>VXAA01002799.1:732598-824613 GCA_013399115.1 Anseranas semipalmata | reverse complement strand
CCCCGCAACCTCCCCGCGTCCCAACGGCGCCCTCCCGGGCGGCTGTGCTCCCCGTTCCCCGTCCCTTCCTGCAGGAGCACCCAGGAACGCCGACACCAGTTTCTTTTCTCAGCCTTAAAGCTTTGACGGCTCACGCAAGGCACCCCACTAGCACCCACGACAGCAGCCCACAGCCTCCCGCGCAGGGATGCAGCCCCACGCAGCCAGCACAACACAGACGGCCCATGGGGAAGGACCCTGGGTAGCCAATTCCAAAATTCACCTGGAAATGAGGGAAATCCTGCCAAGTTTGCAGCTGTCCTCACCAACACACCTCCCCACAATCCCCAGAGGTGCCTGCCCCTCGCTCCCCTCACGGGAGGAGTTGCACAGCCCTGCAGGGAAGCAGCAGCATTTTTCTCCCCTCTTATAAACGGGTGTATCAGTGTTGTCTCAGCCCTCACGGGAGCTCTGAAGCACTCCTGCCCCACAAATAATAGTCTGGGATAATGATACTATTCATGCATAGCAAAAAAAAAAAATAATAATAATAAAAATAAAAAAATCTGCAGGTCTGCAGTTTGCAGGCAGGGCTGCAGTCTGTGCAAGGCAATGCTTTCCAAGTCTGCTGCTGATCAAAAGCAGTTTTTCATGGGAATGCTCAGAGACTTGATTCTAATGAAAGGCTATTTCCATGCCAAATTTCCATGCTCAAATCCCTAGCTGCTTCAGCTGAAGAGCTGTTTATGGTAAAGTCACAGAATTTTTCTCTGGCTGAAAGTGAAGAGGGCATTTTGGTTCTTCCCCTTATTCTGCGAAGCTAGCAGATGAGCTGGCTTTGTACTAACCTGGAAGCCTAACACTTGGGCAGCTGCCATGCTAAGACAACTTCAGCCCCTGAAACAGGGGTGTTCCTACCACGCTGGAAAGAGACTGGCCACACAGCCAGCCTTCACAGCCTTACAGGGGTTGCTGGCCAAGCACCTGGGATTAATGATAGCTGTCAATACGCTCACTGGAGTGCTGGGACTGGGACTTTCCCAGCTGGATCTTGGATGCAGGATGGGCCAAGAGCCCTGGCCTGGGACTAGGATGTTCTGGATCAGTTTTCCCAGCTCTGTCACAGGCTGTTCTCATGATGTTGGATCATCACATATCAATTCTCTTTCCCAAAGAGACAGTGACACAAAAGAAACAGACAAGTTCGTGAAAAGCAGTAAGCTGTTCTGCTCTGTGCATTCACAGAGAGTACAATCCAGACATTCAGTCCATGTAAGTCTTTACAGACCATACTTTAAATTTGTTTGCTTTTGCCAAGAGTGGCTGACAAAGAAGGTGAAAACAGAGATAGACACTTGCTCTTTAGCTACTCTGAAAAGACTGAAGTGAGCCATTTCACTAAAATTTCTCCTGATATGCAAGTTCAACATAATGCTCTGTACCATCCCTCTGTGCAGACATGAACTAAGGGCAGATAATCAGAGGCCTGAAGAAAAAAAACATACAGGTAAAACCCTTCCAACCAGCACAGGGCTGCTAACCTAATTCTGGAACAAATCCTAGCACTGATTTCTCAATCATCTGCTAACACCACAAGCCACTTTTAATTTCCATGTTCCTCAGTCTGCAAATTTTACTCAGCCATCTCCCAGTCCCAGGAAAGCAGTTGCTTTCCTCTTCCCAGGAAAGAGATGCGCGTTTGGCCTTTCCAGACAGATCCTGAGCAATGGCCCCTCTTACATCTTACCCCCAAAACAACAATGTTTTCAATATCAGATTTTGGTGGCTAAGAAATAATCAGAAAAATAACTCTGGCTCCTTATAGTCCTCTAATTTTCTCCAAAAGATTTTCAATTGCCCCTGCTGCTTTTTATTTTTGTTGTTTGCTTTGTTTTGTTTCTTAAAACTTCAAAGATTATTCTCAAAGTTCACACCAGTGTCTTGCTGAGTTAAGAAAGCAAAATTGTACTCTTACAGGCCGGAAGAATACCCTTCCATCAATCAATAGCTATATTTCTAACTGTTTTAAAACCAATTGTTTCAGATGTCACTATTCCAAACAGCTTTTTTTTCCTGATCAATATCTCTGGCAGCTGTTCAGATAACCTATCAGTGGAACTAATTGCTGTTAAAGCAATGCACCTAGAAGCAGTCAGACTAGGATGTGTTGTCCTTCTGTGAGTGCAACCAGAAAAAGCCTGAAATAAATCCAACACAGGTAAAGCGCAACTACTTTCTGGGATGGGCATATGTCAATTTTGTTGAATAAACATTTTTGGTGTTATCTTTGTCCTCACCACAAAAAATAAATCCAGAAATATTTGCATTATTCCAGCTCTGTCAATATGCTGGCCCAAGCAGTCAGCGTGCTTTACTTTAGGCACAGAAATAACTCTGTTGACTTGAATGGCATGCACACACATGCGTCTTCAAGGACTTGTGTTGCTGGATAGGCCAACATTTTTGTAAAAATACAAAGCCCAAGAACATATTAGTCATTCAGGGGGGCAGATTCGTCTACACATGGTGCAAGAAAACATGCCAAAGTATGAACCACTATAAGCAGAACAGTGAATCCACGTCAGCTTGCACCCTGGTTTTACCACTAGGGAAGGCTCTCAAAGTTCCATTTCAAGTAAAGGAACAGCCTCTGCTGTAAACAGCCTGCTTCTCCTTTCAACAGAAGTATTACCAAATGTTTCAGAAGTGACCCCAATCTAGTATTTTTCAGAGGCATCGATACACTCCTTCATGCATGGAATCATCTACAGATGTTGCAGCATGCTAACACTGTATTTTAGTGGCGCATGGGGAAAATAAGAAGCTCAGAGCTGCATTTGATTGTTTCTGTTGAAGACAGTAAGGCATTGTGGGCTGGGAAGTGAGATTATGATTTTGTTCAAATCCCCATAAACCCGAGTTAACGAGATACAGGGAGGCAATTCCAGCGAAGGGAGGTGTCCTACCCCCACACCGAAGGTGAAGTGCTAACCTCTGTTGGGCTAAGTACACCACTGGTAGGAGAGCCAGCAGCAAGTGCACCTCAGTTGAGACCTCATTGCACACGAAAGCAGACTTTGTTCATTAAAACTGACCACTTTATATTCAGACCAGATCTCGTCCCTGCTCTTTTCTGTGGAAAATTCTCAAAGGACCACTCTCCTGAGGACCCATCCTACATTTCCAAGCAGAAGTTTTCACTCTTCTGCTGACCATTTGCAATGAAGTACAGCAATCTCTTCCTTCCCCACCCCAAGACCAGAAACATCAGTGTTTGATGTCCAGGTTTGTACAGGCTGTCTCTGTACAAAAGAGGCAAAGATGAACTTTTTGGTGCATTTCTTACAGGAAAACTCCTATTCTTCTGACCAGCTCTTCTAAAAAGTGTTATTCAGACATGCAGGTGTTTCAGAGATGAACACCTCACTCCCACCAGCTAGCCTTACTTTCCCATTCTCCAGCAAGATTTCTGCCTTGCAGCTTAAGGGGATAACTGTAACACCATGTGGCAAACCCACAGGTATCAGTTCACTCCCACTGTCACGTCTGGTGCCTCCACTTCATAATTCTGCTCTTCCCTGTGGGAGGCCAGGTAGCAGGCAGGGGTTCTCACAGGACACACAAAAAAACAAAGTCAGAAAAAAGTAACATTTGAGTTTGATCAACTCCTGAGGCAAGGCAGAATGAAAGCCTTCATTTCCCTCCTACATCTCATCTTTGCCTATGATATTCCTTTAATTAAGCAGCTGTCCGCAGTGCATCAGGTGCAAGCCATTTGAACACAGTTTCACACCGAGTTTATGATCATCTCATTTATATCCAAAGCCACCTAGTGAGTGCCCTGCCAAAGCTAACTCTGTGCAATGCGGCAGGCGGGCATGCAAAACACTGCAAATGGCACTGCAACCCGCTAGGCATGACGTCTAGGACCACAGAGAAAACACTTTAATTCTCCAGCACGGTCAGTATTAATCAGATCTCCATTGATGTAAAGTGGTTCATTCTCCTTCCCAAATGAAGCAGAGACAGGAACAGCCCCAGAGCTTGGTATTAACATTTGTTCCTTTCATGATACCACCAAACAAGTTGTCTGCACCTACAATTTGGTCTCGTTCCTGTGATCGCCTGACTATTACAGTAGGGTATCACAAACAGTGCTAAGTACTTCACTTGATACAGAAGCAACTGCATTGGTATGCTACCACGGTTCGCGAAACTGCAATTACATCAACCATTAAAACTGAGAAGGGAAATGGAGAACAACGCTTTACATCAAGTGATACCAATTACAGAGCAAGTACCTGATGCTAAGAAAAGTGACTGTTATATTTATGTGGTTATATAACTAACAGATCGGCAAAGGGCAAGGGCTTGCTCAATCTGTTGGGCTCTATCATTTCAGGAATTAAGTCTATCTCCATGGGTGATCTCATAAGTCAGGAAATGCAAATTTTTATGTTAGGTTGTTGATAGGCCTCTTAGAATAACAACAGAGCATTGACTTGTGTTAAAGATAGCTCTGCCTGCACTGAAGCACTGCCTTTTCAGGGTATTGCAGAACAGCTGAGGTTGGCAGGCACCTCTGGAGATAGCCTAGCCTAATGCCCTGCTCAAAGCAGGGTCACCCAGAGCAGGTTCCTCAGGACTGTGCCCTGCTGGTTTTGAATATCTGAGGACTGAGACTTCACCTCAGTGGGCAACCTGCTCCAGGGTTTGAGCACCCTCACAATAAGAGTTTCTCTTCCATTTAAATAGAATTTTCTGTTTCAGTTTGTGTCCACTGCCTCTAATCCGTTCATTGGGCACCAGAGAGAAGCATCTGGCTCAATCTTCTTTCTTCCCCCCATAAGGTATTTAAGCACATTGTTCAGCTTTGTTTTTTTGTTGTTGTTGTTTGTTTTTTTTTGTTTTGTTTTTGTTTTTGTTTTTTTGTTTTTTTTTTTTGAAAAAGGGCTCAGATCTTATCAATCTGAGCTCTGTCAGCCTCTTCTCATATAAGACACTCCAAGCACTTAATCACCTTGGTGTCCCTTTGCTGAGCAGTGCTCCTGTAAGTCCATGCCTTTCTTCTACTGCTGGGAGCCCAGCACTGGACCCAGCACTCCAAATGTGGCCCCATCAGCACTGTGTAAAGGGGAAGGATCACCTTCCTTGATGTGCTGGCAACACTCCTAATGCAGACCAGGATGCTGCTGGCCTTCTTTGCCACAGGGTACACTGATGGCTCATGTTCAACTTTGGGTCCACCAGGCCCCCAGCTCTTTTTCTGCAGAGCTGCTTTCCACTGGAAATGGTTTCCAGTACTATTTGTTCTACCAGTTTCCCAGGGATCAAGGTGAGGCCAACTGGCCTGTACTTCCCTAGATCCTCTTTCTTGCCTTTCTTGAAGGTAAAAGTGGCATTCAATTTCTTCCAGCCCTCAGAAACATTCTGCAGTTGCAGTGACCTTTGAAAGACAGTAGTCTTGCAATGACATGGACTAGCTCCCTCAGCACTCATGGATGCATCTGTCCAGTCATTTTAAATGTACTTTAACCTTATGTTCCTCCACCAAGGGTACAGCTTCCCTGCTCCGGAAGTTCTGTTCAGCACATTAGGGACCATTCTGGTTGTTAGGAATGATGTTCTCCATAAGGGACAGAATTTAGGTACAGATCATCCCACCCATTAAATGCTTGTATTCATCCAGTGCACACTTGGACTCATTAACCATTCATCTGCTTACATCCTGCTTTTTGAAAGTCTCCATGAGGACAGTCATACATGCTGCTTTTAGTTCAAGTCCCCCCTTCTGTAAAACAGAGATACTATCCTGCTATTTTAGCTTTACAGTGCAGTTTAAAAATGAAAGACTGAGCTTCTCAGCTAGAAGTATTAGTGAAGCTGAGCATCACAGCAGATTGCTAGCTGTAACACCTGAGTCTTATGCCAGGCTAGCACCAGACTGCTAAAGGGAAGCAGTCTATTGTTGACACACTTCATAGTTGTGCACTCGTTTGCTCGCTTTTCTCCCTTTGCCCAGCAGTATAGACGCCACACACTACACCCCTTCCTTCTGACTACAGGTATGTTCCCTGCACAGACTGCTCAAGCACAGAAGGCAGGCACTGCCCCAGGAGCAGGCTGCAAGGCACAGGAGGCCTCTCTGCTACCTCCTACCTGCCTCCTCCTTCCCAAGGCCTGTCACAAGAACCCTCCCTGCTCATCCCCTCATCAAATCTTCTTCCAAGCCAGGTCTACATATCCCTTCCCATAAGATCCAAGCACCTATGCCCTGCCACCAAGATGAGGAAGCAGTCAGACTGCTCACATTGTGTCAGGGATGATGGCATTTATCAGTGCAACAGCCCTGCAGCCCCTGCCAAGACTGAGCTGCTTGTAACCCTGGGCCTGTTTTACTTTGTGCAGTAAATGAAAACAAATGACTTCCAAGCAATACATTCTGGCAGTGTTTTAGGTGGTCTGCTATCAAATCTCCACAACTTTAACCCATCCTTCCTTGCAAATGATACTGCATAGGCTGGATTACTCCCTCACAGCGGGGTTTAAAGCAATACAGAAACAACTGATGTTGTAAATACCGCTCAGGTATAACTAGAGGGTAGGGACCGTAAAACACTGCTCTGCTTCATCTCTATCAGCTCAGTGCCACTTTCCCAGGCCTTACTCCATTCTAAGAGTGAGGTGTGCAACAGCATCCACTCCCTCCTCTCGGCCCTGCTACACGACAGATCTTGTTTATTCTGCAGTTTTTCATGACCACTGGGTATAGGACTGATATGGAGGTTTTGAATCCTTTTCTCTGAAGATTATTTGAAGCAGAAGGATGGTTCAAAGAAAGAAACAGAAGCCTACACACTCTGTTGGTTGCATGCCCAGAGCTGAAATATTCCTGTGCACAGGCCAGAAAGTGTTTGCTATTGTCAGCAAGCTTTCTGCAAATTGCTGTGCAACTAGTCAGGAACAGCTTGGTGTTCAGGTTTGCTGTCATGATCATACCAGTTCTTTGTTAGTTGGAGCAGGATTTCAAAACAAAGCAGGAGTCTTGCTCTGCAAGCCTTACTTCAAATATGGCATGGGCTGAGAAGATCCAAGCATCACCAGGTAAGAATTTTTGAACATGAGTGCGATACCCACAGATCAGCCCCACTGACGGGACAGTTTGATTGATCTACACCTATTCTGGGAGGGCTCTGCCGGATGAAGGAGACATGATGTTGGCAGAAGACAAGGTATAAAGTCACAGTGCTCCCGTGCAAGCGCACCACTGAGCACTTGGAAAGGGGCACCCAGAGCTGCCAAAAGCAGGCAGGGCACATGCACAGAGTATGCATACTGTCATGGTGGGGGTACTCTGCTTGGACCAGTCCTTACGAATACACACTATTTTCATTGCTGCTTTGGCTCCACTGGGCTCAGCTCTACCTCCCTGCATGACAAATATAACAGTTACGTCAGACAGGGCACTGCTTTCTGTCACAAGTTTAGCTTGCGTGACAACCACGTGCATCAAGGCCATGACCAGACATCCTGGGGCCATCAGTCAGAGCCCTGAACCATGGGCAATTTTAAGATGAGAGAAGGAGACAAAATGTCTCTGAAGGATAGCAAATCCAAAATCAAAACCAAAAAATAAAGACCCAAGCAAACAGGAGAGCAAGAACAAAAGGAGACCAGAAAACTGGGCAGAAATCCTCAGTGCTCTCAGAAACAAAAGCATCAGGGACAAAGGCAACTGCCCTGTTGTCAGCCCATCACAACGAGCAGTCAGGAAAATTAGTGAGCCTTGCAGCTCCTCATTTCATGCAGCTGTGAAAAACTTTCTTGGGCCCTTCTGTGATCTCATCCAGCCTCTCCATGCTGGAAGCAATCTAACAATCTTCCTCTGCCTTTTTTTGTGCTTTCCACACACGTAACTCATTAAAAATAAAAAAAGTACTAGTCTTGACTGTGGTGGGTGAAGGGAACAGCTGGAATGCATGTGAAATGGCAGGTCTCTTCTGATCCAGAATGCGTGCACTGCAGGAGAGCAGCATAATGGAAGCTACTAATATGGCACTTTAATGAACACGACCCCCATGCAACATCTGACTGTGTGAATAGCCGTGCTTAATATTTACATGCTTTGGCAATTCTTGCTTATAATCCCAGCTACAGATGACATGGTGCTGGAAATTCAGCACTGGTACTTTGGTTACAGACTGGAAAACAAACAAAAACAACATCATTTGAAATTAAAGGAAGAAAATTATTTCTTTGTATAATGATGTCATTCTACATTGAAAGGAGACATGCTCTACTCCTGGGCCCTGAATGACAGGAAAATTGCTAGGCCAGATAACCCTATGGCAGCTGCTTTAAAGTAAAGTTCCTGCTCCCCTGCAGTTACCTGATACCCAAATTGCTAGGGATATCAAAGTTAGAATACTCTATCACTAGAAACCAAGTCATTAATGCTACTTGAGAAAGTGCTCCTTGGCAAAGGAATATAATCAAGAGATTCTTGTAAGACAAAATTATTTATCACGTTAAGACTGTCAGAACATGACTATATTACAGAATAAGGCAACTATCATACCTCCACCTTATTCTGAAGTCTTGAGGCCCACTCGCAACAAGTCTATTTTGATACTCAATTACAGACAAGCTCAAAGTGGACAGCAGAGTAGCAATGAGGCAGAAATTTCAAAGTTCCGCATGGCAGACCTAAATGGGCTTCAGTACAAGTTCAAACAGTAAAAATACAGTAGTGTTAAGTACCCCTTTCTACCAGATTTGCTCAAAAGTGCTAGCTCATTCATCATCCTAGCAGAAACTACCATGTTTGCCCCATAGTAAACTCCTTTATCTAATGTAATGTGTAAAAGCATCTAAATTAAAATACACCTTACAATAGAAGATGGTCTCCAGTGGTTTGCTTTTGTAAGAAGCTCAATTACCTATTCCTGAAGCTAGCTACCAGACTTGGTTTTTGTTAGCCCCAAGACTTTAATGCTGATGACATGGAACTCAAATTCTTCTTGGGTTAGTTGGAAAAAATCTATTAGGGCTACAGTAGAAAATGCAGAATAACCTTGCACTAGAATCCACCATGTGGGGAAAACTACATACCTCAGTGTGCAGCAGGGAAGCCCTGATGCAGTATTTGTTATACGATTGCCTTTCATCATCAGCAGACACTGCCATATGTTTTCGTGAAATACTGGCCCAGAACACTATGCTTCCTGGCATCTCACTCACAACACGGATTGGTTGATGCTAACATCCCTGCTGGGCCCCAGTGGCTGCCTCTGTAGGAATGATGAGAGCACAAAGCTATTTGGCTTACTTCCCTTGTCAGGGATTTTGTAGGAACCTATGAACAGCAGAAATTTCACTAATGATTCCTATATACACACAACTCATTTTTGCAATGAGCTATAGGATGAACCAGATTATGGTTTGGATGAGAAGCAAGATGGAAATTTGTACCCTCCATTACATTTGCCACATGAACTTCAAGCCAGCACCCAGGATTGCATGCAGACAAGTGCTCAGCAGAAATTCAGGCATGTCCAAAACAGTCCTGTGTATTTAGTCCAAGCTCAGACACTGCAAGCTCTGCTATGAAATAAATGAAGTAGAAAATCATTCGCAGGATTGGTTATGCAAAATTGCACAGCAAGCATTCTCCTCCGCTTGCAGCAGTTCTCAGCGTGAGGCTGAGATCAGCCATGTCAGCTACATTCCCCGAAAGAAGGGGAAGTTTGAGTTTGTCCACCCTGGGTTTGGCAAGCTACAGACCCATGCTGCTCAGTAGCTTTTCAACTGTTCACACTATGCTATTCACAGCATAACTGCAAATCCACTACCCTCCAGGTGAAAGGAAGTTAATAACATAAAACCTTCTCTTACAGTCACAGTTTTACATTTAAAGAATTTCAAGGAAGACATCAATGTCCACTATTCACATAGATTAAAAAGTTACACACCTGCCAGCAACTGAGCACGCATCAAAAACATTTTAGTAACTCCAGTGTCAGTAACAGCCCAAGGAAAAGTTAGCTCCTGGTGCCTAGCCAGAGCCTGTAATACACTGACTTATCAGCGAGCCCTTCTGTTTTCTTACAGCCCCACACCTGTATAATCATATACATAACAGTTTGAACTGCCCCTTATCTGGTGGAAATTCACTTTCAACTTGCTGCCTGGAATTGCAGGGAGAAGACAAGCAGTTTTATGAAGTAGCTCATGTCACAATAGCATTTTTTGCATATACATAAAGTAAATCAATAAAGCATTTTCTTGCTTGCTAATTCAATTCCTGCAAGCTCTTTATTAATCGCATTTCTAGAATATTTGATATTGTAATAAAACATTTAATTTTTTTTCTGAACACTTTCCAAGCAAAAAGTTCTGTAAAATAAATCAACTAATATTTCAAAACATTTGACAGTTTTGAGTGTTAGGCTCTGACATAGCACAGACTGAGTAAGCCACCAGAGCTGTAGACAACTGTTTAAATTAAAGCGCCAGTGCTGAACAGAGGCTCACACTCTAATCACTCTCAGACACAAAGGACACATTCCTAGCATCTATTCCAACTACATACAATGTCTTCTACAGGAGATCATGCTTGCAGAGCACATACAGACAGTGATTTTTTTTTTTTTTTTTTGTTAATTAAATGGAAGGTAAATAAGTGTAAAGGACAAGATAAGGAAAATATTACCTTAATCAATACATTAGGTTCAGTCAAGTTCACAGCTCATTAGCAATCCAATACCTACCACTAAGCCATTTTCTCACTTAAAATTCCCAGCTAAGTCTTCCCAATTCCAAAATAAAATAAAATATTGTTTTATTTGGGACAATCACAGGACAGCCTACAGCACTGTCTCTTGCTCATCTTTGAGACACTTCTAGTCAGCTGCAGGCCCTACTTCAGTCACACTTTCCTATCCAATGTCAGTTCAGCTATATCATACTCAAAGAAAAACCTCTTCTCTGACCATGTGAAAGTCCCACCAGGAAGTGAAACCACACAGGAATGCCTCAACATTGAGAGCAGGGTTTAGCTCACCGATTTCCACCCCCCTAGACTGACAGCAATATGCCTTATTACTCTTCAGGTTACTCCGCAGAGTGGTTATTTGCTAAGGTTTGCAGGGTGTGAATGGGCTGAAATTCAGGTAGGATCAGTTCTACCTTTCTACTGTAGCAAATAATTATCCGGAACTTTCCATGCTGCAGTTGACATACATAAAAAACAATCCCTTTTTTTAACCTTGCTCACTTACATAAAAGCAGGGTTTGTACACAATGACATTTACACCATTGATTTACTTTTCTCATAAATACAGACCAACATAGCCATTGATTGCTACTTGGTGCCACTTCGAGCTACAAGTTCATCTTACAACATGCCGTAGCCTCTGAGAGGGTACTTACCACACAAGGGTGCTGCCTTCACATCCACTCTGGGCAGACAGTCTCCCAGTTTTCATAGAAGAAAAACATTCCCCACATGAAAGAGGCTTTAATCTGTGTGTAGAAACAATGGGAAACCCTGAAAGGGAAATATTTACCTTGAGAACCCATGCAGCAACCAGTGAGATCAGATTGATATAGTCTTAAAAGACGTAATTTTCTCACTCAAGTTTCTAATTTATATAAAGAGTGTCATGAAAGATAAGACAAGGAATACGAGCAAAACAACAGACATAGCTGAAGGGATCCTTACCTTGGAAAATTTACTTTTAGCAGAGCAGTTAGCAAAGTGAGAACAGACACAGCCTTTCGTGTTTGGAGCTGTGTGCAAGGCAGCGTAACCCCGCTGCTACTTCTGTCCCGGTGGGGCACAGGAGCAGCCAGGCACCAAAGAGCAACACAGTGGCAGAGCCCAAGGGCTTGCCCCCAGCCTTGCTTTACCCTGACTAGGCAGTCCAGTGGCTGGTATTGCAGTAGCCCACCTAGCCTGGTCATCCTCTACAGGAAGTTATTTCTATCTCAAAAACCCGAGTGAGAATAATTACCAAAATCAGCACTTTTCACAGCTTGCTTCTGGAACAAGATAATAGTACTGGGAGATAATATGCAATATAATGTTGAAAATACCACTGAACAGAAACATTCAAAGAAAACAGAGAATGCAGAAAGGAGCCAACACTGTAACAAATAAAGAGATTTTTTTTTTTTTTTACCTTCTTTAGCATGCCATCCATACACTAAGGACTTCCCCCACACATCCAGGCAGCATGATGTAGCACACAGCAACCAAACAAAGCTAACAGGCCCCAGCCTTTCTAGGCTGGGAACACAACCCTTATATAACTGACGCCCAGCTGAAGGCAATCACAGAACTCAAGCCTGATCACTTGTTCCCACCTGATGGAGCCTCCTGGTTAGTTCACTCTGCCTCTGTTGCCTATTTTGTGGGGCCCCGCAGCACAAAGGGGTAGGATCTGTTCCTTCTGCCCTAGTGCTGAGGTGCCATGCGACCCAGCTCCACTCAAGATGGTGGTCCTCAGAGCCATCTGTGTGGGGCTGCAGTTACTCGCCTGCTTGCTATGTCCTGAGCACCCCTCCCCTCATCGCCCCCTTTTGCCTCGCCCTGCTCCCTGTCCTGCAGGTGACGACGGGACACCTGGCTGCTGGGGTGGATGCTGGAGCTGATGGTTTCACAGCCTCACTTGTGGGTACAGCTGAACTTTGCCTGTGGAGCTGCAAAGGCGTGGGCACAACAGGGGATGCCATGACTAGTGCCTGCCCTGCTTATGGGGGGTTACAGGTCTGCAGCAAGGGACGCAGCTAAAGCAGGTAAAGGAGTAGAGGAGAGCCACCCAGGAACCAAACACCAGATGCTGTGGGTGGCAGGAAACACGTGTGAGCCAGGGGACAGCACGCTGTGAGCTGCCATGGCTGAGTGGTGCTGCCCCACAAACTGGGCCAGGCGTCCCACGGCGAGCACCTACACAGCCAAGCTGCTGACTGGCCACAGCAGCTTGTGCTGCCCCAAGCTGTCGGCACTGAAGGTGGCACCTCTACTTTGGCCTTACAGGCTGGGGGAGAGTGGGGGGCTGCTTGTTTGGTCTTCTGCCAAGTGCCCAAAGCAGTGTGCCCGGGGGGGTGGCAGGGGCACGGAAGGTTGTGTGGCCCTGCTGTGCATCCAGGAGACACCGCTGGCACCGACGAGGATGGGCTGATATGTGCAGAAAGCCCCGGTGTAAAGACGGGCACCATAAATAACCAGCGCACAGGTACGGATTGAAGAGAAGGAGAAAAATGGATCTGTGATTAGGTCTGATGGGTTTGAAAGTTTCCCTCTGCACATGCTCTTCAAAATAAAGCATTTTTGAATGTGCTGTGTATGCTGGGGGTGAGGGAGGGAAGCAGGAGGGAAACCAAGCGGAAGAGCAAAATGCTTCGGCTGACAATGACTGAGAGGGAGAGAACGGCACGATAACGTGCCATCCATCTACTGGGCCAGATTAATTATTCACTGCTCAGTCATTTGGTTCTAAATTTTAAATGTCATCTAGAGTGCTTTTTGAATTCATTAGTTTAAAAGATATTTACTAAGAAGCAAAATACTGTGTTACCGCTCAGCGGCACTGAGGGCTGTGGGGCGGCAGGCCGTGCCGCTGCCTGGTGCAGCTGGAAGGCAGCTAAGCTGGAGATCGCTTACCCGGAGGTGGCCCTGCAGTTACAGCGCTTGCTGGTCCTTGAAGCTTCCCCTGGCTACGTCCCCACAGGCTGCTCACGCTTTCCAGAAAGTATCTCACAGACTTCAGGCAGGCACGGGCACAGACGGGGCACACCGCGTGCACTGTGCACACCCGCTTTGCACCGCCTCCCGGAGGACAGCCGGCGCGCTCACCGGCACCCAGGCCATGTCCTGCCACACAGGGCACGCATCTGATGACCGGATTTGTGTATGACCCTGCGGGGCTCCTTTCATCAGTAAGAAAGTCTCAGCCGCAGTACTGAATTAGCAATTAGAAATCAGGCCTGCAAGAAGACACGGTAGTGCTGTTACCCACCACAAATGGCGAGGCTGAGCCGCAGGGCACTGAGGTGTCCAGGGGCCTCAGCTTCACCTCCTCTCACTCACGGGCCTGGCACTGCGCCATCAGCGTAGTCACGGCCGTACTAATGTCTTCTACTCACAGTCATTTCTTCAGGAGCGAAACCATGCATATCCTTAAGATATTTAAGCTCCACATTGTGTGATGATAATAGCTCTGTAATGGCATTCATCTATCATCCATTTTAAATATCCTTGCTCTGCTCACTAACCCATCTCCAATGACTCCACTTCTCATCAGACACAAACATTTCCGAAAAGTTTCAGAGAGGCACATTTTGGAAAAAAACATCAACTTCCTAGGCAGACCTTAGTCTATCAATGGATCCATGTCATAATTTGAGCTGACTCAGACCTGGGATTTGATGCCTAGCTCAGATGATGGCATCAGCAATTTTGTGGCAACCACTTTATTCCTTTCTTATGTCCATGGAGACTGTCATACACAAAAACTGCACAGAGATGTAAAGAGATCTGGGGCTCGGTGACCACCATGTATGAGAACTGGAAGTAGTATCACAGTGATTCTTATTCCGTTTTGTTTCGCTTACTTGTCTCCACTCCTCCAGTTCAAAGCCCCCTGGCATGAAGAAGGACCCCCGCAGACTTTGGTAGACTTTGGATCACTCATTAAAAAAGATAAAGTTTTCTGTGGTTAATCTCAGTTTCTTCCACTATGTATAGATAAAGAATTTTAGTTCTATTTTGGATCTGGGTCTGCATAGAAGATGCTTGCAATTTCATTTGAATCACATCACTCATGGAATAATAGAATTATAGGGATTATACAGAACAATAATCCTCAGCACTCATAGGATCAAAGCAGTATTCAAGTATTAAGCAACACTCAGAGAAGATAGCTCGAGTATTATTATCCTCATTTTCAAGAGCAAGAATGGGAAGACACGACTTGCCCTTCACCATACCGTGAATAAGAAGAAAAGCTGATACTCAGATGGAAGATCCCCATAAAACCTGCCCTCAAGAGCACAGGGCTTCTTCCTAGGAGTATTTATGCTGGGAGCTGCATGCCCCAGGCTGCCACGGGGACTATCGCTCCTGGCACCAGACCAAACGCAGTGGCTGGAGCCCAGCCTCACGCTTGGCGGGATGCTCCCCGCCCACCTCCACCACGCTGCTTCTTAAAGCTCTTCCCTGCCCACCGCAGCATTTACCAGCACTACTGCATAAAAAAGGAACAAAACACTAAATATCTGGGTCACAAAGACTGGGGATCCTCTCTAAGCTGGTCCCACCAGCACTTAGAATTCCAGCTAAGATTAGGACCCCTGTGGCAGCACAGCAGATGTAATTACACAGCCTGAAAGTGCCCTGAAGTTACTCCTGCAGACAGACAAAGAGTAGAAGACATTATCCCCCCACTCTGCAATGCTAGCTCTCCAGACGATCAGTAACATGCCCACAGTGATCTGGTGTGAAAGGGATGGGAATTCAGCTGTCATCCCGTAAGACTAAACCATTTTCTACTAGTTTAATGATTGGATATTTATGCACACTGAAGGGCTTCATTTTTAGCACATTAGGTGCGCTTGAGGCAGTGCCAGTCCACCTCCTCTAGAAGTAGAATACATAAGTGCTGCTCAGGAGCCATATGCTGGTGAAGTAAACATGCGATGATCACAAGGAAGGAGGGAGAATATTGCAGCTGGTCATACTGCTGTACTGTGTTTGCTTAAACAGTAATCTTGAATAAACAAGTTCCAGAAAGAAGAAACCAGGGACTCCAATCTGCAGGACTGAACTGTGCAAGATCGCAGACATTAAGAAAGATATAAAGAAATATAGCTGAAAGCCAAATACAGGTTCCAGTCGCTGGAGATCATCTTCAGAAGATGAAGTATTCCTTAAATGATGAAGACAATAATTCAAAAGAATGAGACTCTCCGGTGAATTATGGGATTCCCCTTCCAGTAAATTAGCAGAAATATGATTCTGAAATTTAAACGCATTCATCCATCACAAATTCTGCTTAAATAGATTTACGGATATACCTATATTTTACCATTTTCTATATTTTATAGGCCTGAAATTCTAGTTCACCTGTAGGTGATACAGGGACTTGAGATGTGCCAAAAACTACACAAGAAGGTAATTATCCTCTCGTCCTGTTGCCTTCCCTTCTCCCCTCATATATTACAGGCATGGAAAACATTTGTAAGTTCAAGGATCAACAGAGCTGACAAAAACATACAACAAGGCACAAAGGAAGCTTGAAGTTATTATGGCACTTTGGGAATGGGAGAAAACAAAGATGCTGTTCGATTAACCTTGGAGCCCCATAAAAACTTTTTATGACCACGTCCAAGCAACAGTAGTTAAGAGAAGTCGATGCAATGGGCTCTGGTTGAGCAAGGTACCTAAAATCAAGTACCTAATTTTAAAAGTCATATTATTAACTTCAGTGGTGAATATCCATGTACATTAATTTACAGGAACTTACTAGCTCATATTCTAGAATGAGGCACTTTTGTTCTCCTGCTGGAAAAATGCTAGCATTTTAACAGGTTTCTCAGATATCAGTACACATCAGATGTCCAAATATTTATTCTCTCTTTTGTTCAAAACTGAGTGCGCTTTTCTTGTTGCTTCTAGTATCTTCTCTGATCTGCTTCTTTATCTTACCCAGTAATTATATGTAATATCTCGCTTGCAAGGAAAACGAAGGAAGCAAACCAACCCTGCTTCGACAGCCTGGCTTCCTGTGCTCGCACATGCCCACGCAGCTGCACAGGAACCAACGCGTTGTGAACCAGTGGCCAACGACAGCATTTCACAGAACAAAAATCTCAGTACAGTGATGTTTCTGTAAATTGAGGATGGGGAATTGGCTTGGGTAGGTAGACCACTGTAATGAAGGAAAGACTGCCACATGACTTCATGCTTCATTACACACATGAGCAATATTCCCTTTTAAGGCTACAGCTTTGACTTACATTACATCCAATCTAGCTGTGGGCTCCTGTTGGAAAAACATGTCCCATTCTCCCTTCTCTCCCATTCCTACCACATGCTTTGGCAGCCTCCCTTGCCTCAGGTTGTGCAACTGTGCAGTGCATGAGTCTAGCTCACTGAACTCACAGAAAAGTAACTCACCAAAATAAAAATGACATTTTCTGCCAGATCAGCAAGCTGGTCTAACTGTTGAGCGGTCACACAACGACTGGAAATGGCAGATGCTGAGCATGGAGTGGGAAGCCATAACCAGATGTGAGCAGGGGAGACTCTGACCCTCTTCTACCATCATCTGCTGCAGCCTTCTTCACTTGCACTGTCTAATACACAAAAGCCTACCAGTCATGAAAGTCAAATCTATAGGTCAGACATACAGTACTTAGCACATTTCCTCATTTTTCAGTGCCGAAGTTCATAACCTTCACCTCTTATGTACATATGCAATATTTGTAAAATTCTCTGGTTTTCTTTTCCAGTGAACGTAGTTTACATACGGACACAAACACATATAGTCAGTCAACAGCATCAATACCTCTGTAGATTTTTGGGCATATGTTCCTAAGTAGTTTTTAACACACAAATGCTAGTACATCTTTCAGTGTAGGCCACATATCATCTCCCTGCTGTATTCACAACTGCTTTCTGTTGAAAATCTTCATTTCTAGACATACTGTCAGCTAGAGCTCACAATCAGCAAGAAGAATTGCTTGGCTGTATGTGTATTGATATTTATGAAGTTTGATGCCCATGCTAAAACAGGCCAATGTATGATTTTATTCTTTATTGAATAGTTACTGTAATGTAAGTCGTCGGGAGAATACACTGAAAAAAAAAAAGCTCTCTTAATGTTAAATCAATGATTCATTTACTTTTTTTCATGATTAATTGCAAAGTATTTGGAACTCTAATGACTTTTCTGGATGCAATATCGTTTAATCAAAAGGAAAAAGATCTGATCCGAACAGATACTGACTTTTTCTTTTATGTCAGTAAAACAAGGAACTATTTGCTTCCACTACTCCAGGTCCTTGGGAAAGCTGTCCAAATCCATATGGAAGCCTGGACACCTCAGCAAAGGAAAGTCAGAGCTGTACACTGTTTGGAAGGTTGGTCTGGTTGGTCTGTCTCCTTGCTGCTGTATAAGTAACGCACGACCAACAGAATGGACTAACACTAATGTGCTGACTGAAGCTGGCCTCCATCTGAGGCTTTCCAGAGTCAAAGGAAACCCCAGGTACTCAGCTCTTACAGTATCTGGTTAAAAAACCAAACAGACTGCAAGCAGGTGCCCCCAGTAGTTTGCAGACTGATGTTGAGCTTAGGCATCTCTCTAGATAAGCATAAGCTAGAGGTGTTGTGCTCCCTGTAGATCCTCCCATCTGAGGGCTGGATTAGCGCTGAGCCCAGACTAAGGGCCACCAGAACCAGATGTCCTCATCTTCCAGTGGCAGGTGGCCCTCCCATGGACAGCACCTTCCAGATGCAAAGAAATTTCTGAATAAAATACCAGGCCACTGTAGATGCGTTAAATATACACTGGAGCATACTGATCCCTAGCACTGCTCACCCATCTTGGTGTCCAGACAGCACTGGTTTGCTCTGTTTCAGTGTGTCAATCATGAGAGGTCACCAAGCCTGTTCTCCCGGAGCCCAGAGGCGAAGGCAAGTCCGAGCAACGTGACCATGCCACAGCCTGGCCACCGCGGGCTGCCAGTGGGCAGCCGCAGGCTCTGACCCTCCTGCTCTGCCCGGCGCTGGACGCAGAGCTGGCAGCTTTGTACAGCTTCTGGGCTCCCAGCGGGGCAGAGCCCTGGCCGTGCATCACGGAGAAGAGGGGAAAGCAGGATGCGGCAGGGAACATTTAGAGGACATTTAAACAGTCTTTCTGTGCCACATTTATCCCTAACATGTAAATGATGGAGAAGCTAAGCCATTAATATACTCTTCTGCCCTTCTGCAGCCTGAGCTCACTATGCCGAATTCAGAGGAGTTTGGCTTGTGGAGGGCTTTAGAAAGGAGGACACAAACAGAAAGCAACCATGATGCTGCTTCTCATAATCTAAACTGATTTTGCCTTGACAGATCTTCAGGATCTGCTCTGAGATGAGCTGGGGGCAAAGTCCCTTGGGGCCAGGCCTCTCATGGTGCTCACAAATGGTGCGTGTGGCCAGCAACTAACTGGGTTTCTGTGGGGAGCCGTGGCCGTGGGGGGGTGCAGAGCTGGAGGGGTGCGTGGAGAGCTGGTCCCTGCCCAACTCTGGAGCAGGCAAGTGTCCACCCCTCCTCAGAGGGGCTGAGGGAGGTAGGCAGCTGTGTCACAGAACGTGTCCTGGAGATCTTTGCTAACGTGACATAACATGGAAAAAAAACTTCTGGAAAACCAAACCGATACAGAGCAAGAAAGGCTGCTGGCATTGGCAGCAAGGGGCCCAGCCGGCTCGGTGCGGTGCAGATGAGAGTGGAGTGAGTGGGAGAAGACACAAAGCGCCCGGTGAGCTGGGCAAAGCTCGAGAACGGGACAAGAGCCGCAGCCTTGGGTTACACTCCCCTCACATTCAGTACTTGGCTGCTTCTCCTCTCTTTGGCTTCCTTCCTTCTGGGATTTCCCTTCGGTGCCTCCAAAATGGAAAGCCTGGCGGTGCCTCTGCCCAGGAAGCCAAGCAGGGAGGAAGGTACCCGGCCCAGCTGGAGCACAGGAAGGGAGGTGAAAGCCTTTCTGCAGGCAGGGGGCACAGGGACAGGGAGAGTGGCCTAAGCTGGCCAGAGCAGCTACGTGCCACCCCTCTGCTCAGCCCTGAAGACTAGTTAGCCCAAGTGAGAGCCAGAGATCATCCCTCTCTCGCATGCAGAGCATCCTGTGCGTGTCAGTCCTGCCCTGCACTGTGCATACCACACTTCACTTCAGGTAGGGCTTGCTGGGGACCTTTCGTTACCTGCCCAGCTTCGGGATGCATCCCCTCCTGCTTTCTGCAACAGCACTGCGCAGCAAGCACCTCTTGGGAAGCTGCCAGAGCCTCCTACGAGGAGTTAGGCGTCCTGCCCAGGTTGGTGAGCACAGGAGACCAAGGTCGCTCAGTCTTACAGCCCCCCGAAGCTGGAGGGGCTGTCTGGGATGCAGCTGCCTGCTGTGTTTGAGCAGGAATATAGCCTTGGCCCACAATGCAGATTGCTTCACAAAAGAAGACACGGAAAGAGCAATGTTCTGTTTTTAAATAGGCCTCTCCCATGTTTGCCCACTGCCAGCCCATGCTGGCAGGTGAGAGGAGGAACAAGTGAGGACTTCATCTACTGCTGGAGCCCTAAGCTGGGAGAGAGGAGAGCGAGGACGCCAGCTTGGCACTGCACCATGTGGCAACATGGTGCCACTTGCAAAAACGCAACTGAAAAAATGCCAGACATCTGTGCCCTCGCTGTGTGAACCAAAAAGGAAAAGAACCAACTATTCTCCTTCCCAGTGAGATTTACAAAAAGCCTCTGTGTGATCTAAACTGACACTCAAAGCGACTGTCTCCTATTGATTATTTTTAACCTAATTTAGATGATGCTAATTGTACTGGACCTCTATAATTGTGCACAGAGCTTTGTAGCAGCAGTAGGACACAATTATCATCAGCTTCATGGGGCTAATGTTATGCCAATATCATATTTGATCCACGTTTTCAACATAGTTGAATGTCTTCTGAATATTAGAATATCAGCATTCATCTTTCCTAGGAGCCTCATTTTTCATTTCCTTCCACATTTCCTTCCACTCCATGCACAGCTCAGAGTACTACAGATTCCCCCTGCCCACCTCGCAGCTCTTCACCAGGCTAGTCTCCCCACCAACGTTGTGTCAGCTGTCCCTCCAAGGTAAGATTCACCTCCACGCAGCCTTGACCTAGCTCACCCCATCTCCTCTTTAGATGTGTGCGAGAAGGGAAGAGGGTTTTCTTGTGCCAGGAGGGCCCAGACACCGCAGTTCCTTTTTCAGAGAGGGCGATAATCAATTACTCCTTGTAGCAAATTCACTGTAAACATCTCAGTGACTTTTGGAGCATGGCACTGATGTCTCATGCCTCTGCTGGCTGCATGATGATATCACAAGGTAAGAGTCAAACATTGCCCAAGCCATTTAGGGATAAATGAAGCAAGACTTAAATTCCATCTGGCAACCAAGAGAGGGAAAGTGCAGACCAGAGAGCCCAAGTGTAATAGCACCACTTATTAAATGGACAGATACACTGTGCATTAAGTGAAGTTTACAGATGGGGGTCCCAAGTTTAGACTCCCTGATAAGAGCCATATAATTGTCTAATGACTCTAAAAGCATCAAATGCACAGATAGCAGTGCTGCCTCTGAACATTTTTGTACATTTTTCTTTAGTGACAGATAAAAGAACTGCCTTAGGTACACCTGCTGTTTCCACAAATATTTTAGAGGCTAATATGTCTCTACATTGTAAAGTGGAATAAAAAGCACCAAGTGTGCTTGCTCTTATCAGGAAGACGGATGTAATCTCTGCCATTTCTCCCAGCAGGTTCCCAGTTTACCACTTCCTCCTCCCCTCCAAGTCCACAAAGAGAGTCGTCTCCTTCCCCCATCAACCCAAGAGAGTGGCCAGCTTTTTCAATTAAAGCTACGCTCAAAAAGCTTAACTGTCAGGTAGTTTAAGGCCCTTAATTCCATTTCTTAAAGTGTAAGTTAGTAAAATGGGGAGATTGTGAGGAAACAGAGGAGAAAAAAGTCTTTAATACTATTCTTTCAACCCAGTAAGCTGGATATTTCTTTTTCACTCCAGTATTTTAAATATGTCTAACTGCCCATTGCAGTCACGCGTACAGTGAAGCTGTATGCAACAAAGTAAGGAAAACCAGTAACTGCTGCTCCGAGTAAGCACAGGGAAGAGCCACATGCACACCTTCATTTGGGCCATTTGACCACTCATTGCATGGCCCGGAATATGCAATAGGTGAGGTCACCCTCTTTTTTGTTGAAGTAACTCTGTACCAACAGGACTCCTACAAACAGGATCAGTTGGGTTTTTAGATAAAACTGCTTTCTAATCGACTCTGTAAAATGTGAAGAAACAAATCCTGCCCTGTGCCTGGAACTTGGTGTGGGGTCCTGAGCACGGAGTTTGCTGTTTGTGGCCACCAGTACCCAACGAGGTCTTACTTAGGACCTCTACTAGCACTGGAGTCGAAAGTCATCACTAGGTCACAAACCAGGAGTGAAGAAGAGCCAGAAGGACAGACCCAGGTAGATATAAAGACGCCCTTTTCCCCATATTATTCTCTGTATTTATTTTCATCAGAGACCACTTTTCAGGATAGTAAGTTACATTTCAGAAAGCACCCAAAACCTAATTTTTAATCCAACTTTTTCTGGCTCACAGTAGGAAACTACTGGGGAATGACCTGAAATCTACTGAAGTCAGTGTATTCCTTGCCAAGAAGTGCAGTGACTGCAGGGTGAGCCTTTGGTGAGCTGGGGAGGGGTCTTCATACCATGTGCTTCCACAAATTGATTGCTAATGCATAAGCATGGTTAATCGCTTGCTACATTTAGTGAATTTAAGATTCTGGTTTAGAGGAAAAGTACTTATGAAAAAAAATTAGACTTCAGAAATCCTATGTTAACAATCCAGCCATCCACACTCCCATCTTGCCACTTTGGGACTAGCTCTGTATGGTCTAATAGGAGTTGTGTGCCTGCTCTCAATCAAATTATTACCATGAAGGATCATTACAAGGAAAATATGAACTATAGCACTTCACATCAAAAAATGCACACAGACAAAATGCCTCACAACATCTTGTTAGCCCCTGTGCAATCTTGTATCAGAGGGAAAATAAGAAAAGCCCTAACAATGACAGCCTGTCCCATTTCCCTTTTCTGGAAAGAAAAATTTTGCTTATTTTAAAATCATCTTTCATTTTAATTTTATATTAAAGGATAGATTACTATGTAATTTCCAACTTCTGCAGAGCTGCAAAGAACTGGATATGGAAACCAGACTTATGAATTCAAAACTATTTAATGAAAAAGTGAAAATCCCTTTGTTAAGGCAATCTCATCTGATACTCCTGTGTTCTATTTAGTGGATGTAATACTTACATTTGTCTGTAAGAGTGATATAAAGGAATTTTAGAGAGAACGAATAAATTAAGTGATGTTTATGTTAGTATTTATTTAAGTCCTGAAGATGACTTACTCAGAATATGTTCACATAAATTTTTGGAGAAGGTGTAGCAAAGATTAATTGAAATATTAAATCAATTTTATGACTATAGGGGAGAATGCAGTTCATTCCTATTTGTCATTGTATTCAATAAAGCACTACAGCTTAAGACTTTGATTTACCAGTAGTGGAGGAAAGGACCTGAACATTACAATACTGCTGGGTGTCTCTAAATAAAAGGATCTGTGTAAAAAAAGAAGTAATTCTTATCTGCTGCTATTAGACTGGCACTACAAGATATATCTAAAAGATGTAAATAATAAAAAGAACATACATAGTGAGATTTTCAGCAGCTCTCACATGTGACCTGATTCTGTTCCCCTTGCATTTCCAATGCAAGGAGAGTTAAGTCATGCTCACTGCATTTCTAAAACTCACGCTTTATTTTAGAACTGCATCTCTTTTATTTTATCCCATTCATCTGATGCTCTGCAAAATAATCGACAAGGTTAGAACCTGTGACTACAGGTCCATGTCCTCCATTACATTAAATTACATCATTTTCAATGCGGTGAGGAATGATTTCCAGGATATGAAGGCAAGACTCACATTGAACTCAATCCTTGTATGTGACAAAATGGTTTGAAAAACGGATGGGGGCATACTCCTATTTTATTCCCCTGTGATCCTGTACCTGCTGATGTTGCCTCATCAGCACATACCAGCGCAATCTTACAAAGCAGTGTCTGGTCATGACTTTTGCATTTCTCCACAAGTTGTCTGAACCCATTTGAAAAGCTTCTATTAACCTCAATGGGCTTTGGGGTCGACCCCTACGGCTGCAGTTAACATGCTGTTCTCCCTGCTTCCCCCCAGCCCCATCTTTCTCCATGTTGCTAAATAATTAGAAGTTGCATGTTTAGCAACTACACTTTGGCCTCGTTGCAACATAGGAGTTCTCCTGTCACACAACAGTGACAGCATTGCTATATCCCACGACAGAAATGCTGCACATTCAGCACCAAAAGCAAGAGCATGTAAATCAAGGTCAGAGATCAAAGCTACCTGGTATTACAAGTAACTGCTAACTGTAATTAATTCGTTATGATCTTTAACAAAACACAGCTGATGTCCAGTGTGTCACTGGCTGCCCTCCTGTGCAGTAAAACTGTTTAAAATACTTTGAACATAATGAAACACACTTGAAGGAAAACAGGAATGAAATTTGTGATAAAACAACAAAACGGCCCAAGTCCAGCATATGCATAAATGCCTTGGCAGGGAATGCTATACCACGACCTGGAAACAAGAGGTTTTCAGTTAAAGCATGGGTGCTCTGACACCGATATTGATCCGAATTACCAAACACACACTTCCCTGCTCTTGCCACATTTTCCTAACAGATGGTCCTAATTCTGGCTCTGGTGGTTAATATTTCATTTGAAAGATTAGGGTACAGACCAGAAAAATGAGTACAGTTCTTAAACTCCTCTGCTTAGTTTTAAAATTTGCTCCTTGGTCTACACGGAGCTTTGCATCAGCGGGGCAGTCTGCAGTCGGAGCATATCAATACAGCTCTATTGATCCCAGACACAGCAGTGCCAATTTATTACAGCTGTGAAGCCGGTCCCTATTATATCCGTGAGCTAGACTGTAAGTGGCTGAGTGAGCTCTCTTGACAGCCCCAAGTCATTCCCAGTCAGGGAAAAAATCTTCGATGATAGAAGATTGCTTAACATTGGTGAAAACCACCAGACTAGAAATACAGTTGAAACAAATTATTCCTGTCTCTGTATCTTGTCTCCCATGTCACGGTGTTATCTAAGTGCGTGTGTGAATTAAGCTAGTAGAGCTATGCACTCTTAGGAAAAGGCGATACAGGACGAACAACTACAGTGACAGTCGGCTCAGAGCTTACAATCGTATTTGTTAGCCAGCCTTTGCAGGCAAGTATTATAGATCAGAAGTGTTGTGAAATGTCAGGAGCTATCTAAGTGGCCACGCACCAGTGATTTTTGCTGAAATGTGGGCTACAGGGAGGCCTATCCACATGAGCAGGCACAAAGAGTATTTGTGCTTTCTTGGGGAGCCGGGAATAGGAGCTTTGGCCACAAGTTGATGACCAGCTCAGTCTGCAAGCCACTATTAGACAGGGCAGGTTTCCAAGGCTTTAGTTGCTGATTTCAATAAATGGACAGCTGAAGAGCTGATATCAAAAAATACATTTATTTTAGAAGAACAGTTATAAATCTTCAGCCAGGCGTCTTACAGCAAACATCTCTATCCTGCAGTCAAACACAACTGAGACAGCACCAGCTCTGAGGGGGGAGATGGTGCCAGCTGGAGCAGGCAAACAACGCTGTGCCTCTGAGAACCTTCTCCTGCTGCATTTCTAGTGACTCGTCTGCAAAGAAGGTCTGCTGCCTTCTGTCTCAGTATATGAGTAGCTATGAGAGGGCAGAGGGGCCTGCACTTGATTGCATCCTGGCTGGCTAAACAAGCTTCTCAGTCACGGTTCTACCTGAACATGCAGAATTGCAAAATTTCCTATGCGGTATTCTCCAATAATCCCGAAGAGCACCCTCTGAGTGTGCAAATATGATGTAAACAAAGCTATTGCAAACTATTGCTTATTTGCACAGCTCACTGCAGCATCTTCGTGGTGGTAATGCAGCTGTAACGCAGGTCTTACTTCCATAAGCTGATTCACAAATAAAAGGCAATATGCTTCAATTTCTGAATTGAGCTTTTGTATATGTCACTGCTTTAAATTCTTATTACCATCCATGCTATATGCTTATTTCAATAAGATTATCTCTTGTATGAGATGCTAATTACATAGCAGTAAATTATTTTTGGGGGATCAAGCAACTCTTGTTGCATTGCCTTGAAGCTCCCAGGGAAAGACACAGCAGCTGTTATCAGAGGAGATTATTTAGAAAATCCTAACTCAACAATGCGCCTATTGTGGAAAGCTCTGATACGGCTAAACGATTAACTCATGGGGTAAAAGAACAGTGTAGCTTTCTTATGAAAACCAAAGTTGGTCAATGGAAGAGGGCTCAGGGCTCTTCCGTGTCTCTCATAAAAGCAGCACCCTAAAACTTACTTGACTGCACTTAGAAGCAGAACTCCAAGAGTTACTGCTCTGGGGGAAACCTCTCGGGCAAGATGGAAGTTTGGTTTCTCTCCTCCTTCCTAGACATGCTCCTTAGCAATCAGACTGCATTGGGAAAAGCAAACCTATTGTCAACAAGCTTAAAAGCAACAGCAACAGCTAGGAATAGGCGTTTCCACTGAGAAATTCAGGGACTGTTCAAGAGTTAAAAAAAGAAAAAAAAAAAGAAAGACCCCAAATCTCTGCAACAAATACAAATAGTTGGCACCTTTCTTCCCTGTGCTATATGAGAAAGCTCCCCTGTCTGACCCCAGCGGGGGACCACAGCCACGTCCTTTGGTGTGCTCGGAGCGCAGCCCAGGCCCCGCAGCTGCAGGAAGCATCCCCAGCCTCTCCAGGGCTCCCCGGCTGCAGTAAAGTGAGACGAGAGCAGAGCTTAACTGCCCTGGCAAGCTGCCCTCAGCGCTCAGCAAACACCAGTGGTAGCTACGTCGGGCAGACCAAGATGTGTATGGGGTGGGCGAGACAAATGAGATGCCTTCAGGAGTTTGATGATGAATGCTCAGGAATTTTTCTGGATTGCAATGGTGATTCTTAAACATTGCATAAATCCTGCTTTAGGTAGCTTCATTGCTCCTGTGCTTTGGATGCAATGTATTAAAACCCGTGTGGATGGTCCAACCTACATCTAAAATACTTCATATTCTTGCGATTAATTCTCTCTTCAGATTAAGCAACACTGAAGTATACCTGAAAGTGAGTGTGCATACACAGGCTTCGGGATTACAGCGGCAATAACCCCGTTCCAGCACTCCTGCAAAACACAGTGCTTGGGCGAGCGCCAAGCACGCAGCCCCCACTGCTGGGTTTGCAGGCAGTCCCCCGCCAGCCCCACCGGCCGCTCCAGCAGCAGGCTGCAGCTCCTCCCTCCTGAAGGTGGTGGTGCTGAACAAAGCCTGAACAACCAGAACTCCTACTGTATTTACGATGCAGATGAGATATCTAATTATCCGTGGCTTGCCCTGGCTCCTAAAAAATCACTGTCCCAAACTGGGAAGAGCCAAGCTTGCATTTTGCAGACTAAGGAGAATGAGGAGATGGAAAGGAGAAGCCAGCTTGCAGTACACTGGCACTTCTTTCCTGAACATGAGACCTGACGGCTCCCAGGGGAACAGCTGGCATCTTTAAATGAAGCCCTCCAGTGATGCATCCTTTTAGGCACTGTATTTTCTGAAGCAGCTTTCGTAAGCCTCTATCCCATCCCTCCTCTGCAGTAATCTCACCAGCCGCTCTGCTAGCCAGCAGCATAGGTATTTGGAGTTGCTGGGAAAATACCCTGGTTGGGAAAACACTATATTTTAATTTCAGAAGACTCTTAGATAAGCTTATAAGTAGAAAACACCTGTGAGATAATATGAGCCATTTTCTGCTAGGGCACTTTGGATTTTTAATGTGTTCATTGATTTTTGGCCTAAGTATAATCCTATATTGACACATGCATGTCCTAAACCGTGTAATAGCTTTAATTGACTTTGTGGAACGATTCACAGCACAGAAAGTAAAATGAAAGCTCTTCCTTTTCAATGCTTGTGCATGCAACCTTATGATTCTTCATCACAATACTAGTTACTCATAGGGTCTAAATCAGCCCATCTGTATTGCAAAGTGAATGGACTCATTCTCATTCATGCCAGCTAAGAAATATCGGTTCAAGACAGCATAAATGTTCATAAGAATAACAGAACCCTCTGGGAATAGGACCCACATATAAACATCTGTAAATTTTTTGGTCTTCAGATGTTTAGTGAAATCACTAGTAAATGTTAACTATATTTAGATTAAAAAATGGACTTGAATTTTTCGTGAAGCAGCTCCAGCATTGCTGGAAAAAAAAAATGAAAAACTCTGCACTGTCTTCAGCTTAAAGCAGCTCCAACTACATTTTAAAATAAGAGCTTGAGAGGTACTGCATGGAGAGTATGAGAAATGCTCCATGGTGAGGTGATCTATCAGAGGGAAACCTTGAAGCCTGCAAAGGAGGGAAAACAATAAATCCCCAGGATAAATATTGAAAGAGGAGAAAGAAGGGGAGAGATTTCATTTTATTACATCATTTGATGTCACGAGCATGCACAGGGGAAAAGATTTATTTATTTACGTTTCCCACAGGGACTGGTTCTGTAAACAGATGGAACAGGGGCTGGAAAATCCAAATTCCAAATAGAAAAGGTCAATGCACAACAGAGTTGCATTTCAGACACAGTGATATAGCGGCCACAGCTGATGCTGGGTTTGATTCCTTACTAAATTTTCACTGGTTTATGGGTGGGTTCTGCAAATTCCCTATCTGCTGGAAATTTGCATGCATAATCTTAGGTTTGCCGCAAAGCGTTCCCCTGGCACAGGGGCAATGCTGTAATTTTACTGGAGATCCTGGCACTTTTGTTTGAAAATGCTGTATTCAGTCAGTTAAAGGTTTCTCAAGAGAGGACTTTCCCATTGCTTGCTCTCAGACCACAATCTGGCCATTTAATTTTAAATATATATATATATATCTGTTAATCTAACTGTTCTGTAACATTATATTCTTGTTTTCATAGCATACACATTGGGATGTTAAAATGGATCTATTCAAGTTCTTTTAAATGTCAAGTGTCAGCTCTTAAATTCAGATTTTCACCAAAATGTGGTTTTGAAATCCATAGTTAGGTTTATGTGGGTAACCCCACAGAAGTGACACATAAAGGATTCTTCACTTAAAAGACTAGGTCCCTTCTCATTGTATGGCAGCTTTTACTACTACTGCTTCTCTTGCAGTAGCACCTGGAGGTACAAATACCTGGTGCAAAGGAATTCTCCCTACAGCACAAGACAGTTTACCCTTTCTCAGATTTTTTTTCCTCTTTTTTTCTTATTTGTAAGTCTGGTCACCCTTATATTCTGTATTTAAATGATAAATTATTTTCAGGAATCTCTCAATCATGCTGAGCAGAGTGGTGCCATGTTCTCAGTTAGTATGTGGCCACAACCATAATAATGGTAAGAGCAAGCATTCACAATGCTGATATATTACTGTAAGCTTAATTTATACACACCAAATCATCCCATTGGCTTCAAGGAAAGTATGCAGTTAAACATATACTTTGGATGTTGCATGATCAGAATATAAGTATATGGATCCATTAATTCAGTGTGTTTTGCTATGGACACATCTTAAGTTTCACAATCCAACCTGAAGAGAACCAAAGCAGAGTGAAAATGGTTATAACAACTATTTGCTCTGATCACCTGGAGCTATTGTAAAGGCTTTTAGTAAGATATTAATATATAAATAAAACAGACAATAAATAATATGTATCAGCAGATAAGAATACATAAATAAGCCAATACATAAAACTTTCATTAATGTTTTGCCAAATTTTTACTCTTACTCATTGCAGTGTGTCTCATCAGAGGATCTGTTGGGTCTCTGTGTGTGTTATTAATGAAGCTCATCGGGAAAAATATGCCGGAGTTTTAAATAACCTCTGCTCACAGAGCTCCTAACTGCAACGTTTTTGTTACTATTTTTGTACAGAATGGTATGTTATGGTCTCTCATTTTAATTAGATAGCTAATAAAGCAAGCAGTTTGCCTTGGGTTGGCCCAGTGGCAAAACAATGCTGCGAAAAAGACTTACAGGCAATCCATCACCTTTCTGTTGTGCTGCCTAGCAAAGAGAGCAGCCATCCTGACGGAGCAAAGGGGGCACGCACTGGTACGTGCTGAGTCAGGAGCAAGCCCTGGAAACGATGCAGTAAAAGCACCGACCTCAGCAGGATGCCTACTGCTGGGATACCGCCCGGTCTCACCCCCAGCCCCAGGCTGTAAAGGTTTTACTTAGGGCATACACACTTTCTCTGCTCTGGGCTGATAAAGGTTTGGTTCTGTTCAGCTGTAAATCCCTTTTGGACAGTACCTAAGCAGGCTGTATGAAAACAATTTGTCTTGTTTTAGGCTGCACGTATAAGAGGAGGAGCCACTGGCAGCTAATTAAATGGGCTGTAGACTACTTAGGGAAGAATGAAAAGAATAGGGCAGCTGTCCTCTGCAAAGAGAAAAAAAAAAAAAAAAGGAAAGCACTTGGGAGTGGAATCTTAGACAGTCCCCATGCCCAGCTCGCTGTTTTGTGCCTGCCCTAAGTTGGTTTCAGGTGTGCTTCCAGTCTTACACTTAACTGCTGCAACGTCAGGAGTGCCAAAGACCTGTGCGCTTGGAGGGCTGCTGCCCACTTTGTCAGCTCCAATTTGTTAGTGGGAAACTATCCAAGGGCTCGATCCAAAGCCTCCTGTTTTCAATGGAAGGCTCTGAATGTGGTTTTGAGCAATAGTGGGCTATCTATACTTAAGAAAAAAGGAAATGGCTTTTGCTATTGCTATATCAGTCACATAGAAGTAGATCATCTTTCACAGTGCTGTCAGGTAAAGTCAAACTGCTTCTCTAGGAGATTAGGGATTGATTAAAGTCCTTGCACTCAGGGATACATATCTGTATTAATCTTGGAATTATTTGTCAAACACCCAAGATCTCTGCTCTGATTTGTGGAATATATTCTGAAAGTTACCATTTAAAATGAGTCGTGATTTTTAAAATATTTTTCTTGTCGTTTTTAAAGCAAATACACAAGCTGCTTCTTTGCCCTGAAATCAAGTGCTGTTATTTTTAACACAGCCCCGTTTTTGCTGTGGAACTGCATTTACAGTGTGCTGCTGATTGTAGAGAATGCAGCTGGGAAACTAGGAAGTAGGAGTTAATACACCTTCAGACAAGTCCATAAAGCACACTCACTGCTTCAAGCAAAGAGACAAGGCCAGGTTAGCATGGGCAGCTCCTGCCAAGTGAGAGGAAGCCAGTGACGAGATGACACCGAAGCCACCGCTACAACAGATCACTTGTCCCTGTTTGAGGAAGCTTTTCAAAAGCGACTTAGGGTTGCATCAGAAGTGCCAAAATTTCAGTTGCCGTGCCTGCAGTTTGCTATTCAGAAGGTGCTCCATGCTGCACTCCCCAGATTCCCTTGGGATCCTGCAGAGGTGTCCCAGACTCGAGCAATGACTGTGCCTTGTACCGCCCAGCGCAGCGAGGGGGCAGGCGGCGCGCAGCCGGTATCGCTGGGCGAGGGGCGCGACCATTGCAGCGCGACAGTGACTCCTAACGTGGCTACTGACCGGACCTGGTGCCTCGTGGAGTCACGAGGCCAGGGCTGGCACAGACTGCTCCCAGCCCTCGTTATTTATGAAGGACAGGTGTAATTTGGCCATACCCTTTATCTAAGAGGAGATAAAGAAGCATGTTACAATTATTTTTCACAATGTGTTGTCATACCTGATGGCAGTCATTCTTGCTCACACATGAGAGGAAAACGTCCCGGATAATCCAGCTGCAGTTCAGTTCAGTAAGCTGTGATACGCGCTCTCATTTGAGACACCAAAATTTTCTGGTTTAGCAACCCCTGGCAGATTAATCAATAACTTGCATACTGTGAGGGACGGGAAGAGGGGAACGATGAAATAACAGACCGCAGCAGAGCATCAGGACCTGCAGGAGGCTGGCTGACTTGCTGGGATAAGGATGTACTGGCTTCTTGCCCTTGGAAAATCAGGGTTCGGTGGTAAGGAAGGAAACGTGGGGGGGCTTCCTTAGCCAGGGAAAATCACCAGTGCACAGCTCAGCACAGCTTTCAGCCTGGTCAGAAAAAGGCCCAGATCAGGAGCATTAAGCAGTGATTAGGGTTCATCCAGGCTCAAATCCAATCCTGTACAGGAGTTAAGACAGTGTGAGCCTTTTTCAAAGGACAAATTACTTCCCAGATGAGATGTATAGGAAGATCCAGCACAGGAGGATCAAGCTGGAAAAAAAGGAGAGTTCACACAGCCTTATTATCAGCCACGGCGCTCCCATTTTCTCCTTGGCTCAACGATAAAATAAGACTGACCAGCAACCCTGACCTAAACGCGGAAGGGTGAAGACGTGCAGCTGTGAGCCAGGCTGGTGTTCAGGGGGAGCAAATGGAGCCCCAGACCCCTCGTCCCTGGTCTATCCGTGCCTGCCCACAGGAGCCCAGAGCCTGGAGACCTTTCTGTCTTGCAGAAATGGATCGAAGTCATCAGGGCACCTGGCTCTTGTGCATTACCCACATTTAACCAGGCTGATTTCCCTGAAATTACCCAATCCTTTCTGAGTATGATGTTTTAAATTATTGATTTCTGCTGTGTTTATTTACGCAGGTTTTATGCATCTTGTGCTTTCTAGGAGAGGGACTGACAGCCGCTACAGAAAAAAAAAGGTATTTTTGCAAGATGTTGATAAATTAATAAAACACCAGCAAATACACTTGCCCTCAGATTTAACAGACTTGAAAAATCATTCAGGTTTTGTACTTGATTGGTTTGAAGTGCAGCAGCTGTTTGCAATGACATGAAGCAACCAGTGGGGCAGGGTTTTATGGGAGCTTAAGGGGCATCACTCCAGCCCCCCTACACGAGGTGAACAACTGTCCTGTCAAGACTAGGGGTCCTTGCCAGACAAATTTGATGCCAGAAATACAGCTATATTAAAGGGTGGCCCAACCACAAAGTCCTGAACGTGAACCTCAACATTTCTGAGACCACGGTGAATGGTGACCACCTGGATGTCACTCGCATTTCATTTCAGATGGCTGCACGGACCAGCACTGAGCAGTGCACTCAGAGCACAGCCTACAAACCAGTGGCTGTTTACAGGCATAAACAGCAGTCACAAGAGCAGCCGGGAGCATGGCTTGCTCTACCTGCCTCCTGCCCAAGTGACTAACTTGCAGCTTCTACCTTTCCTGTACATACAGGGACTTCAGCCGTTCTCCAAGACATTTATTTAAACAGTACAGTCGTATGCAGTGCGGGTATGGTAGGAGCTCTGATGGTAGAAAAACAAAGAATCAAACACAGCCTCACTAAAATCGACAAATACACCATTAATTCCTGCTACTTCCCTGTGGTTTTCAGCACCACCGTAAGACAATGGTATATTGAAAATGGGCTGGAATTATTTGGCCAGCAGAAGGCATCCAAGACAAGCTGGACTGAAACAAGCTGAGTAGCTGCAGAGACAGAGGAGCTTTCTGCAGCACCCAAGTTTGCCTTCAGTCACTTAGGCTAATGAGCCTAACTAATAATGCAGTAACTCGATTGCTGGCAAAACATAAATAGTCCTACAATACAATAATACCTAATAAAAATAATGTCCAAAAGTGTTTTGAAAAATTATGCTGCTTGACAATAATCATGAATTTTGCAAGCAATTAAAGAGAAACTATTGTCTTTTTAATCATAAATCTTTGTAATTAAGAAATCATCCATAATTTGTGGCCTGAATCCCTCCAGAGCAAATAGATACTAAGGCAAGTCTACACCATTCTTATTATCTATTGACGACATATACTTGCTCTTTTTCTACTAAACTGCCTTTGACTTTGGTTATTTCCTCAGGTTTACTATCTGTTCTGTTGCAGCAGTATCAATTCAGAGAACTGCTGCTGTGGTATTACACTGGGTTTATACCGCTTGTCGCAGCGCAGCGCAAACCTCTTTCTTCAGAGGGGGTATGTAAGAAAAAGAAACCATTTGTTCTCTTGGTTAGAGACATTACTGTTTCTCCACGCAAGATGGGCTTGGGGAGGGACTAAGCTTAGGATACTCCACACCGTCCCCTGGTCCAAAATCTTGGGAATCCAGCAATCCCCAAGCTGGCACTTGCCCCATGAGTGCCGTAGGCCGGGCAGTGTACTGCTGTGCCTGATGCAACCAGAAATGGTTCAGGATCTCCGTCCTCGTCCCCCCTGTACTGCGGTGCAGGGAGCTCTGGTTCGGGGCCGTCCATGGGCTCTGCTAACACAGACCTCCAGGCACATCCCAAAAGCTCGACACTGGAAACGCCCTGACTTCCTACAGCTAATGCAGCAGTCTTATGCCCATTAAACCTCCTGCCTCACCGTGTATTATTTTCTCTCATCCATTGTGTTTGCATAGTGCTACAAATTAAATGAGGTGCAGGGATTCCATAATAATTTTCGTAAGATTTTTTAGCATGCAATAGCAATTAACACCTTGGGTCAACATAAAAGGCCTTTGCTGAAAAATGTCACAAAACATTCTGACTGAATTTATACTCATCAATTATTATTGCTATTGAGATATTCAAAGTGGGAGTTCACCGTGCTGGGTGCTGTACCGACAAGTGGAATTTCAAGGCATTATGCTGTGATTTAGTCACAAGAGAAGCCATTAAAATCTTAGACATTCATCATGCAGCCACATTCCTCTATGTTACTTCGGAAAATTAATACGGTGAGGTGTCCCCTCCCCAGGTTAACTACTGTATGCAACAAGGTGCATTCGAACTGCCCCGCTGCTCTCTGCATGACGACAGTCAGCAGCAGCTCTGCAAAGTCAATGGCTGAGTGCCAGGCACCCCGGTCAGCAGCACACTACAGGAGGTTCATGGGCACATCTGGTAGCATCCTCACCACCAGCTCGCCCAGCCCTGGGGAGCTCCCTGAGCCCACTGCCGTTATTTAGGTGTGTATATTTTGAATCCATTTCAGTACCATGCCCTCCCTGGGAAAGGGGTGTTGAGCTGTCAAGATTTTGTGCTTTGAAAGAGAGAGACCTCTGCCAATGGCAAATGACTGAGAGTGTTAATGTTGGTTTCAGCTGTACCGCCAGGCACATGGCAAGGACAGAAGGACAGCGTGACCGGTTACTTGCTCGAGCTTGCTGACTCCTTGCCCACCTGCTACTGATAAGAAAGTGCATGTGAAGTCTGGATCATCTGATTCGATCTGCAAGAACTGCTTCAGTATGGAGGAATCAATGCTCCCAGTAAGGAAGCAGACATTATCTAGATAATGCTGCAATGCACAGGAAATCTAATTCTATACAGCCTCCTTGCAAATATCTTATTTATAATTGATATCTTATTGTTTACTTTGGAGACTTGCGTTTATCAATGACACTTGGCTGCATGGAACAGCTGGAACACTTCTACCTCCTCTTCCAAATCCTGGGGAGAACTGTGATGATAAATGAGTCCTGGAAAGGCATGATTTATGGCTCCATTGCCTCAAGGTGCACTGCAGATCCTTTGTACAAATTAAACTCTGCTTAAACGTCCTTAAATATTTGAGGGTGACCTCTCTTCTCCCCGTCACAATTCCATTACAAATCACTGAAACTCTCTAAGCTCCTTTTAAAAACATTATTTTAGCTATGGATCTCAACTTTACATTTATTTTCCCTTCAAAGTTGCGCTGGTCTTCAACCTCCATCAGCTCAAAGTGGATGGACAATGTCTGGCCAACAAGAACTTTACTTGTAAAGAGGACAAGGCTGGTCTCCTCATGTTAAGCATGTCACCAGAAATATTGCATATGCATGGCGATGGACTGTGTCTCACTAGTCCCTTCTCTGCAAACGCTGCCATTTAAAATCACAACTAGACACACTGAAACTGATTGTCAAAAGGCAAAAGATTTGCCAGAATGCGCTACCTTTAATATCCTTGGTAAGTAAAGCTCACAACTATACTGCAGAGATCACCCATTCAGTCCGTGCTTTAAATGCTGTCAGTAGGCATTTAACAGCTGCAGTTGCAACTGGAGACCAGGCTAGCATTTAGCCCTGGAGTCTGCTTTAATTCTGGCACTCATTTTCCTTTCGACTTTGGCAAGATGTCCAAATGACAAAGGCCTCAGGTTTCCCATCTGAAAGGCTACTTTTTTGTTTGGGTTCACCGCTGTTTCTGAGTTGCCTTGAAATTTCCAGATAGAAAGTGCTACATAGTACAAAATATTTATATTTGTGCATTAGAGGAAATATTTATTAGCAAAGGCGAACAGTTCTCTGCAGCAATATAAAGCTTCACAAGTCAACCCTGTACCACCACACTCGTGGTTCTAACATTGTTCTGACTAGAACAAGGATATATGGTGCACGGCATAGGAATACATGCTTTAGGAGGAACTTGCAAGAGGACTCTCATACACCTGAGATATACATGCAATACACTGAAAACAGATTTCGAGTTATATGCAGTGCTTTAACTCTTCTCCATGTCAAGTTAAAGTATTCCCACATGAGGCACTTTAACATGTAAAGAATTATATGCAGTATGAAAATAAAAGGTTAGGTTTGGTCTGAATTGCTAGCACATGAAGCCATAGACATTTGGGGTGCAAGACTCCACTTCTTTTCCAGAAAGGGCTCACACAGTGATGGGAGCATTCCATATGTCAAAAAGTGTAGACTGAGAAATCAATTGTTGAAGAGTCACTGACCTTGATGTCCCTATAAAGTTGCCCTAGCAACATCTGCTTTGTTTTTCTCTCATAAGATGTATTTGGTTTCTTTCCCATAAGCACGGGTTATTACTGATGAGTAGCAGAAGTGAAGGATCTGTTTCGAATTCAAACCCAAAGCAATCCCATTAGCAGGTGCTTAGTAGGACACTGGTGAATTATGGGCAGCAGTAGCGCATAACTAAGCCATGAAGCGTTGTGGGACTCTTTCTGAAGATAAGGTGTTGAACTGCAATACACCCCTTGTATTAGAGTAATAATATTATCAGAAAAGATGGATGTGAAGCACTTAGAGGCAATGGCCAAATTCTCATCTAATTTCCACTGGGTACCCGTGATGTGATGCACTAGAATAGCTGTGGACCTACATTCAGCAAGGGAAGAATCTGGCTCAGCTCTGCGGATGCAGCCGAGGCCAGAGAATCCCTCTAAAATGAAAGAAGAGCATCCCTCTCTACATGGCACCATTCTTGCGCCTTTCTCAGACTAGAAAGTACAAAGGATAAACAAATAAATGATGAAGCCTTTAAGTGGATAATAGATGGCATAAATCATACAGTATTCTAAGCCATAGATACAGAATCAGATAACTGAATATTTAGCAATTTTGCCAGCAGTCCACAACACATTCTTATGCTATCATAAAATTTTAATAAAAAGAGAGGAACGGGGTAGTTGTATGGATGACAACAATATTAGATTTTATTTATGTATCTATTTATTTATTTTAGAAACTATACCACATGTCATGCCTAAGGGTTAAACCAATCTCTAATAAGTAGGAATTAGGATGAATTTTTTTCTGGTATGTTACTACCTGCATCATCATCAGTGGGTACAGAATGACATGTGGCTTTAGGTACTGCAGGACCTTGGAAGGACGTCCTACGTCTAGCTAGTACCTGTTCTTTGGAGAGAGCTGAACGCAAGTGTGATGCTTGGCCCTTCCCATTATCATTCCTTTCTTTATGATTTGTATTGTGGCAGCACTTAGACTATCAGTCACTGTGCCTATAGGAACAGCACAAAACCTGCTCTGAACGGCCAGAAATGACAAGGTCAGAGGGCATGGGGAGAAGGAGCGTCAATGGCCACAGCCACGCTCTGAGAGGTCCCGTGGGGGTCACAACTACCCGTTCCTAGTGTGCCGTGAAATGAGTCTTGGTCTGGTGCACGAGGAAATGCGTGGAGTCTGGAGGATGTTCCAGAGGCACTGTAGCACCCTTTGCACTGACCAGACTGAGTAACTGCTGCAAACGTGAGCATGTGCTGAAATGCCCCAGCTCCACCTTGTTTGGATCTGAGGCTAAGCAAACCCTTAGCATGTGTCAACAGCAAAACCTACTGCATGCCCTAGCGGATTTGCATCTCTGATACTAATTTCCCAATTCCACAGAATGTTACATAGTTCTTTTTCTATTTAATTCTGCATTTAAGAGAATATAGAGAGTGGGTGGAAAGCACAGAGCTGTTCCTAACAAGCCAGTCCCTACCATACACCTGACTTCATGTCCACATGTCACAGAACCATATGGGATTGCCTGCGGGTTCAAACTGCCAACAGGGTTAAAATGTGGTCCACTGGGGCAAGCATTTGATAGCTGACAGTGACTGCAGGATAGGCTTTGCCTGCCTCGCTCACCGTGAGCTTTGCTCTGCTCTCTTGGAGTAATGCACTGATATGAAACCTTTCCTGGGATTAACGCCTGGGCTCGCTACCCGGGAAAGTGAGATTCTGAATACAAAGCAGTGACAAAGGTCTCCTTTTGTCTTGCAGTATTTTTTCAAAAAGAACTGTCAAAATGAATTTCTTGGGTAGTTACATGCACATCATATGGACTTTCACTCGAGCCCCACTGCAATTTGGCATTAGTTAAATGTACCATAAAGTAAAGCGTTAGCTAAAAAGCTCCTCAGTAACTCTCCACCCTTGAAAAGCATTTACCGAAGCAGCATTATGTTCTTGATTGCCTTCACTGTATTTGCTGTGGTGCTTTTTCTTTCAGCTGATTGGAATTCTGAGATAAAACCTAAAAACAATTGTGCTTTGACTTCTTTGGAGTGCGACCTTGAGAGTCGAGCTGTTGTATGTCATAAATAATGAAAAATTAGATACATAGGCTAAAACAGTGAGGAAAGTATTTTATAAGATTTTCAAGGGCTCTAAGTCCAAGAAGAGCTGATGTCTATCAGACTGTTATATAAATAGTCTTGTAATGAGGAAGAGCGTATAAGATCCAAGATAGATTTCTGCTTTTTAATGAGATGGGAGAATATATTACTTCAGAATTTAAAGGCTATCTTTCTTTTTGAAATTCAGATCTGGCTTTATGAATATTTTATTTAAAAAACCCAGATGATGGTAATAAGTTTTCTAATGCTAGGACATTTCCCTTTAACATGTAAGTATATTGTTGACAAACCTCATTTTTTCAGAAAAATCACTTCAAAGTTACTAATATGCATTTTAAAACTAAATTCAATCTCAGTTCACGCACTAATTTTTCCAGCACAGAAGCTTTCTGCCACCATGAGAAGTTACAAGTAGAAATTACTGATAGCCCAACAAGAATAATTGCTTCTATGGTCTGGGCTGGAAACTTCTCACCAGGATAACCTTGCACCAAGATTGTATTTTTTGAACAAGCTTGCATCTAAATTGTCACTGGAATTTCTGGAAAGAGGAAACACTGCCTCATTTAACAAGTACTCTCAAATCTGTTCTGTGATTGAGATAATATTTTATTGCATTGTCAAATAAGTTTTGCACTGTAAACTTATTAAAACAGTATATTTTACTGCTTTATTGGGAATTCATTTCAAAAGGATTTCTCTGGTTAGAGCCAGATCAATAAGTGCATTTTGCAGAATATGAAGATTTTCTTTTCATTTGGAAATAAAAGAGATTGCCTTAAGATTAATTTCAGCTGCAATATAAGGAGGATGTTGGAACAAGCAGGCGTAAGATTCAGCACTCGCCGTTTACTTTGCCAAACGTAAAAACAAGGAACATATTTCTATACCTGACCGAGATATTGTAGGTAGATCAGCACATTTTCTCAACTGAAAGATGCACGGTTCAAAAGTGACTGAGGACAGACAGGCACATGTACATGTGGGCACACACATAATCAGACATTTTTCAGGATATTGCAAAAAGCTCTGCCTCCTTGGGAAACCAGGCTCAAATGCTAAGTTTGAACAAGTTTGAACATTTCTTTTCAAAGGAAGTTAGAAATTCTAGTTTTCATTTCAATATAGTGCTTCAGTGGGGTCTCATGCAAAGTAAATATGATGTTTTGTTTCAGATCAAATATTTCATATTGAATATTTTGCTTGGTCCCCTATTTTTAAAAAACATTCATGACACAGGAAAAAAAATAATGAAAAATTAATCTGAAAATAATTAGCCATTTCCCCAAATATATATGAAAAAAATCACATTCTAATCTAAAATCTAATTAAAATGGTAATTTCCAACTATCATGTTCTGGCAGGACACCTCCTGGATAGGGTGCTGACTCAAGACCTATGCTCTAGCCCCTGCTCAACCATTGATCCATTACTTGAACTCAGCAAGTTGCTTTCTTCTTCTAAGCCTCAGTTTCCCCATCTATGAAATGGAGATGATGAAATAAACCCTTGTGCAAAGCCATGTAAATGCTGTTGATGAGACTCACTGTATGACAGTAATTATTATTATTATTTGCTTATATTCTTATTATTTTCTTATATTCTTTTCTGCTTTTTTAGTCATTCACTAAAACACACCACATTCAAGCCATTTGTTCATGTTGTGGGAAAAATGCACTCATCTCCTCTACCCAACCACAGAGATTATAAAAATCCTTCAGAAATCTTAGATTTATCTGATATACTGCCACTGCTGTTTTCACACCTAAGATGTGATACATATGCCCGGTCAACAGTGGGGACGGGAAGATAAAGAGACCCTGTATTTTAGGATTTCAACATTGTTAACTAGACAAACTCAATGTACAAATCACATTCCGTATTCCTGAAAATGTTCACATAAGAAACTCACGCTGTGCTTCAGATGTACAAGATATTCCTGTATCATGGGGAACCAAGACCGGCTACGTGCCCCCTTCTGAGAAGCAGCATTGCTGTGTAGATGTGATACAGTGCAATGTGTGCTTTCATTCTCAGAAGGGTAATTTACTATGCCACATGCTGCATGTTGGGACCAAGTCAAACAGAGATTTGTACTCCATCCCGTACATGTCTGCATGGCTGACCTGCTCCAGAAGGAGGCCATCTAAAACCTTTCTGTGTGACCTCAGTTGGCTTCTCCTGCCTGGTCAGCCTTGCCTTAAGTAAACACACTTACATTTCTCTTCATGAAAAAGTGCTTAATAATGTCTGTTCCAAGTCTGCTGTTCTTTAATTTCCACTTGTGCTCCTGGTACTATCATCTGGTAGACATTATCTACAGCAAATTAAGAATTTATATACTTCAGGAAAATCTTGACTGGAGGCTCATTGAGGGAGGCTGAATAGGGTTTTTTTCATTAAACTTTTTCATTTCGCTTAAAGATTGAAAAATGTATGAAACAGCTTCTCGGGGGAACGAGAAATTTCTAACTCTTTAATAAGCACTATTTATCAAAGACATATAATGTGAACTGTCTGCCAGATGTAGAGTACATGGCCTGGAAATTCTTGTATATGAGCTGCCCGAAGGCTTGCATCTGCCTTTATTCGTGTGTTGTCTGCTACGTTCACCTCCTTCTGACAACCAGCAGATCTTAGGGAAGCTGCTCACATCCATACACACGGCCAAGGCCACCATCTTCCAGTGCCATCGTTCTTCCCCTCCACAATCAGGACGCAGTCTCACCCCATGGGGTAAGACACAGACCTACCACACACTGGTGGAGCCAAACCCAGGCTCTGTGCAGGAGGACCAACAGGCCAGCTCAGCCCCAGTTTCAGCGTTTCAACTCGCTGCGCGATGCTACCTCTGCGATGCAAGCTGGCATACCTCATGGCAACGAGGACGTCAACGTTAGTAAATGGAAAGACACCATGTGGGAGAAGGCTGTGATTCAAAATCACAAAAAGAAGCACACTGGCCTGAACTGAAGCAAGCTGTAAATCTAGTTTTCACTGAAATTTTCATTTCTCCATCTTTATATATCTTTATAGCAGATATATTCATGGAGCGGACTGAAGGTAGAGGAATGTAACTTTTCCTTATGTAGCCATGGTAAATATTTGTATAGCTCAAATATAATTAAATTGACCCATGAAAGCTTCAATATATTTTGAGAGTTAGGGTCTCAGTGTAATGGAAAGCTTCTTCCATCGCTATTACATTCTACTCAGATTACCTATCTAATCCTCCTCATTTATCAAGTGCATCAGAATTGATCTGCAGTGTACAGGAGCTCTTAGTCATTTCTGAGTTTGTGGGGAGGTTTATTTCTGCCTCCTCTTCCTCAGTTCTTCATTTACTGCAGAAATAGAAAGAGAAACCTGCAGCGCACTGGCTCTGTACAAGTCTCTAATACATTGTGAAAGGGACTATTAGGCAGATTCACTCTTAAACATCAGTGTCTTTCTTGACGTTAAAGTTGGAAAATGGAACAATTATTTTTGCATTAGCAAGTCATACTGACAAATTCCCTCTGCACCCTCATACTGTCATGCCGAAATGAATCATCAGCATCTTATTAAGGTGCCCAGGCTATCCCATAACAGTAATAAAGTGTAAATGTATCCCAATTATTCATTTACTGACTTCATGAATATTCAGTATTAAGCAGCAGTAACTGAACTCACTACAGTAGGTTACAAAGGACACAGGCTGCATAACCCTTATTATTTCTGAGATGCCTTAAGGTTTGTTCACATCTTTCCAGTATCCACAACTGCTAAGTCACTGGAACAACACCTATTCTGTACCAGGTACAATCCCCTATAGTTTTAGTGCTCTCATTTACATATTTCTTTGGAAAGGATCTAATCCAGTAACGAGAACAGATTTCAGGAAAAAATCCAACTTCACTGCCAAAGAAACAGATGCTGGACCAGAATGTCATGGAGTTGCATGTTTATAGTATTCTTCATCTGGATTTCCAAAGCACTAGGCGCTAAGTACTCTCTTATACCTGCTCAACAGAAGGTCTTCACATTTTGCATTTTGGTAGCAAGTGAATTTATTTGTTGTTGTATATATGTACTCACTTTTGCTATTCCCCTTCCTCACCCTCACTCCAGCCCAGCCTTTGTCAGGGTATGTGAGCTCACAGGAACTCTCCCATTCCGTTTAACGGGACAGCAGATGGTTAAATTTTGGAATATGAGATGGCACCAAAATGCTCAGCACTGTTAACACAGAAAATTGCTGCTACCAAACATACTCTCTTTTTCTAATGAATGCCAAAAAGAGCGGGACCAGTGACTACACATATATATGTATTGTTCTCAGAATCATACAATCTTCTCCATCTAACACAATATTTTGTTCTGTGCTTTGCCCTGTCCTGGCTGTCCCCAAGTGCAAAAACTACCCCATGTCTCCATCTGACTCTCTGGAAACCAGTTTGGCCTGAGATCCCTGGCAGTGCCAGAAGAGACACCCCTCCTCTGCACAAGGCTAACGGTGGAGGGCTGCAAAGCCTTGATAAGCTTATAATCAGAAGGAAACATTTTTGTTCAAAGAGCTGGCTACTGCTCAGAGCAAATCTCAGGTGGGCAAGTGAGCAACTAATCTCCTGACAGAAAACTTAATTAGTAGCCTGAGATTAAAAACCGAGAGCAAAATCTTTTGACAGAGCAAACTAGGCATCTGTACAAAAGGGTTTATTACTATTATGGAAACCTGAACCCCAAACCAAAGCTGCATAGAAAGAGATGGGGGCAGAGGAGAAGTGTCCTGGTCTACTTAGAGGATCAGGATCAAATCCTCTGAATAAGGAGGGAACTGAGACAAGAATTCATGGATAGCTCTTGCATTGTTTAAAATAGAGGGATTGATTTAGATATGTTCTGCTCAGACTGTGGCCCACTTGCTTCAAAATGATGAATTCTTGGACACATCATCTGAAAGTAGGCCAGTGGCTTAAGAGGGAAAGGGGCCAATTTCTGAAAAGTTTGGCCAGACAGACTGTTGGAGCCTGAAGACTTCAAAAACAAGACTGCCTGCACATTGGCTAGTCCCTGGGAAGCTGAAAAGCACAGGATCTTATGACTGTATCAAAGCTTAGTTGTTTGCCACCGAGTCAGCAGTTACAGAGAATGCAGAGATGAAAAACCCTCTGTACGGCTGATTTATGATTATTTATTAGTTTGACTTTATCAGTCCTACAGATAAGCAAAAAGCAATGCCTTTCAAATACATAAGTTGTCATCCTATGAGACTGATGCTGGTTTTTGAAGGGTTGTCCTTGGTTTTCTATTTTCTGGTTAACTGGAGAAAGTGTTGCTTTTACTTGGCATGTTCCCATGAGGATGTCCAAGCGCCTTTGAAAGCAAGGAGCATCAGGCAGCAGATGCACAGCTTGACTGCGTTAGCTTTTACAGAAGTCTTGTAACTTGAGACATGCCAAGCAACACTTCAAAGAAAATATTTATTTTTAACTCAATTAAATCAGTGAAAGAAAGACTCTCTCTCCCTCACCATCCACACAGTCAAAGCACATGAAGTCATTTTCCATTTTCCTTTTCTTCTGGAAAAATGATTCACTTCTAGGAAAATGACTGCTTCTGCCTACCTATTGTAGAATGACCCTAACTAAAGATTCCCTAGTATGCTTTTGTGGCAATCTATTTCCAGCAAGGTTATATAAGCTATGTTCCCATCATGCCTCTTCCACTGACTAAACCTTTATCAGTATTTTACATAGAGGAGGGCAGCTACTAACCGACATACTGTGGAAATCATCACTATAGCGTATTTAGCAATTGAAAGTGCACGTGGGTTCTAAACAAGTGAGGTTCACAAATGGGCTAAAAAAGTCATGAAAGGCAGACTCATCTACCAGCTCTCCGCTGCGAGCTAGGAGGCTATGCCATGGGAAGGATCATACCATGTTCCTCGCTTCTTACGCTCTTTCCCTAAATATATGCAATTGGCCATTTTCGGCCTTTGAATATCAATCTGATGCTTTAAGGGCGTTCTTATGATTTCAGCTGAACTGCAGGGCCATGTCCCTGCACCATGCTTTGTATCTACAAATGGAGTTTGATTTCCTAGAGTTCACTTCACACGGAGATCAATGACAGCTCTGCATTTCATGGAAGCTGGAAAATCTGATCTAGACACTTAACTGACATTGTCTTGTTATGCAAATCTGGCTCTTAAATTAAGAGTGAATCATCCTACCTAAATATAGCAATGTAAAAGCAGGCACTTAGTCTAAGTAGTTCTTTCGGTTTTTGATACTGTCAGGGAAAGATGATTCATCCTACCAAATCAAGAACCTGATGGCTTTCCCTGCTCACAATATTAGAGTTCCCTTGGAAAACACATCTTCATGTAAATTCCTATAGACAAATGCGTGTATAAATGACAACATGTGCATATATATATTTATATGTTTTAGCTATAAAATCTGTTTTATCCTTCAGATTTAGTTACGGACACAGTAAGTGGCAGGGTTAAATCTGTGAAAGTCAGCTACTCGGTTGGATACCCTGACACACATTCATGAGGATGCTCATTTCTAACCATTCCATCTGTGGTATCTTTCTCTTTTTAAATGATTATGAAGACTGAAAGTCTCTGTTCTCTGAGGATGTGCTCTAGTTTTTACGTAGCTGGAATATTTGTCACGAGCAAGCTTAGAAGTCAAAGGTTTTAGGTTTTACTGAAAATATTTTACAGTCCTATAAGCTTTCCCTGTAATTTATGTGCAACTGGCTACGAATACCCAGCTGAGGATGGCATCTGGGAATAAGCTGAAATGTTATTTCTGGGATGTTGCATCAATGACTTGAGTCTTAACCTACGGGAAATGGGATGAAGAAAGAGCATGATAAAAGCTATCACTATAATCAGTTTTGAGACTATACTCCTACTGAAGATAGATATTTCTTTTTTTTTTGTCATTGCAATCAAGTTGTGCTTACTCCCCAATATATTTCTGCCCAACACCAAGCAACACTGTAAAAAGCATAATTCAAGTGAAAAATTTCCTAATTATTGTTCTGACCCAGTAATAAATATGTATGGCTGGCTTCTGTGCACAAAGGCAAACAGACATCCTGGGAAAAGGATGTGATGCAGAAGTCAGACGTATTTATTACTGAGCTGTGCAACACAACGAAGGCGTGTGCTAGCATAACAACCTTTGACTAGCGGAGATTCATTGCACAGCAGACTGTGAAGAGAAGGGGCACCTGGCTGACCCTTGCAATATACATTGCGAGGACAACAGAAGGAGGCATAAGTGTGACTCACCGAGTGACAAACTACTTCAGAATTAACAACGATGGAACCTTACCCAGTGCACATTAGTCAGCCCCAAAAGAATAAATGGAAGTACTCATGTGTTTAAGGTTAAATCAAATGTGTTCTTAGTCCCTTTGCTGGTTTGAAGAGGCTTTTTTAGAAGAGCATCTAATCTTTATTAGATCCTCTTTGTCATAAAAAAAAAAAAAAAAAAAAAAAANAAAAAAAAAAAAAAGACTGGCTGCTATCCACACTTTCCATTTTTCCAGATTCTTTGCTTCTCATAGCCACTCTATCACCACTCCCAGTGACCTTGGAGAGCTGAGACCACTGCTGTAGCTGGCCTTATCCTGACAGAACTGCAGGCATTTACCAGCCACTCTCACTATTTAAACTGATACCTACCTTGGCGAAAGTATATAGTGCTTCAAAGGAGTAACTACTTTTTAATCACTTTTGCCATCTTCTATACACTGCCTTTGGGGAATAGTGTAACTATCCTTACTAAGACCCACACAGGGCAGCTAAGATTATAAATGAAAGGAGGAGATCTTTACCCCCCTACCTTGCAATGCCATATAACCCAAGTCACCCTTAAGTTTGAAGTTCCAAAGTTTCTGGGGTCAAAGACCGCTACCAAGCCTCAACACTTCTCACAGAGAACTGTAGACAAGTATCACCAAATTTGAAACTGGAAATGCTGTAAATGTGATATAATTCTACTTATCAGCTGTAGGGCACATACTGTGGCCCTGTGGACCCCAAGTTTTGGAAGCCAGGTCACAGAAAATTTAACAGAATCTATTTATTAGACAGGGCTAGGAGGATTGTGCAGCACATTGAACTAAATGCAGTTTTGTCTGTGCCTCAAGGCACCCAGGCAAGAGTTTCTTCAGGTATTACAGCAAGTTTCAGAAAAATCCATCATCACAAACAGTTCTAATTATTTCCAGCCAAATGCCTGTAACCTTGGCAAAAAACAATTATTGAGCAGGCTATTGATCTAGTCAGTAAATACACTTATGTCATCAGTAAGCTAGAACCCTCCTGGGTATAAAACCAAAATCTTAAGGACTACTAGTTATCTGACATATGATTTTAATTAGGATTTATTGATTAAGGGTTTTTAAAAACAAATGGACTTTCTTGATAAAAGGCCTAGCGCAGGATTTCTCCAAAGTTAAATAATGTCTGCCTTGCTATATAAAAACCTGTGACCCACATCCTAATTACTTCACTACGGAAGTTTGCCTGTTGTTTCAACACAACAATGCATGCACCATTTATTATAAACACCATGAATGTTTAATGCAGAGCGAGAACAACTCAGCTAATGAAACTGTACAGGGAGGTGATTCTCAATGCCTGGTCTTAGCCATCTAACCACGTTTACTGCAGTGAAATTAGGAAAAAGAAAGAAAAAAAGCACAAAACCTTCTTAAATGCTAATTCTTCTAGCTAGCTAGACTTAAGATTAACTGTAACATCTCCTTGGAGCCTACTACAGTTAGTACCTGCCTACCGTGGGGTTTCAGCACAAGCTTAAGTGCTCGCTAGAAAGAATCCCCAAGTTACCAGGAGGTCACGGTCCCAATGCATACGGGTTGTTTGTATCTCACTTAAGCTCTGGGATTGATTCTCCAAGGTCTGGGTCAAACTCAACCATTGAGCAGACTCATCTTAGTCTTCATGCTACTGTGAATAAACAAGAAGCACTTTGGGTACTGCAGATGGCAATGAGAAGGGTCTGTGGATGAGAAGCCCCATCAGAACAAGCTCCAGACCATTTATTTTATTTTCCATAAAATGATTGTTCAGATCAAAAGTTTCTATTCAAGGCCAACTAAATGCAGCCACATTTATTCTACTGTAAATTGCAACCACACAAAGTTATGCAGCCAAGAATCTGGCCCTACTTCACTAGCAGCCTAGGCAATTTTTCACACAGCAGGTAAAAGCCACAGCATCCCCTGCTCCCCTCTCCCCAGTCACCTGAGCAACACAGAACATGATATACATACAGATCTCTAAATCTAAGTAACATATTCTTAATCTGTTAGTACTAAATTCTAGATAAGAAAAAAACCACCACCCTCTGGGGAGGAGATATTTCCTTTAAATGTAACCATTTGTGTCATAATCTTTTATGCACCTGAGTCAGGAAGAATTAGCATTTCCTGAGATGCCTGTGGGGAGCTTCATGACTCTGCCTTTAAGGTAAAACTAATCCGGCTTCTTTGTTGTACACAAAAAGCATATGACCACCCAAATCTCTGTGCAGCTTCACTGGAACTATTTACTCTGGAAAATGTCATTGACATTTGATTTTTTTGAAGTATTTAAGAAAAGGAAGAAAGGACAAAAACCCAAACCCCTCTGGAGGTCTCCTGGTGCTTGAGTGGCACAAATGTTCACTAGACCATAGGAGAGTCTAGTCTAGTTTGTTTAAATTCAATTATGTCATTGTCTGCAATGTAATTCCCAAGGGACTAACAAAATGAATGGCATACCTGTATAAGGGATGGCCCACTGGCAATGCTTTGCAACAAGAAATGGGTCTCTGCAAGGTTTTGTACTTGGCTGATTACTTTGCCTTTGCCAAGTGTGACCCCATCTCTAAATGTCACCAGGAGATAGTGAAAACTTAAATACTGTCATTTTAATTTCCTTCCCACCGGGTAATTACAAATGAGACTGGAGGCTGTTTTATTGTCTCTTTCTCAGTTCAGCTAAAACTTAATAAACATTTGTGACAGTCTCTCACACGGGTAGCTCTGCTGCACTACATCTGCTTAATCACTCAGTACAAGCTCTGGACAAAACCTTGGGTTTGGTGTGGCCATAAACACTGCAGAAAGAAGCAGAAAGAGCAACTTCACTTTTCTGCACGGGTTAAGAGGAAACCATATAGCTGCCAATCTGAGGCTTCCTCCAGTGGGGCAGAGTGGGGTGAGAAGCCAGTGCCCTATTTCTTTCTTGCAGTGCACACAAGGATCTCGATGGCCGGTGCCTTTGAAAGCTGCCAAAGATGAAACTCTGGTGAAAGACACACCACCTGAGTGGATGGGCACTGGGTTTGGTCACCACAGCGACCTTCTGGCTACATGATCTGAAATTCAGGAACTGTAGATCTGTGTTAACTTAACCTGCCTAGTGTAGCCATGCCTATGCTGGGCTCAAGAAAGCCACTTACAAACTCCGTTTATGTCACTTCCCAGCAGAGAAGGCAGCTGAGGGAAGAACAAGGCCAAAAGCCTGCCGTGCTAACAAGCAGCAGATCCAACTTCGGGGGTAAGGATGCTGCTCCTGCCTTCCTTATGGGGAAGAATATGTTGTTTGACTGTAGTGCCCAGAAAGTTTCCTGGAAAGGGTAACTTTGGACAGGACAAGATGAGGCTGGTGCCTCCATGGTGCCCTAGTGCGTCTTTTTCAAAAGATGCAGTCAGAGCCTGCTTGCTAGTTTACCACAAGTCTGTATAGTGGGGCTCCTGACAGCAGAGCAGACGGGTGGAGAAGCTCGAGGTGACTTGCCTCTGTTTTGTGAAGTACAAAAGAAGTGAGGAGCACCCACAGCAGCAAAGGGGCTCTGCCCCTCTGTACCCGGGAGCAGAACTGCAGGGCAGCATTGGAGCAGGCACAGCAACCCCAGTACAGCTCCTAAGAGCAACAGGCAGCTGGCTGAAAGGAATGTCTGTTCAGTGTGAAATCCAAAACTGCTTTGAAAGTAAAGAAATGATTCTCTTTCAGAAGAAAACAAGCTTCCCTGTCTTCCACAGCAGAGAAAAATACATACATTTCACTTACAAATCACTTTTCTCTTTTTTCAAATTTGAAAATGAAATTGCTTCTCAAGACTTATCTGACACCTGGTTTCTAGATACCAAAATCTGAGACAAGCCCAGCTAAAACGGGCTCTATGGCTTAGCGGAGGTTGGGCAAACAAAGGCTGGGCTTGGGGTTCAGAGGTCTGGCCTCCGTCCGCCTGCTGCTCCCAGTGATGCCACCCTGCGAGTTCAGCCGGGGCAGCCAGGGCAGTCCTGCTCCGTGGCCAGGGCTGCCACAGACTCGAGGAGTGCCCCGGGCTGGCGCGTGGGGACCAGGCTGTCACAGGTTGCGCAGTCTCCTAGAAATCCACCGAAAGGGACGCAGGCCTACAAAACAATTTCAGTTGTGACAAACAGGTACTTTGTAGTTAAAAAGCTGTTTGGTCAGACAATTTCTATCTGCCTATAGCCACTGCACCACACAGGCTTCAATTTCGGCTCAAGGCATACAGGCTGCCTTGAGAGTACCAGCAGCAATAACGAGGCACTGGCAGAGAAACCTGGCTGGAGACCTGCACGATAAACAACCTCAGTGCGGCAGCGGGCAGCTCCCAGCCCGCCCCAGCGCCTGCTGCCCGGGCATACTGGTGATGGGCTGCCTTTCTGGGAGAGCACCGCGACCACAAGCAGCTGCACAGTTTAAAAATTACAATAATCCTGTTGATGACAATAATAGCTCCTTAATTGCTGGAAGCTGGTGTTTGGGTGCCTGGATGCTTCTCTTGTGCACAGGTTTGCCCTTTTAAACAATTTATATCTATTTGCTTCAGAGGGAAAACAAGCAGCAAATTATAGTGCCATGGTAATGGTTGCTAATTATGCATGCCAATGAAATACACCTTTGAGAGGGGTGGACTTCCAAACTGTTATATAAACCAGCAGCTAACTTATTTATTAGCTCGGAAAAGGAGCTGAGGATCAAGACAGTCTTCAGTCCCCAGGGCCTACTGCTGTGCAGTTGCTGAAAGACAATAAACACAGCCCTGAACTAGAAATGGGAATGCAATTGGGAAGGAGTGGCCTCAAACCCAGCAGACTAACTGTAGCCCCAAGGATTTGCACAAATATCTTTTCAATTTCCTTGCAAACCACAGCAGCTGCCACTATTTTCCTTATGTCTACCCTGTAGGAAAAGCTGGGGCATAGTTTTTTTCACCAGAATATACTGGACCTGCTGCTTTCATATCTATTAATTCTGGGCCTTGCTTGGGTGCGAGTGTTCATTTTGGCTTGCAACCACGCCAGATAATGGAACAGAAAAAACAATCATGAACAAAATCAAGACAATTACCTCATGCCAAAGCAAAATGAACTGCCCTCTCCTTGGACAGGAGCGTGACGAGGACAGGACGAGTGCAGGAGCGTGGCTCGCTGTGGCTCCAGGATGGGCCCTCTCACTCCCCACAGGAAGAGGCAGAGGAGTGCTTGCAGCCACACAAGACATCTTGTGCTCCGGACATCTCCCAGCCATCCCTCCGCACACCCGGTCCCCCTGTTCCTCTGCAGATCGTGCCTCAGTCGCACACTCCATCCTGCCCCCTCCCCAGCTCTCTGACTGCCGAGCTCCCGCAGGTAGACACACGCACCCCGGCCTCTCCCGCCGCTCTCTGCTGAGCACCCGGACCCCCGTCCATCCCCTCCCTGCTCCACACAAGCTTCAGCCTGAGCCAGCCCTGTACCCTCCCTGCGAGACCCTGTGAAAGCCCGAGCAGAGGCTGAGCCAAGTCCCTGTCCCTGAGGCGAAGGAGCGGGGTGCAGCTGGGGGATGCTCCCTCCTGGCCCGTGCTGCTTTCTTGTCCCCGCTGCCCAGGTGACCCCAATCCTCCCAGAAAGCTGCTGCCCACTTTGGGGAAAATGCAGTACAATTGCTTTATAAACTGATTATCTGTCGTGAAACAGCTAACATGGAAAACAGCTGGGCTCACAGCCCCACCCCAGAACAAGAGGGTTTGGGGACAAACCCGGCCCTGCCCCAGCGGAGCGGCGGTACCCAGGCAGAGCTGCTGGCAGCGGGCACTGCGGTGCTGGGAATGGCTCGATGGCACAGACATGCCTGTGCGTGGGGAAGGGAAGGTACGTCCGCTGTGCCTGCGCATGGCAGGATGCATAAAGGACCTCTGGGACACACGGACTGAAGCAGAGTTTGGCAAATTAGAGTCTGTTGAGGAAACAAGAGGGAAACAAAGCAGGGTAGCTGATGTTTGCAAATGGTTAAGTAAACACTTATTTAGGGGTTCATCTGAATAGAACTGCCCTGAGCTTCATCATAATACCAGAATTTGGGGAAGGCAGAATGTGTAAAGTAAGACTTAAAGCTGTATTCTGATACATAAGCAGACATCTAGAATCCATTCTCCTATTTGGCTTCTGTTTATCACAGAAAGCCACAAATATTTTAGACTATCTTACAAAGAAAAACTAAATTAGGTGTGACATTCCAATTAAAAACTACTAAGCAATGTGATTTTGGGTGTGAAAAATGGGACAGGAGATGGCAAACAAGTTGGCTGAAGAACGTGAGAAATGAAAAACCACAGGGTGGCATTAGTATGCTGAGGGGCAACAACGCAGCCAGGTCCAGCAGAACACCCTCGCGATACGCCCACACCCTCCTCCACTGCTGTGAGAGGAGGACAAAAAATCGCTGCTGGCTTAAACTGGCTGTGAGACTCCTGTCCTCGGTGTGCATCCAGCCGGGCACAGACGGGGGAACTCCTGCTCCCCTCTGCAATCAATCACCTAAATCATGATCTGTCCCCAAATGAACAAGAACATAAAGAGTGGCCATGATGTATTATGTTAAAAGCAGAGAAGAGCGAAAAAGAACAATGATTTTTTTCTTTGATTCTGAAATAAGAACAGAATAGTTCTTTGATTATTACTAGTGCTAGGATTGCTATTTGAACGATTTCTCTCATCTCTGTTATGGGCAAGAGGCAGGGGAGAGAAGAGGAAAAAAAGATGATAATAATAATAAAAAAACCAGCTCAGGCTGATGCAGCCATCTCACAGCAATAAGTAATCAGATGGCTATCTTCCTGTACAGGTATGATCAGCGAGGAGAAATCAAATGTCTTCATGTTTCTTTTTTTTTTCTTTTTTAAATTGTAGGGGTTTTTCCTTTGTTGTATGAGTTCCTTTTTTTTTTTTTTTTTCTTAAATTGTATACTTACAGGTTTTTCCCAATAGCTAAAAGGCACAGTCCTAAAAATAAAGTTTGGATACTCAAGGTGATTAATAACACAAAGTTCCACAGGCTCCGCTACAGAAAATTTGCATTACAAAGAGCTATTAAAATTTTTTGGTTTATTTTTCCCTGAAGCATTAGAGCATCTTTATACCAAACTTTCAGTCAGCAGTCTTTCTCTAAGATAAACAACATATTTACCATTTTCTCCCCTTGTTAGTCTCTGGGTTGAATTAGAGGGTGGTAGCTCACTTAGAGATCTTAGTACCACTGAAAGAGCATGAAGACTACTGTGTAACGTCAAGGGGAAGTCTGATGTTGTATTTAAATAATGAGTTTTCTTTTATTTAGGATCGCAATAAAGAGATGGTACAGAATTTATGTTCACAATTAGAAATGGGTAAATGTGAAAACTATAAGCTGAAATTCATCCCTGAGCAGAGAAGAGCTCGCAGTCTGTGACCCACGTGAGCCTAGGTTTAGGGTCATGGGTGACATTTGAAGCATCTACAAGCAATAAACAGCCCTATGTGAGTTGTGATTTTTTTCAACCTTTTGATTTTTAATTTTTCCCTTTATTTTCTTGTTCCAGTAATGTACTAATTAGGCAGTGTGACTGACAGTGATCCTTGCATTGCCTTCTAATGGAGAAAGGCTAGATATGGGGCCACAGTGCCTGACTAAGCAGCAACCTAATTGCTGCAGCCCTTCACCTCTGCAATAAATTTGTGTCCCCAGCTCCCTGAGGGACAGGATTTTACATAAAAGGTGGAACCTGGGTGGAGAAATGATGTCTGAGGAGACAAATGTCACTACGAAGCTACCCAAACAAAAGAGCTTTTTAAAAAAAAAAAACACCTTCCTCCCTTCCTCTCTGTGGCACCAGCCTTGCTCCCAGGCAAGGCTGCTGGAGACTACACAAGAACTGCGGAAATACAAAGTCCCAACCTTTTTTTTTTTGTACAAATAGAACACCAACCCCCCTTTGATGTTGAGCAAGCTTTCCATTTGTTTAATGATCTGAAAGTTTGTTCAATTCCCCCCTTTGCTGCTGGTTAACCAAGAGCAGTACCACTCTTTACTTTTACAGCTGCCAATCAAACTAGCCTTAATAACAACCTGCCTTTGTCCTGTCTCCCTCACATCAGAGGCTGTTCCTTATCAAGAGCACTCTTTCATCAAGTGCATTATTGGCTAAAAATAACAAACATACTTAACAGTCTGTTTTCTCCAAAGCAGACATCCTTTTCCAATATATGAAAATTTCCATCTAAGTGGCATCTTTTTTCCTTCCAGCCTCCTTACTTTGTATCCTTCACAAATTTCCTGCCAGCACTGGGCGGTCAAGGAACACGTGTTGCAGCAATGAATTAGCATGAAGTCTAGTACATTCCTTAAAAGACACAGCCTGTTCAGAAGTGCTTCTGCTGGCATGCCCACTTGTCAAATCCAGGCGCTCCAGCTGCGCGGTCAGACAGGGACCCACATGCTGACCCCCTGACCCACAAGCGTTCAGCTGTACTGTGGATGAAATTTCATTAAATTCCACCAACACAAAATCCAGGGTTAAGGTATATCTTCATCATCTGTTTCCTGTCCTATACTAGCCAATGTGAGTGTGCTTCAGTGCAGGAACAAACAAGAAAGGACTTGGAGTCTGAAAGGTCTGAGTGCTGGCTTCCAATGTTATCAACTGCTTTACCGGATCAGGATGATTTAAGGAAACCTAAGGATCAGTGGATGGTCATCTGGAGCCACACGGTCCCAGCTGTGCTGCCAGGTCAAGCACTCCCCAAAAAATCTATTTTAAGAGTTGTTGGGAGGTTTGCCATGCTCTAATCAAACTGCTTCTTCGTTCCCTCAGAAAACTCCATCTTCCTCCTAGCCTCAAATTACAAAATTGCTGCAGCAGCCTGCAGAGGCTTTTAAAAGAAAATTGTACCTTTGGATGGAAGAGGAGATAAAGGAGGAAACTGTTCCATCAGATAGCTTGGCCTTAAACACTCGTTGCCTGTTTTGGTTAGGCTGGGACATCAGTCTTTTCTTTGATAAAGCAAGGATGAAGTGATCCTTGGCAGATCCTCGGTGAGTGATTTACCATTAGGATTCAGAAGGGCTTGGGCTCAGCCAGTTACTGGATCTTTTCTCCCCAAAGAGATCACTATATGAAGTTTGATTACAAGAGGGAAAATCAAAGGACAGGTGGTATGTTTTCTTCTACTCACCCTACCAAGGCATTTTAAAACATTCTCAAGGAAGTGGGCAGAAGCGCACAGTGCCTACCGTCTCAACAGCGATATGAACAGCAGCAAAGAGGACAGGCTTCAGAGCACCGCTCTCTTTAGGTTCCCTTCACGGGTACTGTACACTGGCTTCTGGCTTGAAATGACGCCTCCAAATGACTTGGTTTCACCAAGTTCCTTGATTTGGTAAACTTAGATGGAAGGTAAAGGCCTCTCCGACAACCCTTGCGCACAATCAGGCTTGCCTCCATCCCTGCCCCTGTCCTTCACTTTCCACTGAAGAGAACTTTCAGTGCTGTGTGGTCCTTGAGCACCCCTGGAACACAAGCTCCAGGACACCTCTCCAGGTCTGCTAGCAGTGTTCAGTGTGTACCTCATCTAACCTCTGCATGATTAAACCAGCTCCTCTGAGCTCTTGCATGTCATATGGTTACCAATGCCATTACTATAAGTCAACCTTCTTTGGGTTTTTGACTCCCTGAGGCAATCTGGAGAGACCCATCTCCCCAGGAAAGTCTTCTGAACATTGCTTGATATCCTGGCACATGATTCAAACAGGCCTCCTGGAAATCCCAGACATTATTGCTAACACCTTCTTCAAAGAACTGTTCTCCAGTTGCTTACTGACATAATCCTTCTGCTGCATTTTAGTAACATATTTGCCACAACAGCTTCTTGAACTCATAGTTGCAGGAATGGCAGATATGTGCTTTATTAAAGCAAGATCCCCTCCGAGTGTTTAAGACCAAGTGGGACTGTCATATTGTTCAGTCAGCATCCTATTTATTTTCAGACTATTACACTTACACTCACCTGTTCTGAGTTCTGTACCTTGTATGTTTCACAAAGGCAACCCAGACTCAGACATGCAGTCTCCATCACAGATCCAGCAACCACCACATCCCTTGGTAGTTTGCCCCAGTCACTGTCACTTGAAAAAAAAAATCATATCTAATTGATTCTTATCTGACTACCTTCCAATCATTATTTTTGCTTTGCCCTCCCCTCTGCAAGACCAGAGTCCATGAGCATCTGGTGTTCTCCCTCTGTCACTGTGTTATGTGGTGTAATAAAGTCGCTTCTTAATTTTCTTTTTGACAAGCTAAATGAAGTGACACATCTCAGTCTCATGCAGCAATGATTTTTTCTAATCCACTGGCACATTTACATTGTTATAGCCACATCCACACAGGAGACTGTCCTGGAAAGAGTACCATAAGGAAGATCTACCATCCCCCTTCTCTTCTGATCCATACTAGACTAGAACTGGAAATAAAACCCAGACACAGCTAAAATGAGGACTTCCCTCAGAATTTCATTTGGATTTGTTAAGCTTTCAGAAATTTTGTACTTGTTTTGTTTCAAAAAAGGCACAGGGTGTCTTTTCGCCCAGACATGCATTTACTTCACAGATTACTTGAGTTCAAAAAGAGATTTAAAATAGCTCTCAGCAGTAGAACTTATATAAAATTCTCCCATCCTATGCTCAAGTAAGGAAAATACCCTCCTGGAGCAGTTTTACATTTTTGTTCAAAGGAATCTGAAATACATTTTTCAGCTTTCCAGAAGTATTTTCTGCTGCTGCTAATCCTTTCCAAGATTCAATGCAATTACTTGTTAATAAAAACATGTTCTAATATGCTGGCAGAAAAATTGATACCATTTCCATTCTCTGCCTTAAAACAAATGAAACACAGGAAGGAATTGAGCTCTCTCATTTCTGAAATGGGAAGCAGATATTTTTTAAAGTTCAGATCATTACCAAGTGTAATTTTCATATAATAAGTTTAACACCAACCTTGTACTATTACTCTTCTGGTGCTAACTTTTTAGAGGAATGTATTACTTACGAAACTAAAAAAAAAAAAAAAGGAATACCATTTCAAAATCTTCTGGACTTCTCACTGATTAAAGTGAACAATATCTCTAGGTCATCATCAGGGAATCAGTTTGTGTGAAAACAGTTCAGTTGTGTCTACCCCAATAAATCTGCATAACAAGAGAATATGAACCACATGAGGTGACTCCAGTCATTCTTGTTTCACAAGTTAGAAGCCCTCCTAACAAATGGCTGCATAGTTCTACTACACAAATGCTGAAGCTGTGTTTCTTCTGTGTTTACACCCGTTTATCTGTACTTAATGGGATCAAGCAGACTGCAAATGAGCAAATTGTCAGTCTTCCCCATTGGCTGTTAGGGGACAGACTACTAGAGAAGCAGCACTGGTCTTTTTTTTTTTTTTTTTCCCCAATGCAACAGGCCTAACAGAAGTTAAACAAAAAACAGTCCAGACTGATCTGAAGTTTACAGTTTTCAGTTATTCTTGATGACATTAAACCTAGAAAAGGCTATTTACTTTGACGCAGCATCTGTCTTTTCCTTGGACTTGGGAGAGCCAGGTTAAAATCCTTCATGTGCTTAAGAGTAAAGGTGGACACATCTACCAGGAAGCTCTCCAGAGACTTTCAGGATTTGTCTTCCATGAGAGACTCCTCATTTATGACAGCGCTGACACAGGTAAAGAAAGATAATGACCTTCTGGTCTAATGCTTAAGACTCTCAACAGTGTTATGGGATAGTGTTGCTCTGCTTTAACATTTAATTTCTTCTAGTGAATGAAAAATAGTACCTACAAGTGATTGAAAATATAACCAGGTCACACTACCTTTTGGTTTGGTCTCTGGTATGTGTGAAATAGTTCATATTCACTCCCTCCCTGGACAAGAGGTCATCTGGAACACAATCTCTGGGCCTGATCACCCCATGTGGGGAAAGACTTATCAAACCACAACAGATGTGGAGAAGGGCTCTTAGAATAATAGGGGCTGTTGAGAGGTTAGCTGATCAGAGACGCACAATTAAGGAGCTCAATTAAGAGATCAATTAAGGCACATTTAACCTTGCAAAACCAAGACTGAACTTGCTGTCAGTAAATTCACAATAGGGTGTGGGAAAGAAAGAGGGTAAACACAAGGAAATAAGAAGAGCTACTTACACTGAAAGGATAGTTATGTTATGTCAATGTTAAAGGATAACACTGACAAAGAAGAAGTATGAATGAGTCAAAAATAAATTCAAGCCTGAAACTAGACTTTTTTTTTAACCACCTCCTCTGAGATGATGGAATAAGGAGGTAATGGTAACAGCATTGCAAGTAGGAACCTATTTAGTTTTAAGATGAGGCCTGATCAACTTACAGATAGGATTAGAGGGGACTGATGGCAGCAGCAGAAGGCTGGATATGATGGCTGTGAAGGTCCACTGTAGATGCCTGTTTCTGAGTCACAGCACCACCACCACAGAGATTTCAGAGGTAAGCTCTGTGATGGGATTTTGTTTGTTCTGTTTTCCTTAGAGAGCTTGGCTGTCCTCAGATATGGGCCAGAATCTAAAGAAAACCTTTAACTCTACCACCTGCACTACAACACTTATGCCTATATTTTCAAAAGGACAGAACTAATTTGAAAATCTGATCCTTTTTCAAGGCCTATAAAGATCTGCTCCATGCATATCAGTCCTTATGTTTGCTTTACTTCAATTTCCCTAAAAATAGGGACAGAAATTACTCCTTTGTCTGTCTCCATAGAGTTGTCAGCTCTGTGGTACAGCAAATATTTCCTGCTCACTCCAGTGCCTATATACAGTGGGACGTTCACATCTCATGGGTCTGTTGGCTACCACTACTGTTCTAATATAAAACATATATATGTATATCAGTACAAACAGTAGAATGCATAACCATTTCCCTTTCTTAGGTACCCCTGTCATGGGGCCAGAGTACATCCAACACAGTTAAGAAGTAAATTCAAATAAATTGTGTAAGTTCTAGAAGAAATGATAAGGTTTTCTTGAGCAGAGAACACGTGGTGGGTCCCTTCTTTTAGTTCCACCTCTAAGAGTAAGTATTGTAATTATGTCAGTACATAGCCCTGTATGAATACCACCTGTTGCACTAGCCTCCGGCTTGCCACCTTGCCATATCAGCCTTCAGCTACTGTCAGAAAGTAGTTTTATTATGGTCAAGAGAACTCTGGCCACTGCAGTTAGAATATTTTTGTCTCAGTGATATTTTCTTCTCCCAGTGTGCTATGTCAGGTTTGATCTGTCATTTGTTTTGCTTTACTTCGTAAGCTTTCAATTATTAATGTGCAGAGCTTAAAACAGGAATCAGAAAAACTTCATAATATTAAGCACATCCAGGAAAGAATTCATGAAAACCTGCAATGCTCTACATCGGTGGCTCAGAAGAGAAGTAATCAACCAACTCCGTAAATGTCAAGGGGAGGGGATTAGCCTTCACTTCTGATGAATCCAATTCAGAAGCCACATTAACAGGAGCCTTTGTATGTGGAACTAAAAGGACTATTTCCTGCTTTGATTTTCCTGTTAGTAGCTGCAAATCTACCTCAGGCAAAGGTCTGACCAAGTGTTACACAAACAAACAAACAAACAATAACAACCCAAAACGAAAACCACCTTTTAGACCACCTTGGTCTAAAAGTTGAAACACCTCTGAAGACTACCTACTCTCTTGCTGAAATAAAGTGAAGAGGGGGTATGGCTGAGTACTTCAGATCAGCAATTACAAAAAGAGGATTTTTACTTTGATTATTTGTTTGGATTACAAGATTAGAACAATGATTTTGATAAGCAACTAAGAAGCCTAGCTCTGAATGTCACTTACCTCTGTGTGGATATTTATTGCTGTTCTGTAATGTGAATGGCCAAAGCAAAGCCTGATTACCTTAAAAGCTCCACACAAGTACAAACAACAAGCAAATACAGACGATAAGCAATAGATAAAGACAACAGTTTTTTTGTTTTTTTTACCACATTTGGTCAAAGGCCTCCTTAATATAGCTACACCGACCTGTTTGGTAAGGCTTTGACTGAGGAACTGAGTCAACCAAAGGACTCCCCTGTAGTAGCAGGCATTGAAATACTGTCTTGGTTAAAGAGCACAATATAGTACATAAATTACCACAGTAAATGTAGCCTGTAAGACTGCTCACAGACAACCCACAAGACATTTCTAATAATTTCAATTACTGACTTTGGAGCCAGCCATAAGTCAGGTAGGATTTACCATGTTCTCTAAACATAGCAGCCTGCATGTTAGTCTTTGTGGCCACATGACCATACTTCACAGGCAGAAGAAAGAAGCAGTGCAGTCTGCAGCTGGCCACTAGCATGTGAACTGTAGAAAAAAAAAAAACTTCCTAGGCTGAAATATTTGGTTTTCCATTTCTTTTGTATATAGATTTGATGCACGGAACAACATTTCAAAAGACTAGTGAATTTCTTGAGAAAATATTAGTCTATTTTAGTATAAATACAGAATCTTACCTTGCGTCAACGGGCTGATCTGCAAAGATGAGCTGGGAGTCGCAGGCATCAGTGAGACAACAGGGCAATGTCCTCCCCACCTGGTGCAGTCCTGTTGTGCCCAAGCATGAAGGGCACAGTGGGTTGGGTCAGCCTAAAGCTCCTTGGCATGAGACAAATCCATAGTGATGAGGCAGGTCTGAACCCACCTGCACCACATCAGCGCTGATCTTGCACATGGGCAGCCAAAACCCCAGGCAGGTAAAGATGTTGCAGAGTCTGGTGGCACACTCAGGGCCTGGACAGTGTGTATTTGCAACATGACGTGAGGGCAGTAAAGGCCTTCAGATGCTTTTTCTTGGGATGGTGAGTATGTTGGTGCTTTCCTTATTTCAGCCATCTGGTGGCATCCACAGTAGGAACTAATTGAACTGCAGCAAAAAGGCTTGGCATTCTGAAAAAATAAAAAATAAAATCTGTATGAACTTATGATGTTTTCCTTTCCTTTTTAAATATCATTCTTTTCTAAAAACATCAGTAAATTAACATTACAGCATCTTTTTTTCAGTCAGGATGACAGAATGGCTCTGTTGTTTACAGGAAGAAGAGACACAAGAAACACAAACTTCTGTTTCCTGTTCACATGGAAAAACAAAGGAAAGGAAAACATACAATTACAAGAGATGTATAAACTACTTCAGAGAGATTTCCATGGGAAACACTTGAAAACCCAATGTTCTTTTGTAGTGCAGATATTTCAACACAGCCCAATAATATTAAGCTCTTTATTCACCCTATAAACAGTGAGACAGTAATTTCACAGTCTGTCAGATGTAGGAGCAAACAAAACCAAACTGCTTGTTGAGCTAATAGAAAAATGGATTGTGAGCATCACCACTGATTTTTGGCCTCTTCCTTGTGTCCTTGAGTGATCCAAAACTGTTAGACACTGTAAGATCATTTCTTGCCAAGCTATCGAAGTAAAATGTAGAGAAATGGAATAGGAGCTGTTGTTCCTGTATCTGTGGGATAGCAGAAATGCATGCAAGGCTGCTCTTTGTAAAACTAAAACTGAAGTTTATTGAAGTTAATGGGCATCGTTAATTGGATACCACAAAAGCCAACACACTACAGTTATTTCTAACTCTAGAACGGGGAAGCATACACTGGAAATCAGCAAGCAAGTGCATTCATGTGCATCTGTAGTCGAACCACTGACACCAATTGTTACTTCATTTTTACCATATTTCTGGGCTGTCCCAGTAAATTTGGTAAATGCCTCACCTCAAATTTTCTACCACTCTTTACTACTGGGTGGAAAGTTTCATTTTTATGAGGAATTTAAACATAGTGTGGGTTAAGATACCCTCAGCTTTCTCAAAGATTGATTATTCTTTCTATTTACAGCCATTACAACTTTTTTGTACCGCATGTGTGAGCCCTGAGAAGTGAGGACACCTTTCTCCCAGCATCATGGTTCCCATGAAAAGGTTCGTTCCTTTCCTAGCATCAGCTACCATTTACTCACTAGATAGGCTTAGCACAGAAGGGGTTAATTTTCCAGAACTACTTTTATTTAAAGCAATTCAGTCAAATGTAGAACTAACCTCTGACAGAATCTGAGTAGACTCACAATGCATGAAATTTAAATAGAGAAATTTCTCTTAAAAGAATCCCTTGAGTCAAGAGAGGTCATTGTCGGAAACCATAACTAATGTAGCAAAATGGAAGAACGTCATGGAGGGGGAATGGTCCTTGGCAGCTGTTTAATGGTGCTCCTCAGCTGCAGCACTCAAGGCTGACCAGCATTGATTTTGCTCCTGATGTATCACTCCCTTTGGTCTGTCATGACTCAGCTGCTGAGCCCCCTTACCCCGCAGCAGAGCTAATTGTGATTCACTCGCTGGCTCCCAGAAAACAGACTGGAAAGTTAAATTTTGTTAAAGTACTCAGGCTTAGCATGGAAGATCCTCTGAGGCAAATTTCCCCCTCTGAGGTAAAGTTCTTCCTTTTCTGCCCCTCTCCTTCTCCCCTTCAAAATGCAAGTCACATAGCAGTGGAAGGCCCACTGTAGGTCAGGACACCCAGACCTGAACATGGCTCAATTAATCCCGGGACACATCAGGCAGCGATGCACAGCCACAGTCAGCCTAAACAGGGAGCTTGCAGCCTGTCATGCAACGCCTCGCCTGCGTCCTGAACACCCTTGGTCCCTGTCCCCATCCCAGGAATGGGGCTGTGTCCGTGTGGCTCCTATTTTTGGAAGGGTGTGAAGAAACTTCTATTACCTGACTCTTCCTATTACTTTATACATTTATGACATCTTTCTAGTGTTTCCAACCCCACTGGTCACTCAGCCCAGTGCCTGCGAGCAGGATCTAACATTTTATTCTAAATATGCAGGACGACCCGCAACCCTAGAAACTCATCTGTGAGTGAGCATCTGCCAGCTCCAGGCTCGCTCTGTTGGAATTGTTCCTCCTCTGGGTTTTAACACCACCTTCCTTGTTTGTTTGTTTTTTGATTTGTCAGGGAGGATGGCTGAAACACGAGCCCCCTGCCCCAGCCTGCTCCCAGCCAGCAGGGCCTGGACTTTCCCTTCTTTGCAGTCACGGGCCTCCCTTCCCATTTTGTGACAAACAGGCCCCCGGCCAGGAGGACCAGTGTTTCAGAAACAGTGGGAAGGTAAATAGGTGTTTTCCCACCATCCTTGTTGTCCTCTACTGCAAATCTCAGAGCCAGCCAACAGCCGAGCTCCCCACTGACGTGAAGGATGAGGCTACCTGAGGCCTTGCCGGCTCTGCACAGGCAGGCCTGTTGCGGTGGACCCACAGCAGGAGCATGGCCCACTCCTGCTGGGCATTTGCACGTCCCCATCGCCCCTGTGCTGGAGCGGGGCAGGTCTGGGCAGTGTCTAAGATTTATTCCCGACACGCTGTTGGGGTTTCCCCATGTATATCCGGGGCTCAAGAGTCCACTAATAACCCACTCAACACCTTCCTCTTGTCTCTGTATCCCTCACTCTCCCTTTTAACCTTTACCAGAAGCTGCCTCGCCAACCTCCGTGCAACACAAGAACTTACACACCTTATCTAACGAATTTACATCCCATCCTGGGGCATCGTCAGGCCTGATGCAGCAGGAGTCCTGCTCCTGAATGGAGAGATGGCTCTGGGCTGCACAGCGGGATCACAAGCCGAGGCCAGGGCCGCGGCAGCCTCTGCTCCCTCATGCCCACAACGCTCGGCTCTGAAATGACACCACGTTCCGCTGTGCTCCGCTGCGGAGGACCCACAGCAGAGACGGTGCCAACCTCTGCTGGAAGGAGATGGCAGGATGATGTGGTGTTTGGTAGCTGTTGGAAGATGCAGGGAGAGGAGAGGGACTTGGGACGGGCACCAATTCCAGTTTTCAGCAACTGATACAGAGAAAAGAAAAAGCATCAAAGGAGAAATAGGAGACACATCTGAACTGGCATTGCATTTGCTTCCCAGACTGGAAGAAGAGGCTTCAAAGTTATTGAATAAACTTGTATTAATAAAAACATCATAAGCTTCTCTATTTTTATGTTGCCAGTTATATTTTCAGCTCATGAGATCAAAGGTTTTTTCAAAGGCAATGAAGAAAGTTATTAAAAAAATATTTAAGGACAGTGAATTAACAGTAACAGACGTTTTCGAAAACTGGCTGTGGGAAGTAGTTAAATTTCAATCTGAGCAGCCTTTCAGTTGGGTTTGGATTACAGCAAGCAATTTCTTTTAGCTGCTCTTTATTCAATACATTCAAAGACTATATGTGAATTGGGATTTTTGCCAGCTCAGACCTGGGCTTTGTTTTGCAAAAGAGAACACACCTTGCCAGCACCACTCTTGCAAGGAGTTTGGCAACTGGCCATATTACGTGAATCTGAGAACAAAATCACTGCTTGTGTACTGCTGCTATATTTTAGCTTTTATCACCACTACAAAAGCTCATAAGTTTAACTACCCTTATCAGCAAACACCAGTCTTTCCCATCAAGAATTGTGCCTTAATGAACAAACTTTGTCACTCTAGTTTGCTGGTACCTTAATACAAAAGTATCCTACCGAATCCCACATTGGATATGTCCCTAAGTTGTTTTACTTAACGTAAGTATCAGAATCTGGACCCAAAACAAACAACTGCACATCACAACATACAAATTGTAACCATCACTGCCTGTCAACTGCCTTTATTTATTTTCATAAACTGTGCTTTAAAACCTAGATGCCACGAGTCATTCTCATGTCTCCATCGCTCCACTGAAAATTGAGTTTTCATAATTAAGAGTATTACAGCCATACTCCTTTGTTCCAGTCTTAGTGTTATATAGCTGTACCATCTCAAAATGACCATGTGTCAATCTGCTTTGTGGGATGTCTTTGCTTGTCATCTCCAGCTAGTCTTTATGCTTGTCTGTAAAGCTCAGCATAGCTCGTTAAACTCCATGGCACCTGATGGCCACTCTGAACACAACGAGGTGTTCTGGTGCAACACAGTTTGTTCAAAGGCCTGTAGGAGCTGGATTAAAGACTGTGCCCGAAGAGACAGAACACGCTTTTTGTTGCTAACCCTGTCCTGGTTCACATCACACTGGCAATGCTACTCACCATACAGGCATCCTTTCCTCAGCAGACTAAACCAGAGGGCAGGCTGAAAACAAAACCTGGCGCACATCTTGACTCAGTTCTGGGAATCCAAGGGCAATAGGGAAGGCTGAGCTTTACTACCTACAAATCCTCGTTGTTTTGTTACCCAGGAAACTTTCCACAAAAAAATGCACGGTAGACTTGTCAGCGTAATATCATGCTGCCACAAAAACAGAAAAGGATATGCAGAGTATGAGATGGGATAGCAGAGCTGTTAGTCCCTTAACTCGTACTAATGTGTCGCAGGCCTGAGTCTCTTTTCATTTGTCTGAACAAATGCAAATATCTACTCAGTGGGGACACGAGATGAATTTTAGTTTGCTCATGCACTTAGGCCTGGCTGAAAGGCAGAGCAGCTGTAGCCCTAGAGCTGAGCCTGCCCCCGCAGGCACACTTTGTTCAGCAAGCACTGGCAGTCTGCCTTTGGCTCCTATTTCCCAAAAGGAGCATAAAGTCTTTGTTTTGTCTTAAAGGAGGTGAAATTGCAATAAACCTAATATGAGGATAGGGGACATGCCAACAGAGCCTTCTAGGCTGAAGCTGGACACTGAACAATTAAGTGCATTAGCAGTTTACAAAGCAACTTTAATTGAGCCAGTAGAAAAAAGGAGGTATTCCATTGTCTCTGTCTTGATGACCCAGTCATCATCAGTAGTGATTTCTGTACCAGAGAGCTATTTATACCATAGCACTGGGAATACCACATGCACTTACATCGTGCAGCAGAATAAAGGTGCGTGTCAGGGCTATTCTGCTCGTGATGCGAAGCGGCACGAGCAGCTGCACAGGCCCTGCAGCCTCTTTATGCGGCTGCGTTCAGGATGGCTTCTCAGGAGAGACAGATTCAGGGGGGTTTCTAAGATGCAAAAATATCAGATTTTACATGTCCAAAAGGTTTTGACAGCATACAGTGGAACACCTTGAAGTGTCTGAATACAATGAAAATCTGCTATAGTCTTCTGACACCATCGTGTTTGTTTTCAAAGCTTATACAGCCTTCTAAGATTTAGCTCACTTAAGAGCAGAGTATTTAACAGTTTCTGATTATTTCCTCTCCCTGTGGTACACTATTACTCATAGCTTCGTTCCCTGCTATGTCTGCAAGTGCTATTGCTTCTATTTTACCTCCCCAGCAAGTAACACACTCCCTCTTCATAAAATGAACCATTGACCCAACTGCTAATCAAGCTCTCTGCCCTGGTTATAGATGTGGGTTTTTGTGGTATTTCATTTTTTCCCTCACTGTCACTGCAGCACTTGTCTACTTCAAGCTAAGCCTTGCTGCTGATCTTCTAGAATATGCCTGGGCTGCCCCTTGTGCTTTATTCATGGTTTCTGGAAAAAGCCCGATGCAGAACTTTGGTCAACAGAGTTATTAATATACAAAGGTAGATGGCAAGATTGAAAGCCACTCTGAATTTATCAAAGCAGAAGGTGAAACAAAAAGATTTCCCAGCAAAATGCCACTGACATTTATATTAAAAGGGGGAACGAAGTCTAGGTCTGACATTTAAAAATAATGCCACCCCTGTAAAACCCAAAGCTCATTTTTTACAGGCAGTGGGAATGCTTCAAGGCAACTCCTCTTTTCCCTTTGTTAATTGTGCAGCCTGTCATCACAAATGATTTACTTTTTTACCTCTTCCCTTTCTTTAAAAGTGGTATTGAAGAGTGCCTATGCAAAAGGCAGCGCAGCAAGAATTAGGTGAGTTGAAGAGATCTCAGCACAGGTAGCAGAGCATCACATTTAATTCCTTTGGTGCTTATTTTAATAACATTTATCACGATGAACTCTTAAGTCATTACAGAGCATGAAATATGCAATACCGTGCTTTGCCATTTAACATACAATTTATCTCCTCATTGCTGTGACGAGGACATCATTACTTTTTTTTAATAACTTCTTATCAGGCAGGTTCAGCCTCAAACTGCTGGTTTTATTTCAAAACTCTGTACAGCAGTCACAATCAGGAACTGACACCTAATTTCTCTTTGTTACTAAGAAAAAAAAAACAGGCCACATGTCAGAGTCACTCATCAACAAAGTTACATGCAGGTGAAAGGCAGGGAGAGGAGATCTCACTTAACAAAGACCTTGTTCCCAGGCTTTTTGTCTCTCCCCATATGGGTGAATGCTTTACAGATTCACGGAGTAAAAAAACAGGGATATTTCTTTAGCTGTTAAGGTCAGTAGGGAGCTGTCAGGAGGGGCACTCCTGTGACATGCTGTATAACAAGCCACAGAACTTCACCCTGTCATTGTTGTCTCAGACCTATCCATTCGTGATTGAACTACTCTGTGTTGTTCAACTAGACATCTTGATCTAGCTGAACATCTACTGCATCTTGACCTGAAGTGACAGGAGTACTTCAGCCCTAAATAAATCACTAATTTCTCTCATTGTGAAAGCGGTGCAAGTAATGTCCCTCGCTGTACTTTTATGTCCAGCTACTGGACTCTGTAGAGGTGGAACAAAGAGACTTCTTTCAGAAATCTTCTCATGTGCAGGTACTTGCAAGCCTCCTGCCTCTACTTTGGTAAGTGACAAAGGCTGATGTCCTTTAAGGTCTCACTGAAAAGTTTGTTTGAAAGTCCTCTGCAGAGGAAAGTAGAGCGTACTGCTAAATATTTCTTAAAACACTGTAATCCGAAGATCACAGTTTTTTAATATTGCTTTTAGTGTGACTCACCCAGGGCGAGCGCCTAATATGCTAGTGAAAGATCTGTGCCTCAGCAGGCTTTCAATCCACTTATACAGGGGGAAACAGTGGTGGCAGCAAGAAACAATCAGACCAGAAAATAAAAAATGAGCGGTAGTCACAGCTCATCAGCTGCTTAGACTTCAAGCATTATGTAGGCATTGTAACAGAGGTAAGATTTGAACAACACAACAAATACAAACACAATTTCAGACTGTTCTTATTATTAGCATGATTGTTCACAGATTGCCTCTTTCCTAATTTTTGATGATCACCTTCACAATGAAGGACAGGCTGAAAAGAACAACATGAACTATGCAAGCACGCTGACCTGTCCTAAAACCGTGGATATGGCTCAGGAAAACAAGTCAGGTGGCTAGCTGAGGAATGTGCTCAGTGGGCAGTGGCATTCATGAAAACATAGCATGCACATAAAAAAATAATCAAGAAACATAGCCAAAATGGTCACCACACACTCCATGTAATTTAACTGCCCAACTGCAACTCTGAATGTTTATTCACATGACGGAAAGTTGGGAAGTGTCTTGAGGATGAGGAGCCAAAGTCTGACTGCAAAGCAGGGTGGACTAGGATAACCAGTGCCAGAGCAGACCAGACAGAGTGGGGTTCCTCTCTAAATCCTCATAAAGTTTTAAGGTATTTTGGCATGGCAGGTAGTTTGAAAATAAGAAGAAAGCTCTTCTTGATTTCACCTACCATGATCGGAGCCCCAGGTGGTGTAGAAGCATAAAGATTTTGATAAGGTAGACAATTTGTTAGATAAACCAAAAGATATCACCTTGTTGTTCTCTCTAGCTAATTTGGTGAATGCAACTTAAAGGGCTTACTTCATGCATCAGAGCTGAATTGCAAGGCCTATGGAACCTCATTAACCTGTTGGCTTACTCACCCATTTAGGAATTGAGCTATTTATGACCAGCTCAAAGATTAATTTGCTGAGACAGTTAACGTGCCACAATTAATAGTTATGAATGTAGGGCAAATATTACAGTGCCTTTCTTCTGAGGAACCTCTAGCACCCCCGTGGTACAGCTGGCCTTGCGTGGTCCCTGCCCTATGGCAGGGAGCAGCTTCCCCATGTGCTGCGGCAGCAGGCTAGCGCTGCCACGTGTGCTGCCACTGCTGCCACCCCTAGCACATAAGATAGCCCAGACCTGGCTGGCATAAGCCCTGGTAGAGGTCTGGTGTCTGTGATAGGCACAAAAAGCAGCACGTGTTCTTCTCCAGGGCTTTGCAGCTGTACAAAGCCCAGAAGAGCAGCTGTAGAAGTAATTCACTGTAGAAACATTCACTGTGTGCAAATATCATTTATTCCTCCTCCCACTTCAAATCCAATCGGCTCTAGGCCTCCCTTGCTTTATCAGCTTTTAACCCCCCCATCAGACAGATATTTGAGAAATATAAACTTTACTTATAACTCCTTCTATTGGCAACTAAGTGGTTGAAAAAAATAAATCTCCAATATTAGTTTCCTTTTTGCATAGTTGTTCTCACTCAAGGGTACTTAGGAAACTATTCTATTTGTCACAGTACAGTAACCCGGCACTTTGGGAATCATAATGTATCCTCTCATAGCTTTGGTGGATAAATAGCTATAATTTTCATTAGTCCTCCTTGAGTAAGCTTTCCTATTGAAACAAGAGACAAGGCAGACTGTGAGGTTCTCCGTCGCTATAACTATGGCTTTGTATCGCTAACTGAACACAGAAATGACACGGAAATTAAACATTGGCTAAAACTGCGAGGGGCTTGTAAGTCACTGTCTATTATGGCTGTGCTTATAAGGCTTTAATGTGATTTAGCCCTGCTTTCAGGGGGCAGGTGGACCAGAGGACCTTCATGGGTCCCTTCCAGCCTAAGTTATTCCATGACTCTCTGAACCAGTATCAGAGGTTTACTTATAAATATTTTATATGGCATCCTTTGCCAATCCAGAAAACATCCATTTATGCCTACAGCATGCTGGTAACACCTATCAACAATCTGCTAGCCCTACACAAAGCCACCTTGATGCTAAATATAACCCAAACCCGAGAAACCTAGCAAATATGAGAAAAATCATTTACTAAAGACATTTTCTTTCCAGACATGTATGAAAGCACAGAAAATGGATCCTTCCCCCAGCTGGAGCAGATTTCAACTCGAACATTAGATATCTGAAAGAACACTGTAATTGACAAATTATTATGGAATAATTTTTACACTAAATATAACTTTATGGATTTCTCAAGTCTTGCTGTGTTTCTAAGGGCATTAATGTGATCTCTTAATATCTCAGTTATCTATAAACAGAAGCCAGAAGCCTTTGATTAAGTAATTAGTTATGTTAGTAGGCAGAAATCATCAGCAAAATCATACCTTCCTTTGGTATAAAAGAAAAAAAAATGTCAGAAGAATAGACTCGTAGTAAAAAATAATAATAAAAAAATCCATTTATCGTTCATCAATATTCACCCTGGCACTTTGTACCCATCTTTGGCAGGGGTAGATGGCTAACAGCCCCAGTGTTGATTCTCCCATGGGACAGGGGACAACACACCCCTCTCTCCCTGCAGGAGGTGACAATCCAGAAATGTGAGATTGTGTGGTTGTGTTTACCCAATTAACTTATCCTTGGCTATAAGGGGAGATGTGGTCTGGCCTCAAAATCTGTTGTAAATTCTCAGCAGGGTAACAGAACCCAGAAAATGCATTGATCTGTCAGACCACATTCACAGAAAGGGGCATCATTGAATGTTTCCTTCTGCTAAGGAATTCACTTAGAAGAAATATAGCTAACCTTTGTGGTTTTTTTTCCATCCACTTATAAAAAGCACAATAACCACATCTTAAAGGCTGAATCATTGTGAGAGCAATCTTGAGAACTAATAACATGAAAGCCAGTATTGATGAGACTGGGGTGAGGGAACAGCTACGCAGCTGCTGTTCCCGTAAACACAGAGAGCGGGGAGCCTGCTCATTTCCTTGTGGGCCAAAAAAGATGCTCAGGGGATGTAAATTCCACCAATTTCAAATTAGAACCAGATCACATTGGTTTACAATCTGTTCCTCTGCTTTTGAATGATTACTGTATCATATCACTGTTTATGTGAAGTCAGTTTTATTTCCAACTACTCTACATAATAACATTTGATAATTTGGTACATATATTAGCTTCACTTGGTGCATAAGCACTTGCGCTGCGAATATAGAACATACTTGCAGAAGCAGATCTCTGCCTTCCCCTCTGCTATGTGCTTTTCCTATCTGGCATTACACAGACTCTGATTATGTTGCTCTCTAAAGGCTTGCACATCATTCGCTGCTGTCCCTACGCACTGACGATGGATTTGTGCTTTAACATGGCTGCCTCTAAACAGAGTTTTGACTCGTCTGTAAAGTTTTGACTCATCAAGTAAATGGTCTGTGCTTTGACAAATCTATTTTGTAGTCAGACAAAACCTACTTATTATCAGTGCTACATAAAGCTAGACAGGGAACAGTTTTATAAATCTGATCGTGTTCCTCACACAACATCATCAAGGAGAAAGTAATGTAATAGCAATAGCCAAGTATGCTGATCCAAACCCCAATGATATTCTCAAAGTATGTGGTCTATTTGGTGGTTTTCAATCTTTCCTTTACTATTACCTCAACCTGACAAAAGAGAGAAGACCTCTCTGCTATTCAGCAAGCGAAGCAGCCTCTCACACCCTGCACATAGTTGCTGAAAGCTCAGAGCCAGTAAAAACCTTTGAGGTCTTGTAAACCTCTGCTGCTCACCTTGACAAAGGAGTCCTCTGTGAAACAGTATGGCCTGTGCCACAGGGTAAGTCAAAACTGAATGATAATGGCTCCATCTGGTATTAAAACTTCACATTTGGTGGATTTTTTTATGCCTTTTATAGCAGTCATGTTGAGATGTTCAAGAGTAACTTGGGTTCTGGAAGGAGCCCTTTTTCTACCTAAAGATTATCAATGCAGTAAAAAAAAGATAGGACTGAAATCAATGTTTGTGTAAATTCCACACATTTTCAGCATGGTTGCAGAATAGCTTTAGAATCTGTTCCAAAGGAACATGAAATGGCTTTGTAATTACAAAAAAGACTTGGAATGATTGAAGTCAAGTACAGTTTCTGAAAAGCATCCTATAAATGTCTTGGCATTACAGAGCCTTGGATGTTTGTTTTATGCTCTATCTTGGGAGCAGATAAAATCTGCTTTTTTTTCTAGATAATAATGTTTGCTATAAAGCATAATGAGAAAGTTAGCTGGATGTAGCAGGGGAAGTGTCCTCATGTTCATAAAATATGTTCTAGCAGCAGGCGACCTTCCTGGTTAAACAGCTGCTGGGCAGGTAAAGCCGCAGTAACGGAGGGAAGCAGGTGCATGGGAATACAGCCAGGGGATTCAGGGAAGCAAAGCAGCAGTCCCTTTGCTGTGCAGCCCCCTGGCTGTGCAGCAGGCCTGGGGGCACAGTCCCAGCCCATGGTGCTGCTCACCAATGCCAGGAGCACACAGAGGCAAACACAGAGCAAGTGGGCAGCGAGGGGCCACTTACCAAGCACAAATGTGGCATTTTGGGTTCGAGTAATGCTTCTGCTGGCTCTAAGCACCTGGTGAGGCTGCCTCAGCTGCATGAGCTGCTGCAGAGTAAGTCTGAAGAAAGAGTAGATGGGAACAGGGTGAATGAAGAAACTTGCAAAGTAGTGACGAGGGTATTTGTGCCAGCTAACTTCAGCGATCTGAACAGCACTCCAGCAGTGGCCATCCCTCCACTTACTCCAGAGGGAACATCAGCTGCCAACCTTAACTGCACCAAACTCCAGTTAGATGTCTAAAGCTAATGGTACAAACACCCCCTCCATCTCCCTGCTGCCCCTAGTGGCCTAAATGCTTTACTTTATTAAATACCAAGGCAGTGGCAAGACAGTCACTTCCTCACTGCCACAATTTAGCAGACCTATGCCTTTGCTCCTTACTAATAAGTTCCTGCCCCCATTTGGCCAACGAGTTCTGTTTTTCTCGCTTCGGAACAATTCACAATATTCACATCTTAGTGGTCTGAACTGAATTACTTTGGCCAGCTAATAGGACAACTGGGAAAGTCCTAGCTCTATGTCATGAAGTATTTCCATCTATCTCAGGGAAGACAGCCCATTTGTGGGATTTTGGTCTCAGTGATTTTATTAGTCAGACTCTGGGGGGCACTAGGATATCATGATGAAAGACATGGGATAGAATCACTGCTGCTTCCCACACTCATATTTTGCAGTTATTTGGTTTTTGAATGTAAAATCAGGGCCAACAGTGATTAAGTTTCAGATGAGCCTCATCATGCTTCAGAATTCCCCTTCTTCCACTTTTATAAACTCTCTCTAGATCTCTTCAGCTGGGAAACCGGCACAGAGATCTCAGGAGAAAAAGCTTATCTTCAGCTCTAAAACTGAGTATGAAACATAAAACTGCAATATTTCCTGATATGTGTTAAATAATTAAAATGTACTATACCCTCAGCTGGAATAGCAGGAGTACGGACATAGGCTGATGTGCTGAAGCTCACAGCTGGTCCCTCTGTGCTGCTCTTCCCTTCCCCCTGCCCTTCACAATGTATTAGTTCAACTCCTGATCCCAAATAAACAGAGAACACAGGAAAACAAGCAGGTCGCTGCTTCTTCACATGGCTTCTGCTCATAAATGACTTTTTGTTTCCTGCTCAGAAGTACAAGGTGGGGTTGCTGTTTTCTTACAATCTTTGTCTTCCTCTTCTCCCTAATCATCTCAGCTTACAAGGACAAAATATCCAAAGCAATTATTAATTACAATGAGAAAATTGCTCCTAAAGAGAAGTTAAGATGATAATGGCATGAAAAGTATGATTTGAGGTAGTGGAGGGAGACTGCCTAGGATGTCAGCTGCCTGAACACCCACACAGTCATCCACCCTGCTAATAACAGTAACTAGAAACCACTACCATCAGAACAGCAATAATAAATTCAATTCCAAAACTCACATTTCAGCCTGTTACTTCTGTGAATTGCACGATACCATCTCCTCTTCCTGACCGTCTTATATGGTTAGCCAACGTGGAAAGAATAGCAAATATTATCAGCAAATTTATGACTTGCAATGTAAGCAATAAAACCTTCTCCATGTAACTCCCTATCATTCAAGACAAAAATATCACAGAATTTATGGAATTTGTCTACGCGCTGAATACTTCAAATGACAATTGTCTGCTAGCAGTCTCAAGACCAAACAATCGTATTCAGCACATTTAAATATACCATAGTTCTACTTAAATGTATAGACTTTCAAAGAAAACTGAAAACCAGGAAAATCTCTTCAAATTAATCACTGCAAATTATTCATTCAGTTACAATTCTAGGCATCTGTGCTTTGGAGAATCGAAAGCATGCAATTTATTTGTCTGACTCTCACAAAGTATCCACCCATTCCTTTAAACTCTCTTTTCACTTTGCCTTATGGAGACTGTTAGGCAGCTCTACAAAAGAGTATTAACAACAAACGGAGCTTCCCAATGTACACTGAGCAGAAACTGGAACTTTGAGGTGAAACCCCTAAGAGGGAATATTTTTTGGCGTCTTTGATAATTGCAGTCCCTATTGTCTTTAATTTCTAGATTTAAAGGAGAAGGAGGTGGGGAAAGAAAATCCTTTTTCACAGACTGGTATTTTCATCTGAGGATATTATCTAACTATAATTTATGCTTTGAAGCACTTCAAAAGGAACTGATATTTTTATAGATGTCTGAACTCTCCGAACCTGTACAGTTACCAGCTGTTAATACTCAGGAGAAATAGGAAATCAGTTATTTAAGACCAAAAAGAAATGAAAACAAAAATCCAACATACAGAGAGAACTCTAATTTGACCTCTGTCTTTAATCCAAAGTCAGAAACTATTTGTCTGAAAATGTAGTAATTGCAAGACTTGATTCAATCCCACTTGGGGGCTGAGAAAGCAGATGTGTATCTGAACCTAAGTACAGATGAAACCAGTGTACAAATACCTACCATAACAAGCCTTGTAATGGCCTTTATTTTGGAAAAAGAATCAAGAATCAATAGCCTGTACTGCTATCATAATAGTGCAAATGAACCAGACAGAGCATGTGTATGTTAGTGCACATCTATACAGCCACTGTCACCATAAAAGGTTTCAACGCACATTATTCCATCTCTGCTTTTGATATGCAAGAAGCTGCCACTCTTACTGTCACTTTTGCATGGTACCCGCTAGAGTTATTTTGGTAGGATGAACCAAATTGTCTTAGAAGCTATATCAGGAGCCCGATTATGCTGCCCTTCGCTTTCCTGGATAGTGCAGCTCACCTCAAATCATCATGCAAACAGAAACGGTTTCTTCGGGAGTAACGTATTGGACAATACAGGAAAGAATGACAGTGCTTGGTCTACAGAGGGAAGGCAATGCTGCATGTTGGGGCTGTTGTTTTAACAAGAAAGGCCTTGTCCCACAGCGTGTTTTCAGGTGATATGTGGTGCCCAGATCCAACTAACTTTTCCAAGACTTTGTCTCTAGCATGTACGATTTCTCCATTGCTGTCGTCCTCTCTGTGAGACCAGCCTAAACGCAATTACTCTTGAAGGAACTACCTTGTAAAGGAGCTACAGCCACCACTACACACCTATCCCTTACCCAACCCACATTTTTCCGAGCCCTCCTGTTTCTTCCCCCAGGGATGACACAAAGTCCAAGTGCCATAACTATCTCGAAACTCCTCAGCTCAATACTTCTGTTTTCTTTCAAGTGTACTAGAAAAAAAGCATTTCTTACATCCAAAAGACACTGCTCTTCAACGGGTCCAACACAGAGAACCCACCGCCCTTGCTTGGCCTTGTTTCCCAGCCTGCCCTCTGCCTCCCTCCACAAGAGCAGTGATTTGCTCACGTTCACGACGTTTTAGAGGTGACCTGCACAAGAAGCGAACAGGTCCTGGGCACACAGCACAGGAGGGCCCCGTCTGGCAAACTTCGCATCGCCTTCCCCTGCTGCAGCTGCTGAGAAACAGCCAAGCAGCCACAGCATTATGGTTTTAATCATAGTTTTGTTCACTCTCACAGAGCAGTAATAAAAGGTTCAACTTGGGGGGGGGAATACCCCAACTAGTCATTCCCACCAGCCATACATCTGGCCCTTAATTACCCTATGGTATTTATATAATCAAAAAAATATTCAACTTGTATGACTGATCATGTTGGAGTAGTGGAACGCATTAGCAAATAAATAGCAAAACACACAAATTTGTCAACAGATGGATTACAACCCAATGTAATTAAATGCAAAATAGTTCTGCTTTTAAAGCAATTGCTCATAAATTAGCCTGTCAGCAAATGTATGCAACTAATTGCATGAAAAAAATAGGCCATAAGACAATATTATCTGCACATAGTCTTTCCAAACAATGTAGAAATGATTGGGTACATTATTAATTGAAAAGAAGTCAAACTGCATTAGTTTAATTGCTCTTTTTTGTGAAAACCTATTAGAATAATTTATACCGTATTTACTCTTTTTTACATTTGATGATAGGTATTTAAGCCTTGTTTGTAGACTAACAACAATGATTTCACCTTTTTCTTGCCTTAATAAATGCAGTAAGAATGCTATGTTTGTCTATCGCAACTAAGAGTGCATCCCACGAGGGTTTAAGCGGAATGGCAACCGAAGCTGTCGCTGGAGCTACATTCCTTTCTAAGTCAACCGAAGGCCACGGTGGAAATCAAAGGCTGTAAGGAAATCTTGATTTGCTTGTTTGCAGAAAGGAGAGACTAAAGAACTGAAAACATATTCTAAAAAATGCGTATACACAATGATACAGGCAGCCCTGACCAAAGCAAATTCAGAGCAGTCAGCTTCAACATTCAGAGCCTGGCTGTAAGATACCTAATTAAAGGCTTAATCCAGCGAGTTTCAGCCCATGACCTACCAAGGCTCTATGGGACACTGCTAAAGAAACTCTGAAAGGTCACTCAGGAAAGAAAGACTGTTTGCTCGCATTTGCTGTGTGGGATTAGGCACTCTATGTGGAAAAATAGTGGGGGTTCACAAACCCCAAATGGGTGAAAAACCACTCGCAGCCCAAGGCTGACAGACATTAACACAAAGTTCGCGTTGATTTCCGGAAGCGTTCCTTAAGTTCTCAAATCAAGAGGGATGCATACTGGGTTTAAGTCGGGTCTGCTGCTGGTGTAAATGGGGAGGGTCTCCGCTGACATCGGAGGAACTACACCGAAAGAAAGCTCACAGCTGTGATGCACTTCATGTACCTAATCAGAACATCTGCAATCTGAGTATGGGTAATGAACTGCGCACAGACAATTGGTGAACTAAGAATCATCCATGTAAATTATTCAGTGACTAATTTTGACTAATGAATACATTTGAGAAAAAATGAAATCTATTTACTTTACTTATATTAGGCTTTTTTTCTTTCTCTACAAAAATTAAAACTGTCAGAAAAGTGTAAAAAAACAAAAACAAAACAGAATTGCATGCAGCAAGGATCAGTTTGGTGGCAGAAACATATATCCCTCTCAAAAGCTTACCATCAAGCAAACTTGTGAACTAAAAGGAAAATACTGATGATCTGACAGCAGCTCCCACCTGCCTGTGTCAGCCATTTTTACCAAAGCAATGGATACAAGGGGCTCCTGAAGCAGAGCCTTGCCTGCTAACCAGCAGCCTGGCAGTCAGAACTGCCTGGGGACATGGAGAATTTGGATTCAAATTCATCCCCTTGCTCAGCATCGAGAATGAAGTCTTAATCATTAGGCCACAGAATATCCAGGGTAGACAAGTTAATCATTTCTCTTGCTGATGGCATTTACTTTCATATGGAGTGACTGTACATTTATGGGATGAGGAAAGAAGTGAGAATGTTTCTGGTATAACCTTGGGTTCAGCCATCCAGGACACGCGTGCAGCAGTCTCCAGACCAGAGGGTATTTACTAACAGTACATGAAGTAGAACAGCCTGTTACTTAAAAGGGCAGAATTACATCCTTCATCTTAATAGCTTACCCCTGAAAAACAAATATAAAATAACTCATTTGGTCAGTGTTTGCAGGTAGCTACAGAATGCGGCAAGCCACATTGTGAATGCAGGAATGACTCTTCCCAGCCTCGTCATTCTGTGCGTTTCTGATCGGGGACTCTTCTTTGAGGTCCGTCATTGCCTTCAGGGAAGGGGAGAACAAATGAAATGAGGGTGCTCACGGGTGTCTCCACTGTAGGGTTTGGCACACAGGCACACAAGTATTTGAGCTTATAGGCAAGCATGAACAACGGTGCGGCTTGTGGAATGGACAGGGGAGAGCATGCTGTTCCTTCCATAATAAACCAAAAGTCCTACTTCTAAAATGTGAAGTAATTTATCAGCAGAGAATAAAGTCACATCAGTCCCCACACCTAGGGCTCTCAGCATTTTTGTACCTGGGTTTGAAGCTGCATACCTTACACACAAGGGATATTCAGTTGCCAAACCTGTGGGAATCACTTAATGTGATGGAGACTGCTGAAAATGCAGCTACTGCTCTGAATAAGTGAGCACCATGGGATCCCTGAGGACTCTTTTAAGCTCCCATATCCCCATCTGGGATTAAATAGAAGCAATTCTTGTGCTGCCTATTGCACATTCACAGGGATCTGGAACTGTTACAAAACCACTTACAGCCCTCCAATTGATACTCTAAAATCTTGCTCATTTGTCACAAAAAGGAGGAGACTTCTGTCACAATTAGCATATTTTGACTACCCAGGAGGAAGAAAACAGGGTTAAGATTTTCTCCTTCTACCATTCAGGTTTGAAAGACACCACTCTACCATGATGGATCAAGATAATGTTAATAAACAGACCAGTAAATTAAACAAGCCTTTGGTATTGCAAAGATTGTTGTCACTTTTCTTACTTTGCGTTTACTAAGTAGTTTTGAGAAGAGATAAAAATCAAAGCTATCAGGAAAATTCCTTGATTCAGGCAGTGCAAAGGAAACAAAGAAACCGAGGCAAAAGAATTGTAAAAATAAGGGTAGCAAATTTGAGATCTCCACTCCCAGTCTTGTTAATTTAGAGCACTATTCTTGGCACAGGATTCACCTTCAAAATCCTCATTTCACTCTGTTGGAATTACTGGTTGCACTTTTCTCCAAGTGAGTTTTCTCCTGAGAAATCTGCATGATATGAGGTTTGGGAATGTGATCAGAAATTTAATTCAGAGACAGCTGCTCTTTCAGCGATTCTCCTATTTTCTCCAGACCTGCAGGTCAGGGAGAGCTGGTCAGGCAGACCCAGAGCAGCGTCAGGCACCTCTGCCTTCCCAGACCCCTGGGAGAAGCTAAGACTGCAGGGCGGGGGAATAGGGTCGTTCCCATGGTGTGCACTGGTGGAAGCCCCCAGAAATGATCCGGCTTTACCACTAAAGGCACTACTAAGAAGGGAAAAAAGAATAAAATGCACTGGAGAGAAACTTCTGTGAGCACTTAAAACAGAGATAATGTTTAAGAAGTCTTCTGCTTAGGGCATATTCTGTTGTGAGGCATTAATGTTTCCTAACATCCTGAAGGATTCATTAGGGATCTTTCCAGAAACCTCCCAATTCCTACACAGGTGCTGCAGAGCAAAGGAGCCACCCTCACTGAGCCTGCGCCTTCAGAAAGCCTTTGCAGGGAGTTTTCGCAAAACAGAAAGAGAACTTTTTCCCTTTCACATTAGACCCAACCAGACGGTCAGAAACAAGCCCAGCCTTGCTTCCCAGCTGGCAGCTTCTCAATTAATCCAGTGAGCATCTCAGGATGCCTGTTGATTAGGGAAAGCAAGCAGCAGAACCGGAGAGACTCCAGCAGCCCTCAGAAACACCTGCACCCAGGATGGGGAGGAATTTCACAAGGTATAAGCTGTCTGCTGAGGGGAGGTTAGGCCCTATTTGTAAAGAATTCTAATGTATTCAGCAAGTTAAAAAGTAAATGAATGCTCAAACACAGGACACTGTTGTATTATTCCTGGATGGATAATCAACTTGTTTTTCTTCCCTGATTGCAAGATTTGCTTCACAAGGCTCGCTGAACTTTTACGAGAGATGCCACAAAGACAACAAACATTTCCAGATGACGGTTAAAAGGACTGCTATCAATTATTTGTAGTATGGTAGGGCCCAGGAGCTGTGGTGATAGACCAGGAACACAGGTCTACACACAGTGTGGTGCACAGACACCATCATGCCCCCCAGGCAGACCCACAGGACACCAGCGCCCGCAGGCAAAAAGGCAGCCAAGGAAGCACAGAGGTAACACAGCGGTGGTGTTAGTGGCACTCAAAACCCATTAACATTTTAGCAAAAGATGGTTTAAGCAGGGAATGGCAGAAAGGAGAATGGCATGGCCTGCGGGAGGGTCCTCCTGGATGCGAAGGGCCTCCTAGCTAGAGAGCAAGGACATGCAGATCAAGTGAGCCCAGCTGCACCCCTGGCTTCATGGAGAAAGGAGCCACTGTCTTAACAGAGTAAGTGGTAATGGGGACATGAAGAGAGCAGGTGGGGCCTTTAAAGTAAAGGCAAGCAGTTAACGCTAGTGGTGGTAAAATAAATAAAAAAAATAAAAACAACGACAACAAAACAAAACCAAAAGGAACCAGAAGAAGGATATACAGAGAGAGCTTCCACGGCTGAACCAGCCTGCAAATGACACTGGAGGAAGCACTTCAGCTGGCTGCAAGAAGGGACCTCTGTAAATTCAGAGAAGACGACACTGTTCAGCTGGTGAACCCCACGGAGAGAGAGATGTAGTGGAAAGAAGCTACGCTTCAGGCTGGACTATGAATCAGCTGTAGCTTAGACATACAGATCTAGAGAAGAGATGGTCAGACGTGGTGCCCAAATAATGGACCTGAGTGTCAGGGAGAGTGCTGGCACTTTCCATCATGACTGCCAAAGAGACAGGAAAGTGCTTTTATTATTCTTAGTATGACATTTCCTTTCTGCGCTTTAAGACAAGTAATCTGGATGCATGCACTCAAAAAAAAAAAAAAAAAGAATTAAAAAAAAATCAAGATTTGCCAATGTGGGTGGATAAACCTGTCATTATTAAAATGAATCCATTAACTAAGATGCTTTATAAACTCCAGATGATCTCTCTCCTATTATCCTGTAAGGAGATTAAAATTTTTCATTGTTGCTTTTATGCAATTTCTTTGGAAAGGGAAATAGCTCAAGGTTAAATTGAAAAGCCTTTTCCATCCAATAAAGAGGCCATATTAATTTTCCCTCATCTCAGAAAAAGTATATGGCCTTGTGAGATATAAAGGCTGTAATGTGCTTCTTTCTAGTCTCCTTGCTGATCTGTTTAATAATGGGACAATTCCTCGTCCAGCCATCTGCTTTACTGCACTGCTCTGGTAGGGAGCAAGATTGCCCATGTCACTTCCAATCGGTTAAATTCAATCTGTACAGGATAAAAGTTTGCAAAATAAATTTAAAATCTTGGAAACAAGCAGTTAAGCCCTCTCTTGCAAATTAGGGGTTCAGTAACTCTGATCTTGCCTTCAATTTATTGCCTCCAAGAAAGGAAATAGAACAATGCTTCACTCCCGGCAGAAGTTTACAGTGAGAGTATCTGGACTTATGCCACCATAGCACAATTAGCAACCATGGCAGCAAGTTGCATTTTGGCCTGTTGTGTGAAAACCCTGCGTTGGATTTTAGCCTATACACGTATACTCACACAAACACTTGCATATATATACATACAACCTCTGACCCAATGTTACAGCTGAAATAGAAACCCTGACAAGTTCCTCCCTATCAGCTAGCTGCTATAGCTCTACCCTGACCTGGACAGCTAAACTTAGGGCTTACCAGATTCTTTAATTAACACATTCCTTTGGCCTTCCCAAAAGCTGATGCAAGACCAGCTTTTCTCCTGACATGCACTGCCGGACACTTACCGGCATTTACGTGTCTCTGCTTCCTCTGCTGCCTGGTTGCTTGGCACATGCTCAGCTCTGCTCTGCTCGTGCCCTCTGCAGGGGGCACAGCCAGCTCCACTGCTCTGGCTAATCCTTGGTGCTACAAGGCTCTTCCACCAGTGAACTGTTCAGTATAAAATGAGCTGTACACTCAGAATATCCATTTTCGCACTAGAATTGCTAGCCCAAAACCAACCTGAAGCATGTGCGGTAGGTTCTGGAGTGAAGCAGTCATAGTGCCAGCACAGACCGGCCATACAGCACATGCAGAGTCCAGAAGACCTACCCAGAGGTACCACATCTTCAGGAGGGACTCGCAGCACCTGCAAATCCCCTGTTCTCCCAAACCATTGAAGTTATTGAGCACTGCTGAAACGCAGCATGCATGCCAGCAGCTTGGGCCAGATTCTGTGTGACCTGTTAGATCTATTGGACATCTGAAAATCCTGGGCAAATGCATAAAGTCCTCAAAAGCCTTCCTGGAAATACTTCTGGACCGGAAAGATGGAATCTGGAAAAATCTGTATGCATGGCAGCCCTCAGCAGTGGTGAGCTCAGCAAATAAGGTGTTATCTTTGTGCTGACGTCTGCCGGCACATTTCAGGATGATCTGGGATATAAACTGAAGTGAATACTGCAGGAGAAGGCATGGCCTCCATGGCAATTTGTTTTAACTTATAGACAGGCTCACCTCTTTGAGGCTAGGAGCACACTGCTCCAGCCCTGCTATACATTTCTGAAGACTTAGCTCTGTACTGCTCACGATAGCTTTAAAGTGCATGAACAGAAGGGGAGAGTATATCCACTGTGCGTAGTGCATTAATGGCCCTTGGTTGTCACCAGGGACAAATCTTTCCTGCTGCTTTCAGTGGGATGATTAGAGTTTATGTTGGAATGCAAGTTTCCATTAACAGCCAAGGTAAGTGAACATCAGGAAATTATACGAAGCATCAGTTTTATGAGCTGAAAGATTTGTTACTTCCACCCACACAACTAAAGACTTTATTTTAAGAAAGTATTTAAATTCTTCTTAAACCTTATTCTTGACACATCAAAAGAAAGAATCAACTAGAACATCTCCACCCCCAATTCTAGTATGAACTCAACTCCCCAGGGTGCTTTTTACAGGTTTTTGATGGATAGCTTAACTCCTAACTGTCTGTTCAAAGCCTCTGCTGTTTCTGAAGCTTACCCTGAGCGGCAGCCAGGCGTTTTGCTGTCTGGGATGAACACCTGTGCCCAAGACCCCCAGCAGCGGGTGGCTCTGCTGCAGGCCCTCAGGATGCCGGGACAGGGAGAGAGCAAGTGGCCACCAGCCCAGACCTGACACCACCAACCTGCCATCCAGGGCTCCCAGGGCCTCTGCGCCAGTTCCTGCCATCTCCCTGCACCTGAGGAAGGAAGCAGGAACAGCCCAGGAAAGGCACTCGTGTTTTACAGGGGAAGTTCACTTCTCATGGGGGGCACGGAGGAACAGAGCAGGCAGAATATATTAGAGCAAAAAGGAAGATAAATGCAGCCCTACCCAATTTTCCTCTTTCACCTGAGGGTGAACAGGCACCTGGGACACCTCTCCATCCTTCTCCCCCGCTCCCAGCTCCTAGGACTCTGCTGTGTATTGTTTTAAATCAGGTTTGTTATTTACCTGTAACATCACAAATAGCCCATACTTGCTCCACCCAGTTACAAAAATACATTTTCAGTTACAAAACAAAATCTCAGATCAGAACTGCTGAGGTCAACAAATGAAATAACACATTTACATAGCAAGTGACTTACAAACATCAGACTCTGAAAAACAAAATCAGTTAAAACAAAATTCCTGAAACTTGCCGTGACTCTCTGCAGAAGGCTAGGGTTATTTAGCTGAACCAGGTTTGGTGACTGTTTGAAACTCAAGACCTACTTGTTTAGGAAACACGGAAGCGTAACCTGCCATCTGAACTCATGGGGAAAAAGGCTTTAGAGAAAAGTAAAGTTGAAAGCCTTTGTGTGAATTGCCAAATGCCACAGAAATATTCTTTCTCATCTACAAATATGTGAATCTTCTGCCTAAAGACATCGTCCAAAAATCCTATCTCTTCAACACAGCACCTGATTGCTCAGAAGAGTTCAGTCCAGTTCCTCCTGCATGTGAATCAATCAATTGCTCTGGAATTAGGAGGATATATTTGCCACCGTGCTCTACTTCTGGTGGGAAACACTGGCTCGCTTCTGATTCCACATGCACCGGTCTTGCACATACATTGTCAACCAGAAGATGGTTTAGGAAGATCTAGTATGCCGCATGACCTCTCTAGACAGATGCTTGCTAATTTGGGATTTTTACACCATTCCATCTCAGAGTGCTGTTCCCCCTTACCGTCCATCAGTGAAAAGGGAGTTGGTAACTCGCTGTGACAGAGGGGCCTGTTTCAAAAAAAGTGGAAAAGCTATGAACAAAATGTCCTTTGCCTTGAATCTCTTATTTGAAGGTGCTCATATAAACTGAGTAACTGTTTACAATAGCAAACTGTTGAAATCTTTCCTAAATTACATCTAATTGATTTAGAAGTCTTTTCTCCATGATCATACAGAGCTGTAGAGCAAACCCTCATTAACAAGGAAGGTAAGAACATGCTGCATCTAATCTAAGGATTAAAACTTCACCCCAAATCAGAACTAAATTTGACTTGAATCTCTGGGATTTTAAAGAGCTCACACAGCCCCTTCGCCTCCTCTGTCTCACCTGCAAACATCTCTGGAGCTCACAGTTTCAAAATAGAAAACCAGCAAAAATACAGTGTGTGTGAGGGAAAGAAGGAACTTTGCCAGTCTAGAAAAAGAACCTAATTCTGCAGCATGGTCGACATGTTCTTTCCTCTCTGAAAAGTTTCAGTACGTACTCAAATGCCTGGTGCTTTTTCAATGCTGATCTTTCGAGATATCATTCTGCAATTTCTTCTTGCGAGTCCAAAGGAGGTGGATGAAGCTGTGCCTGGCACAGCAGCCTGCCCGAGTGCAGTTACAGAAGCAGGAGTTTGATGCTTGCCTGCCACAAGTAAAATTAAGTCTTCAATCTTCTTTTGCAATTTGAAACTGAAAACCCGAATCAATAAACCTCTCAGTCCTCCTTGAGCTACAACGAAAGAGCACAGGCCAAGAAGTCTGTTATTTATTTTTTTCCCCCTCTTCCCCATAGCAATTCTTCCAAAAATTCAATCTAGCAGTTCAAGCTTAATTGCTCGCTTTGAGACAATCCAAAACTCTAGGAGCCCTGTCTGACTGAAGGTTTTGAAGTAACTCTGATGTTTTTGTAGCAGCAATGCTCAGAAGCACATTTTTAAAAATTTATCCAGACTCTGTCTCTTCATATGCAAACAAATGGACATTAATAAATTATCAGCAAAATTTAAGACATTCGCACAGTTTAGAAAATAATGAGGCCTATATAATCTGTTTCTGTATAAGTTATTAGACTCCAAGGATCCATACATAAAATCAATCTTAATTGTCCAGAACCAGCTATCAATAGGATTAAGGAATACATCATTCTAATTTATTGCAAGTAGCAGACACGCAGCAAGTGACAAATACCCTACCAAGACTGACTATTGCGTTCTGCTCCCAAACTCCCATTTTTCTGGGTCAGACGTTCTTTCAATGAGATGCTCTGCGTATGCAATATTAGGTCTGTCAGACTCGAGCTCAGCAAAGGACTTGCTACCAACCCGATTAACGTCTGTGCTTAAGAGCAACCTCAGACTTGGAGAGGAGACAGAGGTCGCGCTGATTTCAACAGGCAGGAGAGCGGCAGCAACACGAAGCCCTAGCAGGCAGGAGCACCGCAGAGCCCACAAAGCCTAATTAGGGAGGTACAGCTCTGCATTAAGCTATCTCAAATGCCTCTAGTAGGGATCAATTTGCACAGTGCTTTGCTCAATGATGCCACAATTGCCCTTCTCCACCAGGACAGCAACTTACCAACTTCCCTGCGGGCTGCCCACTTTTGGGTTCACAATTCCCTTTCTAACTACAAGTCTAATTTCTGCAGTGAAGTACTGATGCCATTTCCCAGTGCCAGGACCCTGTTCAGGCTCACAGTGCTTCCCAGTGGGAACCACTGCCCACATCCACAAAAGGACTTAAGTGACCAGGCTTCATGTTCTGGCATATGTTCAAGCCAAAACCTCAGTCTTTAAGAACGCTACTGAGCTGCAGCCAACCCCTGCACCACCACCATCTCTATCTCCTAAATCTCAGCAGTGCAGGCAGGATGCTGCTGCAAAGCAATTAAGAGCACCCTGTAGATCCAGAGCTACTTTTATTTCACTGGGTGTGTTCAGACCACTGAAGTGCAATGGAGCAGAAGTTCCAGTGCTATCGCTGGTCACGTCTGAAAGAAAACTGACCTATTTTTCCCCTGTTCTAGTTTCATAAGTAAGGGCATAAAGAATTAATTCCAGGAAAAATGCAAGTCTGTAAGTTTTCCTGCAGAAGGAGATGCTCCAGTTCCCAGAGCAAAATGTCAATTACCCAATTATTTTCTACAACTGGCTGTATCAACTCCTCCCTTGTTCCTGTGGTATCAGGGACTCCACTGCCTAGAGAGCCTAAAACTTCAAGTCAGGACTGGGGATTCCTCTGTGACAGCAAGGGTCCTTAAGACAGATCATATAATACTAACCACAAGGCTTATATCTTTTGTACATTTATCCCAAAGTGTTTTGACAAGCAGAGAAGGGCCTTAAACATATGCTGAAAGTCAGGCACATGCTTCAGTGCACTACAGATAGAGCTATTTAAGTTTGAAATAACGCATTCTGTAAAGCTCTGATCCAGAAAACATACTTCAAGGTTTTGTGCATAAATACCACACACATCACCAGTAGTTCTAACACTTCCCATATGCTCCTACGCACATTTCAGTCATTTCCTCTGCTATCGGTCATTTACACACTGGCTTCCCTCTTGCAAAATCTTGTGCAGAGGCTTTTGTTTTCACCATCCCTCATTCTTGGCTTTAGACGGGGACCTCATCAGAGAGTTGAACTGGTGGATAACAAAAGACTTCAGGAGTTTTTTTAAATATGGTTGAAGACCATGTGTTCCAACACCTACGAAAAGAGAGTTCTCCATTGGAAAGCACAAGCATAGATGGTTGTTTCTACCCTGACACATCAACGCCTTGTAGAAGACTATTTCTTGTTATAAATGATACAATCTCATATAATTTATCCTTCTACTTACTCCTGAGAAGACCTTTGGTATCTGAGTACTGTTTCCTAGAAATATGAGCCACCACACAGAGCTCCGTTTTGATGCTGAGATCAATTGTATCAGCTTGCTTAGGAAAGCGGTCAGGTTGATTTATTAACATTCCTAATGAAAACTGTTTGTATGTTTTCCCCTGTTCTCTTCATATTTGATTTTTTTTTTTTAATTTTTTTTTTGAAGTCTGATTCAAGGCTTTGCTGAAATGAGCACGAGCAACAGTATTTCAGATTGCAGACATGGTTAACACCAGCATTGGCTTATGCTTAACTTCTTTTCATTTTTAACAGTCCTTGCCCTGCAGGTATAAAAAGGGAATTAGAGCCATAAGGCACAGCTTCAGATTTGTTCTCTTAATTAGCTCCTGCCATGGTGGATTAATTCCATCTGCAATATGTTGCCATCTCTGCAAAAGTTTATCATAGAGGAATGGGGGATTAATGAGGAGAGCGGATGCCTAGACATCCCAGCTGTCCGTAAGCTGGCTGTAATGGGATCAGCGCAGATGGTACCAATGCTCTCCTTAAGTACCACTGAAGGTGAGGATTTTTTTTTTTCCATAAACCTGCCACATGCAGTTACTCATCCACGGCAGAGAATAAAATAACAGAGCTGCAACTCTGACTTAAAAATAGTGGGCAGAGGATCTGATCATCTCAAAAGTCTCTCTCCCTTTCCTGAAGAAAGGGTGGGTTTATCAATTTTAACATTTTAAGCTGAGACTAGCTGTATTTTCTCTTCTTTTGTCTATTGCAACTACATGTCAATACATTAATGGACTGGAGGATTTCTTTTAAATCTGGGACTATTGTTGCTGGGCACCCAGCAACCCAACAGTGAACTCTGCATGGAGATCTGACCCCTAACTGAATGGGCTTCTAGGATGGCCTGTGCGAGCCAGATGCTTCTTTCCCTTAGTGTAGTTTAAAACTGAAGGAACTCCAGCCAAGCCAGGGAACACCAGAGGCATAAAACCGGTGAAAGGACAATTAAGCCTCTTTTCATTTTAATGTTGCACTTTTCTACCTGTTTAAAAATAAAAAAGTCTTAATTTGCCTTTTAATGGTCTGTTCCTATAGAAAAAAAACTAGCAACATCCCCATGAAGTAATATCTGAACATATTAACTTTTTGTCTCAATATCTGCATTACTTCATTCTACATCTTGATTATTAATGGAGTTAAATTGTTTCCAAGAAAGCAGCAGTTACTCTGTTTAAAAAATGCCAGTCAGTGACTCCAGAGATAGGGGTTCAACAACTGGGACTATTATAGACTCTGTACAACCACAGGAATCTTAATTTATCCCATGGCCCTACCTATAATTGGAGATAATAGGACTTCCAGTGCCTGTTTTGTCTATTTTAGACAGTCAGCTACTTGGGGCAGGTGCTGCCTTTCTCCATGCTCGTTTAGTGCCTCACATAATAGAGTTCCAATCTCTGTTGATGCATCTGTGCATTATTAAAATACAAAGGATGTCAAACAGAAAAGACATGTAAGTGCTCAAGTGCCATGGGAACAATACAGGTATGCAGGCATTTTTCTTCATCCTTATAAACCTGCTGCTAAATATAAAAAGCTGTCTGTAGCTGTTCTACTACCTATACATAAAACAGAGGCACATCAGACAAAGTTACATTACTGAGTAACACATGCTGGGTGCCTTCCAGAAGAGCCATCATGAAATGACAGCAGTACGTCTGACTCCAAGTCACTAAAGGACAATAGTAATTTGAAACATTTCTACTTTCCTATTCAGCATCCAGGATGTTTTTGGATGCATAGTGAAGTTCTGTTCCACTCCTATGGATTCATTGTTTCTTATCCCATACCAACATGTCCTTTCAGCTTCAGAACCCACAACCTTATGTAAAAATCTCTCCTCTATTATGACAAGTGAAAGGAGGGAGGGAGGAGTCCAGGGACACTTAAAACACTTCTGAAAAATTCTGAGGTCCTATTACTGCAGTGGCTTCATGAAAAAGAGCTGGAGAGACAAAGCTGAGGTGAGAGCTGGTCAGTTCAAGCAGAGTGCCCTAAGCCAAAGGGATGTAGGATGAGCGCAAGGAGAAACAGTACTGGGTCACGCTCAGAACTTTGGAAAAAATGGGAGAAGGGTCTTCCACCAAAGGAGATACAGCCATGGATAAATCCCTTTTGCCCCATAACCCTCTTTGCAGAGGAGAGGAGGGGGACAGAAGAAGGAACCCAGAACAGGTCCATAGGAAGCGGCAGCTGAAGGCCGTTCCGGCTGTTCGGAAAGCTCTCAGCTCTCTTCAGCAGTTCATGAACTGGGGGCAGCAGCTGCTGCCCAACACAGCTCCAGCATCTCATGGGTTATCACCGCACCGCTGCGGCCTCTGCCCTGCTCAAGGACCCCGGGAGCTCCCAGCAGAGCTGACTGGTGTACAAGCCATGGCACATGGCCAGGGCTTTCCCCTCTGCCAGGGGAGCCACGAAGGCCTGTGCCTCGAGGAACTGAACACCAGAAGGACTTTACATCGGGTGCAGCTTCCCCCCCATCTGCTGTGAGTCTCACAACCCAAGAATGCCCCAAACAGGTTGCACTGGGGCTGGCTGGGATGGAGTTAACTTTCCCCATAGCAGCCCATAAGGTGCCATGCCCTGCACTTGCAGCTACACCAGCACTGGTACCACACCAATGCTTTGGCTACTGCCGAGCAGTGCTGGCACAGCACCAAGCCTCTCTCCAGACCCCCCAAAGCCAGTAGGTGGGGGTGGGTGAGAGGTGGGGAGGGGACATCCCCAGGGCAGCTGACCTAACCCAACCAAAGGGATATTCCATACCATATGATGTCACACTTAGCAATAAAAGCTGGAAAAGGGAAGGAGAAGGGGGGGCTCTCGTTACGAAGACGTCTGTCCTTCTGAACAACCACTCTGCGTATTGAGGCTCTGCGTCCCAGGACGTGGCCGAACATTGCTCATTGGTGGGAAGTAGAGAATAACTGCTTTTTTCTCTCTCTTTGCTTCCCCACAGCCTTTGCTTGTTTTTTCCCTCTTTCTTTTCCCTTAAATTAAATTATCCTTATCTCAACCTGTGAGCCTTTTTCTTTCCATCATACTTCTTCCCCTCTTCTTCTGAGGAGGGGGAGTGAGAGTGCGGTTGTGGAGGAGTTTAGCTGCCCAGCAGGGTAAACCCACCCCACAGGTTACAGAAAATACACGGCACCCTGCTTCTTTGCACTCAAAGCACAGCAGGTAGGAATACGTGATGCAGAGTTTTGGTATTCAGCTCTGGGATCTGCACAGGGACAGAACGACAGCAGTTGTTCATGTTTGCTTTAAAATATAGATACCTGAAGAAGCCTCTCTGGGCTGCGGTTATGTCTTGTTTGGTCAGATCCCTGTAACTGCACAGAAAACATCACCTGTGCTCCAGATTTGGCTGTGAAAGGATCAGACAGCTGGGGGTTATACTGCACTGCAGTCTGTTGGGCCAGGGAGGTACAAGAGGTACAGCCAGCGCGTACAGCTGTACCTTCACCCCTGGGAGCAGGCCCTGGAGGAGGGAGATGTGAGGGAAGGGCCGAATTACCTTCCCACGGCGTGTTCCTTGGTGCTTAGTCTGTGAAACAGCAGCTGAACTGCTGCAGAGGGGCAAGTGACGGCTCAGGCTATGGCTGCTGCTCCCAGGAAGCCGGGGGTGATGCTGGGCTCGGTGGCCGCACGCCCCTCCCTGAGCCGCCTGCTGTGTCCCTGCTATGCTGCTGCTTTGCATCCATGCGTGGGGGAAAGACACAGCAGGGTATTTCCCATGGTACAGAGAATCTATAAAATACTTACTGCAACATCCTTTTAAGTCAAGCTTGCTTTCATTTCCTAATTTTTTTCTTTTTTTCAACATAAAAGGCAACAGTTAAACAAGACAGCGGTATTCCACAAGTCAAAGAAAAGGAAGGTTTTGAGCAAAGGTTATCGCTAGCCACAGCAGTGACAAAGTCTGATTTTGTCAGGCTTTTACTGTCACTTGCTTGGCAAACATTCCCTTTCCTTCACTGAATGAGGCAGCAGTATCTGGTCCTTGTGAAATGACTCTTTCAGGCCTTGACCCCAAAGGGGGAGCTGAGCTTAGCTTCCACAGGAGGACCCCACATTTAAAAAGAGGATGCCAGCCCAAGGCTCACTGGAGCCAGAGAAAATAGGTCAGATCCATATTATGTCAAGCCAAGATAAGCAGAGCAAAGGGACAAGGATCCGACCATGGAATTCTTCCTTCCTGAGACACAGATACCAAACTGTATTCAGTATACAGTGATGTTTGTATTCTACAATGCCGCATTTTATAATTAAAAGGATTATGTTCACAGCAGAGGAGTGTGTGGCAATAAACATTTTCTCTGGGTGATTAAACACCAAAGCAAAGCTGAAGTGTTTGAGAACCACCAAGCTCTTTATTGTGCATGTGTCCTCCAATGCCAGGAGCATTACTCTGCTCTATAATAAAGAGAGGAAGAAACAATAAACCATAATACAAACCAAAGATTATATTTTTTGCCTCAAGAATTCCTCTTTCTAATATTGCATCATGTCCCACTAAGGCAGGGTTTTGTAGAATAAACATTTTGAAGAGAGATCTGAACATCCAAAATTTTAGATTTCAAGAGCAGCACTCAGCCCAGAACTTCTGTTTGGCAAGGGTGGCTGTTCCTTTCCAAATGGAAAGCTCTCAGGCTAATTTCAGATTTTTCCTTTTTTTTT
>VXAA01002799.1:629960-732575 GCA_013399115.1 Anseranas semipalmata | reverse complement strand
TTTTTTTTTTTTTTGTTTCTTCCCTTCAAAGAAGAAAGATACCAATAAAAACAAAAATGAAAATATTCAATCAGGTGAAATAAATATGCTACAATTCTCAAACAACCCATAGCTAGCATCAGCCTAACTTCTCTGTAGGAGCATCCAACTCTATTGAGCCTGCTGCTTTATGTGAATGGTAAAATCATTCCCCAGATGTCTCATTTCCCAATGAGTTAGCCATCATTTACTACAAACTAATTATGATACAGAAGCATTAAGGGTAAAATCCTGCCCACAGCCTAAAAACCCGGTCAGACTGCTGCACGGCACTCAGCACATTTCATTCAGTACATCCTGCAGCAGGGCCATGGGAGGCTACGGAAAGCACCAGGCACCGTAACATAACAGCCATATGTGCAGCACCACAGCCACAACCAGCTGTGCCAATTCTTCATCCTGCTCCCATTCCTCTTCATCCCTCCCTATCCTGCCCCCCTGTTGTGCCGACGCAATGGTTTCAGGGCTGTCGGGGTTGAGCCCCAGCCAGGACACCCCCTCTGCAACTAAGGGGGTCCTGAGCTGAGGCTGTATGGGGGAGGAACGAACACTGCAGGAAACGTGTGAACGGCTTTGAGATGAGTTGAGAGGCTGCTCATCCAACCATACCCTCAGAATTTTTGAGTCATTTAATCTTAGTGAAATTAAGATTCCCATTTTAATGTAGTAAGGTTTTGGAATGGCTTTTTTTTTTAACATTTAATACTTACTGTAAAATAATGTAGTGAATGAAAAGGAGTAGTTTAAATCAAGTCCTGTCACTAAGGTGAAGAATAATTGTTCTCAAGTTGAGAGAGGTTAAATTCAATTTGGCCATTAAGAAAAACTGACAGAAAAGTTTGATCAAGAACAGTCTCCTTAATGAGGTGGTTGTAGCTAATTCATTAGAGAAAATGAAGTCAGCAATAAGGATTCTGCACTTTTCTTACATTTATTACCGTTTCTGTAGCTGACCCTCTTCCGTGGGTTTTGAGAACCCTAGACCAATAAAGGTACACGTTCTCGTAAGATTTTATATGCTATCGAGCACAGATCTCCCCCCTAATATAAAAGGCTATTTTAAAGATTATACCAATGATTTACCATTATACCAATGTTCTACATCTACAGCAATAGATGACCACGGCTTTGGGGAAACCCAAGCCTCCTGCCTTGATCAGTACAGGCTAGAGCTGCTGGTCTGAAGCCTGCGCGAGTCTCCTACTCTTCCTCTGGGAAAGTGGCAAGGGTAGCTTCAGTACTTTATCTGTCTACTCCATGAAACAGAAGTCAAAACCCAACAACCAAAAGAACCAAAAGAAAATCCTCGAGCTACAGAAAAATAAATGTTTGAATGTAATCATCTCTCTTTCCCTCAGTCCTACAAAGTACATGACAACAAGCTCTGCAGTAATAAATTGTTTGGTTTGCTATTGTACATTAATCTTCACTAGAATTCATAAACAAACTTTAAGTCAACAGGCTTGAGTTTAATTAAAAATTTCCAACGCTGTACTATTTTACTACCTTTTCCTAGATTAGGCAATAAACCACGGGGTTTATACAATTTTATGAGAAGCAATTTTTGTTTTTTTCCTTAAACGGCTCATGTGAAGGGTAACTTCCTTGAAGCAACTGGGCTTTCCTACAGTCATCCGTTCATCAGTGCCCCACTTGAACTGATTTCTGCCCTTTAAGGTAAAGCAGAACAGGCTGGATTTGATCAGAGGCGGAAGAGGGAGAAGCAAATAAAAGCATCTATTAGTGCCTGAGGCATTATTTCAGTCGTATTTAGCTCAGTGGTTCATAATCTATGGCTTTGAGATCCACGGAGGGACATTTCCAGTGGTCTGTGAACAGTCAAAAAACTGCTGTGACAACTGTCAGTGGGCTTAAAATCATTTTTAGATGTTCTAACAGAATAAGGAAATCCTCAAGCCTGAACTGAGGAGTACAAATTAAAACCCACTGAAAGCAGTGGAGGGGCTGACAGGCTTTGGATCAAGCCCTTGCAATAAGCACGATTTGCTCAAGGCCATAAAGAAGGTGAGGACAGGGAAGAAGAGGGCTGACATCCAGGGGCTGCCCATTGCACACAGCTCTGAAATTCTGGAAGAAACAGCCATGTATCTATGACCAGAATTGCTTTCAAAGTATTTCTCAGTTCCCCATGCTCAGAAAGAAGTTAGAAAGGATGTCTAAGAGCTTTACATAATTTTATTTACATCGGAAAGATCCGCTCCATAGAAGCACATGAAACGCAGCGTTTATGTCAAGTTTACCTAGCTCAGTAGTTGAATAACCAGCACAGCTAATTCTGGTCTTTTACCTTAGCTCAGGCTGTGCCTTCAGCACAATGATGCTGTGGGTTTAGTTTATTCAAGGAGAGCTCTGCATTTGCTTTGTTTCCAAAGCCTACAACACCAATTGCTCAATAACTAACCAGAAAACAGAAAAGTTTGAATTCTGCACAGTACATGTTCCCTCGTGCAAGTGCTTTCTTGCACGTGAGCCCTTGTCATGGTGCAGCCTCCCGCAAGCTTTCTGACAGGACTTTCCTTCCTCTGTGCTCTGCAGTCCTGCCCAGCCCTGGTTTTGCCATGTCTTCTGCAACATTCAAATAAAGTCTCTATTTTTTGGGTACCTGGGACAAACACGTGCCAGGGAACCACAGGTTCTTGTTCCGAGCCAGGCAGCAGGGCAAGCTTTGGCTGCTGCTACGTGGAAAGCACGGCAGCGCGCGAACCAGAGTGGGCCAGCAGACAGGGAGGCATGTCCAAAATCTGGCACTGTTGAACTTCTGATCATTGTGTTTCCTGGCCAGCAGACACCGTGATTTTGAGTCTGCTCTTACAGAGGTCCTCTGTTCCTGGAAGGCTGTTTTTCCTTTCAGAGGTAATACAGCATCAAAACAGGCACTGCAATCACTGCTGAGAAAGGACTTTTCTGGAACTGGGGATGTAGTTTGACCTGACTGGCCTAAAACACCTGTTTTGGTTCCGAGTTTGGTTTTACTGACCCAACACAAGCCATAAATGTGCGCAAGTATCAAGTTTTACCTGGAGAGAAAAAAGTCCCCATCTTTCAGGTCTGGCCTCCAAAAGAACTGCCTTTCAATCGTCCCTTTCTTTTCTGTGCTTTCTGCGGGAGAAATCCCTGCAACTGAGTGGGATGGCTGCATTTACATTTAAATTGGGATGTTTTCAGGTGACTCTAAAGAGACAAACTGTAGCTATTCATGGGCCCTAATGAGAGCGTTAATTTATGTAGTTTCTGATGTGCAGCCCTGATTAGATCTTGGATGAGGAACATCCTTGAAATAACTTGTCACGGCAAGTTCTGAAGCAGTCTCTGGGGCTGCCTTGGAAGGGAAGCAGTGCTGCCAGGAGAGCAGCACCACGGCTGAGTGGCACCTCCTTGGGATGCTGCCAGTGATGGCCTTTGTTCTTCTGCACCTTCTTGCAATAGCAGACATCACTCTTCTCGTTTCTTGTCTTCCCTTCCTTCTCCTCCCTCCCTTTTCCCTTGTGCTCCTCCCTCCCGTAAAACTAAAAGCTAAAAGATGGAAGACAAAGGCAACAAGGTTTATGACATTTTTTCAAACACGAACAAAATATCATCTCCAGAGAAATGGCTGCTATAGTCACACCTGCAGTCTAATAACTGTCATCCTCAAGAGAGACACATGCTGTAATTGAAGGGCATTGAAATGCCAGTGCTACTTCATTATTTTTAATATATGCCTCCCTTCTGTAAACCAACATATCAAAATCATAACCACTAAGAGCAATACTTAATTTCCAAATGAGTTTTCTTTAAACCAGGAGTGCATGAAGTCATATTTGTGTCTTTCAGGTATTTTTGAAAGCTTGGGCTTGAGACAGGGTAAGAGTCCAGCTGGGAAGAGTCCTCCTCTTTTATATTTCTGTCTTTGGTTTTGAACTGTTAGAAGACTTGAGGTTCCTATTCCTCACCTGCACCCTCTAAAAGTTAGCTGCGGCAGTACTCCACTCAGTTGCCTAGCTGTGCCTGTGAAGCAAGGAGCAGGCACGTCCCTGCTGCAGACCCGTGCAGAAGGGGTTCCCCTGACTCCCAGGCTCCAGACTCACCCCACAGCACAACAAAAGCTTCTCCCACCTGCCTGGGAAGTGGCTTTTCCTCTTCCGGGCTTCAGCCTTGCTCACTTACACAAGAGGCATGTTTTGTGTGTTACCAGGAGTTCCCCTAACTTGCACATTTTAACACATGCATAAGATTTCTGCAAGCCTTCAGAAAAGCTTTGGTGTAGAGTGTAAAACTGTCTTACAGAAGCTACTGTACCATTGGTAAGCACCACTGTGAAATGCCATTAAAAATGCACTGATATAATTCACAATATTGGATGTTCTTAATCAGTGTGAAAAGTGCTGAAATACGCTGCAGTGCTTCTCTGTTTCTTTTTCTCTTTTTTCTTTCTCCCTGACACATAAGCACTGTTTGCAGAAAAGCATCTCCCTGGACCTTTCCCTGCCCTCCATCCCTGGATGCACTTCCTCACACTGCACTGCTGAATTAACTCAGTAAATGTGTACAGATAACACAAGAGCAGCCCGACCCAGGACTGTCCTTCCTAAATTACTTGGGGTTTCAAACCCTCCGCTCTCAGGCTGTTCCTGTAAAGCACTGGAGGTGAACACTGTGGCACTCACATGCCCAAAATGTAACGACTGAACGCTGACAGCAGAAGTTAAGGTGAAATAAGGAATGCTGGCAGCACAGCGCAGGTGCTTCCCTTTTCCACCAAGTGTTTGCTTCTGTCTCTGTAGGGATCATGTTTGCGGACTCAAAACACACTCCAGTCCCGTAAGAAAATGGCTCCTCTGCACTCACCACTGGGGGCCTGGCGGCTCCCCGGCTCCCTGACAGCTGACTGTCCCACAGCAACGTTTTCCCTCCATCTTTCAGACCTATGAAAGCTGTCATTTTTAAATGCGGAGGACATGAGATAACTGGGCCTTTTGACCTCAAGCCTGCACCTGACCTAATGGCTGAATATAAAATCATAGGGTAATTACAGTCTGCCATGTACACTGTACAACAGATGTCTGGCTTGCAGCAAAGAAACTTGCGCAGAAGGCAGCTCTGAGCCCATTTAAAACAACAGCAGTGGCAAATCAGCTTTTAACTCACACCAGCAAATGGTGTAAATCCAGAATATTAAAAGCACAAATGTGCTGTTAAAAGAGAATAAGAGGCAGATTAAAGTCACAGCACCACAAAGCTCTGGGAAGATAGCCAGTGAGAGCAGAAAGGGAAGTAAAAACACTTCCTCATGCATCCTTCAGGGTCATTTTTCATGAGAAGCCATAACGTTAAAAGCATCAGCCTGTAGGAGAGCTGGGGATCAAAACTGCGATGAGCCTTTCCTTTGGGAAGATATCCGCATTGAAGCTCCTTTTCTATCGCATCTTTCCATTCATTCAACACAAAGGCTTGACAGCCTCAATCTAAAGGCTTTAGGGAAGTCCCATTCATAAACTTGTTTTACAAATGGGTTTTCCTTGCAGAACAGAATAAGACCTACACTATCTAATGAGTAAATACTCTTCTCCATTTAGCACTGACATTGCAGAGGAAGAAAAAGGTCCAACAACATTCAGCTGCAATGAGCCTTGCTTGCAGCTCACGGGGCACAGGGTTGCTCAGTCTCGCTTCCCTGCCTCGACCTTCTGCTTATCCCCAGCGCAAAAGCTAACGCGCATCCTGTCAGGACGTATGGCCAGAACTGGCTGCAATGCATCAAACTACAATTTTTTCCTATTATAAAATATAGTTTAGACAATCAAATTGTTTTGTGTGAGTTTGTACCAGCGAATTGTCAAAATACAGCAGTTTGACTCTCTCCCATCACTTTAATAAAATAGAAACATTTTGTTTAGACAAATTAAATGAAGCCTTTCTACGTTTGTGAACAGAATTTTGGCAGAATTTTTGTTTTCTGTAAAAGATTTGTATTTGGACTCCAGGGAGCCAGAAGTCTCCCACATGCTGACTGTCATAGCAAGAAATGACCAAGAAATCCTCCTGGATTCCTCTTAAAATATGCGGCTGATAAGAGACCAAAATACTTTCCGGTCTACTCCCCAACTTCAATATTTCATTCCTGATAATCACATGAGGTATTTCTACATCTGACTTCATTAAAAGAACCACTTAATGAGTGTTGCAACTGCATTAAAGTCAAATATCCCAGTGCTTCCTCCAAAGCCTTACTGTAACTGCCACGAACTCACCCAGCCTCCACTCACGCTGCTAAGATGTACCAGCCTGTCCGTGCCACACACGTGAGCTAAAGCACAGCAGTAACCTGCCTGCTGTAAGGGGAAAGGAAGGGAAAGTAGGCACTTAGCTCTGCGGAGGAGCAAAAGGAGTATGACTGCATTAGCATTTTGCTTTGGATGAGAAGGAAGCTTTTGAAGCAAACCTCTCAGGCATCCTTGCTTACTCTGCTTTGCTTTGCACTGCACAGCCAGCTCGGGCTGCGCAAACACAAGCACTTTAGGTTGCAGTAAACTGCAAGTTGTGCTCCAGGTGTGCTTTTAATGTGCTCCAACCTCCAGTGAGCACTCAGTCCATAAAAACTCCGAGAAAATCTGCGGTAACTTCCTCTACCCCCCCCAGCACAATGTGGATAGCTGGTACTCTGCTCCAGTTGCTTCACAGTACAGATCCACTCCTCCTGCGCCGCACTGCTTGCTAACACAGAGATGGTCACAGAGGAGAGGTCAGTGGGTCCCTTAGAGCACAGGCAATACAGTTGTGCTTTCTGTCAATAACAGCAAGGGAGCACCTGAAAGAAGCACGAGGAACGTTATGACACGAGAGACAGCAAAATAATTTCAACACTGTCATCCAGAGAAAAAGCAAAGGAGTTGGTTCTGCCTCTGAGTCTGCCAGCCAAAATGACAGGTTAATTTGGGAGGTACCAGGTGAAGAGAACCCAAGGTTTTACAAAATGAGCTCTGACAGAAACCCAAGCAAGAATGAAAATAAAAAAATAAATAAATACAGCGTTTAAAGCACAAATAGACAAGAAGTGCAGCCAGGAAGATATTTCTTTTTAGGGGGATTAAAAGCATTGCTTTCAGACTGCACAGCATTTGCTGTGTAGATGCCTCAGGATGTGTTGTCAGAACTGTGTTCTGCTGCTTGTCCCTTCCATTTAATTTCATCTAGACATGCAGTTAAATGCTAAAGAGCAAGCTCTCACTGTTACACTCTACTGATAGTTCCTCTAAAGAGGAGCAGTGGTCCTTTAAAAACAGCTTTTTGCTCCCCCTGTTTAAATACAGTCTTAGAACTCGACTGAACAACTGGAACTAAATGCTCCACTTGGGGCTTCACTGTAGCCAAGGTAGGGCAGTGCCGGTTCCCTGCTGTTCCCAGCTCCTGTGTAGCCGGCTGTGCCTTCTTGGCTCACTGGGAGCGCATCTAGTATCTCAGCAGCTACTTTTTAAAAGCAGCATTGCCACATTTAAGCTGAACAGCCTGCATAATCTGAAGTTGCTACATCGCTTTAGGGAATTAGCTGCCATTTTGCATTATGTTATTATGCTAAAATTACTTTTAAGCGTCAGTTCGCTTGGAAAACTGCACAATGTCATTTTACTTTAGGTTTCCTTACAAAATTATTTGATTCTCACAGTCACGGGATGTGTGCTAGCCATTGCTACAAGCTGACATGCAGCAATCCTGAGCAGCTCGAGGCTGATGCTACCTGGTAGCGCAGCAGTGTGATTTTAATATTGGGTGCCCTTGTATATTTTACAAATGCGATTCAGATGGCAAAATTCACATGAAGAAAATCCATTTAACTGGAGAGCTACAACATTAACAGAAATGACACTGTAAACAGACGGTTCTCTGAGGAGGAGAGAGAATACTGGGCTAGCGGTTAATAGCCTGGAAGCGCTGGACCTTTCCCACCGTGACACTGGACTTCAGCAGACTGGAGGCGATGGTTCTGCTAGCGAAGCACTGTACGGCCTGGTGGTTCCTCAAGTCCCCCTCTCACAGGTTGTTCTAGGATATTCTTTCTTATGCGGGAACAGAGAAGTGCGATGCTGGGTGGATGTCCCAGGTGCTTCCTTCTGAGTCCCGAAAGAAGCCTGGTAAATCTGCTCCTCCTGTCCGGGTACGTCACATGCCAGGGGAGGCTGCTGTAGATGATGCTACGGGAGCTTGGAAAGGCCCAACAGCTGCCGTCACTGCCCACCCAGGGCACGCTACTCAGTACTAAGGGTTCATAGCATGCCATGAGCCAGATGTAAACGCAAAACCCCAACCTTTCTGGATGACGCCCTGAAAAGAACTAGGGCTCGGTTACTGTCCCCCAGCACTTTGCTTGTGCCAAAAGAAGGGGCAGGCTGGGACTCAGACGAGAAGAATTTTTTTTTAAATCAGTACTTCTGATGGAAAGACTTACAAAGTTTTTGGCTAAGAAATTACTAAGTAGAATAGTACTTATATAACATTTTACCATTTTTGCTATAAGAAATTTAGTAGGAAGGGAGAGAAAAAACTCAAGTTTCAGTTTGGATTTTCAGTGAAAAATCTAAATACATCTTATAGGAAAGTCCCTGGAAGAAAAAGCACTGTTAAAAGCCATTTTGAAGTCAGTTCTGTCAGCAGATGCTTAGACTAACCATACCAACGAATCTAATGAGTTGAACCTATGGCAGAGGGAATCCTGCATTAACTCTGAAGAAGGAAGAAAGGAAACATGTAGCCCCAAAGGACTGACTGCAGATCTAATTCCTTCCAACTTTGCTGTTGTACCCTCAAGACCAAAGAGAGACTTAGTAAGACCAGGGACAATCTAATTGCTTTTTAAGCACATCAGCTGGCTGGGCTTTGCCCAGAGGTTATTAATGAAAAATGTGACCGACTGAAAGACCAAATAAGAGTTTATTGCCTAACCTTGTAACCATAGTAATTGTAATTAAGTGGTAGCCTGGGAGAGTCCGTGAGCAATATCCTGCTAACCCAAAGCAGAAACTTAAATGTTTAAACAAATTATTAAATTTGTCATAACTTGCTCATCTTGCATTCAGACTGGCAATTCTAACAAGTACTTAAGACATTTTGCCATCTTACTTTGATTATTGGCACGGCACAATTGCTGTGCACAGCACTGAACGCACTATCGTATTACTTATGCTAAGGAAGCATCTTGAGACTCTAGCCAACACAAGACACCACACAGATTTGCAGGTCTGACAAATATCCAGACTAAGAACTCCAGAGCAGGGGGTAGGAGTAACTCTCTAGGCCACTCTGAACATCTCCAGTGTGACGGAGCTCTCCAGTCTCAAGCAAGATTCCCACTAACTCCACCATACAGCTGCCTGTTCAGTCACTGCGTCACGCCCTGCGGTGATGAGCCGCTCCCGTGCAGGCGGATTCCCATCTTCCCACTTGTATTACTGCTTCCTTGTAAACAACCCTCTGTTCACAACACAGTAGTCAACACATTCGCAGACAACAACTAGAATAGAAATTACATACAGCCGTGGCCACACAGACCAAATTCAAGTGTGACTTAAATCCTACTCTGCTCAGTATGATTAAAAAAAAAAAAAAGATGCAGTTAATCAGTTTGTGTCTTCAACAATGCAAAAACAAACCAATGAACCAAAAAGCCACAGATCGCTCATCATGGCTGCACATGAGGACAATTACCTCAGCCAACAATGCTATATAGGTATAAATCAATACCAGACAACAAATGGTTGGCACAGAAACAATTTAAACCTTCTTTGTAAACATCCCCTTTAACTGGTATATGGATAAATTGGACTTAGGCTCCCTATCCTACAGCCACCCATGATGTAGCTAGAGATGTCCACTTTCACACTTATTCACAATACCATGCACTGGAAGCGTCCACAGGCATGTTTCCAAAAAGCTGAAGAAAATGAAAATGAAAAATCAACTCAAAGTGTAGTGTTTCTGGTGAAAACAAACAAACCAAAACAACTAAAAAGTGACAGCTAGATCAGTTGGGGTAAAAAAGGAAATGCTAATTATAAAAAGGCAGATAGAAAAAGCATAAAAGGATAATCCTTTGAAATGATAATGGTTTTGTGTAATGCTTAATTTCAATCAATATATGGGACTAGACAAGGGTCATCTTCACAAAGGATGACATAAAAGGATTAGCAACTCCCAGCCAGGACAAAACTGCATGGAGATATGTTTATGACAGTTTGGAATCGTTTCTTCTCTAAAATTTTAAAATACACATGAGTCTAAGAGATACAGGCGGAAAAGGGGGGCATTTTTTTTTATATTATTTTTAAGATGCAGATTTAAGATGCAAATTAAGAATTTAATTTAATAATGTTTATCTAGAGCAACAGAAAGGATAAGGTCCCAGAAAAGTTACATGACTGTCTTAATAAAGGATGATCTAATTATTTACATTGAACAATTTTAAGAATCTTTTCCTTTCCCCCACCCTTCCATGTTCGAGTCTTTAGGGTCCATGTTTCAAGTTTCCAACTATGCAATGACAGCCAGACTTTTTAAAATGAAAACTGAGACTCATGTGATCAATATGATTCTGTGAATGGGGACTGCAAGGAAAAAGTGATCAAAAATGCAAGTGAAGTGATGATATTGTCCAACACGTAGGCTGCAGAGCAATGAAGCAGCCGCCTACAAAGAGATCAGAGACTGTAACAAAGCAGATGGATAATGCTTTTGAATTTGCTATGAATGGAAAAAATAGGACTCTGCAATGTTATTTTCAAACCAAACCACATGGGGATTGATAATCTGCACAAGGACCCCAGCATGTCCTCTGTCTCTAGGACAGCTTTCATCAACTAAGGTTTTTCCTTCTCGATTTCCGTCCTCAGTATGCCTTTATCCAAAAGCCAGCTCCTCCGAGTTAACAGGCATTCACCAGCAGCAGCCAAGAGGTTATGCTGGACACTTAATAACCAAATCCTCTGCTAGTTTTCCAGGGAGAAAGAGGAAAATCCAACAGCAACTTTCAGCAATATGAAATACCTTCCAAACCCCATTTTTCAGATATACCTGGAGTCAATGCACAGGGTAAGAAGCCTCAGAAGAGTAAGGTGGCCCAAATCTTCAATTTCCAACAGGCAGCTACTTCTGCACGCAGAGACAGCGATACAGTTCTGTGACAAGGGGTTTTTTGGAGACAAGCAGTCTGAAAAAAAAGTTAGTCTCCACAGAGCTTTCATTTCAAAACAGGAGGCATCCACACCTTTTTGCCTTCTCTGAGACTAAAAGAACAAGCTATTAACATCAAGAACTGCCCAAACAAGCCTCAGCTATTATGTTTAAACTTAATTACAAGAAAGGTGGATTGCAATAAAATTCCCTATCACACCAGCAATCCCTATTGCCTTTGGTGGTGATAATGCAGATTAACTATCTCGGAATAGTTTTATTAGGAATTTGTAGCACCATAGGTTTTCCTGTGGAGAACCTACTGACAGGATACTCACACAGTCAGCCTGTATTATACCTCATTAACAGCAAGCCAGAGGAATGTCAGCAAGATACTGCAGCAGCAGTACAACAGTATGTTGTATTCATCCATTTTCTGAAGTTTCAGCACACCCATGAGAGCTCAGATTAGACTTCCATTCTTCCCAAGCGGTATCAAAATTTCTCCAGACAGACACCCCCCCCACCTTGTCCACACAGATGTACCCACCTCTGCTGGCTCTCTCCATCATCTATTACTTTCTGCAGCCTTCAGAATTAAACTGTCCTAATACATTTTTTTTTGTTTTCCATTCTTTCCCTCTATGAAAGCAAAATACTTTTCCAGCACTTCCCCAGTTTCCATAGCTTCTAGGTATAGATCCCTATGCCTGGGCATCTTTCTTCTTCTTCATTAAAGGGAACGCCACATTCATATTTTGCCAGGATTATTTTCACTATCACTATTTGTTTCTTCATTATTTTACCTTCCTTTATGGAAAGCGGCTCTTGCACCCTATCTCGGGTGCTGTAATTACTTCTCTTGTTCCAGCGTACTGTCTCTCATCTCCCCATCTCCTTGCTTCTTTTCAGTATTTTGATCCTTTCGCCTTCTTATGCTATCATTCTGTTTCCTACCATCTCTGTTCCCAAGCTGCACTTCCATCTCAAGAAGAAGGGTATAATTTCTTAGTTTCCTGTTTTCCCTATTAGTTATGCCACTGGTGAATCATCCTAATTGCAAAGAAGAACATACTCCCCATCATTTGTGAATTTGGTTTACAAATCTGATTGAGTGATAGGAATAAATATTACATAAAATGAGTATGTAGAAATTAGCTAGCCACTAAGCACAACGCTAGGGCTGTTCATACAGATTAAGAATAGCTGGTAGGAAATCGTAGGGTAGACATCCTGGTATACCGTTTAATAATGTCAGCCACAGTTTACAGCCAAAATGTAATTTGTTTCTACAGATAACTATTAAAATTGTCTGTTTTTTCTGCAAATGAAGATATGAAAATTGTAACAGATCTGTCAAGTATTTAGCAGAAACTGCAATCATAACAAATAAGAGACAGAATTGCTGTATGCAAGTGAGATTATTTATAATTACAAGGGCTGGATAAGAAGAACAGCTTTCTTATACACCAATTTATTAAACAAGTATCAAAAAAGTGATACATTAAATAGTAAATAGGGGTGTACATGGGACATAAACTTGTGAAAGTCCCCTGCAAGCTGGGAATGGTGGTATCAGTGGTTCAGATTTCAACCTCAGAACCAGGAGTCCCACAACCCACTAGGCAACCTCCATTCACACACTGGTAAAAGGGGGAAAATGTCATTTGCTGTTCCTTCCAGGGATATTGTTAATTAATTAATTCTTAATTAAGTTTGCAAAATACAAATATCCTTGATTGAAAGACACTGTAAAAGGGAAATTATTATTAGGAGGATCAAAACTCTTGCCTTGGGAAAACCTTTGGGTGTGTTTTCTCATTAATGCTAATGGAAATTAACAGTTGAATGCAAGCCAAGCTGAAAATAAGATACTTCACATTTGCATCTTAACTACATTTGCTTCATTACTTATTTAGGATCACTGATACATGTAGGAAGATGAGTCTCAGCACTTTGAGCTATAGTTTTTAAGTGGTCCTATATGCACAAATACATCTCAGTGAAAAAAAATATTTGAAATAGTTATGACATCACTTTCCTTAGAGCAACACATATGGCAGAATGCAGGAATGTGCCTTTCTAAACAGACACCCCAACCGAGCAGAGATAAAGCAAAATAAGTAAATAAACCAGGAAAGGCCAAAGGCTAAATCCAGGAAAAAAGACTTAGGGACCACTCAGAAACAAAACAAAAAAAAAAAAAAAAAAAGAGAGAGAGGGAGAGAAGCACATGGGTCACCTATATTTAACTCAAATCCCAAATTGCAATTCCGAGAGCCTTTGGCTCACATTGGCTATGTCTGGATATGTTTAAGACCCTCACTTTCCCCATACCCTAACAAGTTTTTGCTTTGGTCTTGTGCCTGGCAGGCACAGGGCTGGCACCTCCTGCCTTATGCTCTTCTGACATTGGCCCTGCTGGAGAGGGTCTCACTCACACGGGAACACAGAAAGCAGTTGCACCGACGATGTCAAAACACACCTGGAAGAAGAGGAGCAGTTTTTGCAGTCCCACATGCAGGGAGCCGAGTTACCTGATGGGAACTGCTAAGGAGAGATGTCGAGCCTCACCCCACAAACACGCAAGTAAAGCCTGTCCTTTCCCACACCAAGCACAGGAGATGGGGCACGGGTAACCTTTCCATCCCAAATCTCTCGAGCGTCTGAACACTAGACCATGGGGGCAATCTCTGTCTTGGCCCTTCCTGCAGCCTAAAGAATATGAAATGCCATTATAGAAAAGAGCTTCAAGAGAGAGAACTGACATAGCCCCTTCCCAGGGCATCACACAGCCCTACGCGCCTTCCAGCTCCTACACGGATGACACGAGATCAGAGGACAAGCAGATGCCTTTATTAGACCTGCAGGTGGGTGACCATACCAGCAGCTAAAGGCCTCTATTACTTGTGCCAGTCTGAGCTCTGTGTTCGTAATCAGTACATCAAATTCCTCATTTCTTTGTCACCTAACTTCCTTTTGCCCCATGGTCAGTGCGTCAGCTTGCGAGCATACTGGAGTTCTTCATAAGCCCACGGCTTCTGCTCACTTACGCCAAGAGCCTCGCAGCTGCCAGCTGCTGGGCACTCTCCTGAGAGGCAGCGGATAGAAGCTCACCCTCCTCCTCCACAGGCTGGAGGATGTGAGCCAAAGCCTTCCAAGTGTGCACAGTCTCCAGGGCTGGGTTTGTTTTACTGGACACCACCCAGTGCAGCAGGTAAGCACTGGGGAGGCCTTCGAAAGCTGGAGCTTGCACGTGTGAAAGGAGGAAAGGCACACAGTGCACGGGCCCACTGGGGCCGGGTGCCATTCGGTGAGCGGCACTGAGGCTGGAGCAGCTGTTTGCAGCTCAGCTGTAGAAGAGTGGACTTTAAAAAGAACAAATAAAGATCACAGCATAAAAAACTAAAAATCCTCCCCCTCCTTCTCTCCCCAGTCTAGGACAAATCTTGCCTACCTGGATGGTCAGGGTGGGTATCATTGAGTGAAAAACAGCTTGTGAATATTGGCTTCCAAAACCTACTCACAAAACCTAATCTTAGTCATTCCCCAGCAAATACAAGTATACCAGTTAAAGAGGGGAAACAACTTCTAAATATAAAGATACTTGTTTCCCTTCTGCTGAGATGTTGCTTGCGTATAAGAATGTAAGCACTAAGAAAACTATGAAGCTTATGTGAGGATTGCGCGGAACACTAAGAAAAAACCAAGAACCTCAAAAGAAGCCTCAAGACCATGAGAGCTTCCCTTACATGAATCACACACTTCTAGAGCTACTTAGCAAAAACATTTGAGCAGGATTAGATCTTCAACCACTGACTAGCTGTGCTGTCTGTAGCGTATTTTCCATCCTATTTTCATTCCAAAGGCAAAAATTATTCATAATAGGAATCAGGGGAATTGAGAAGATTTTGTGTCCTCTTTGCTTAATAACTTCTGAAGGTTGTCAAGGGTTAATCTCTTCTGCATTTTCAATTATCATGATAAAAACTGCATAAGACAAAGCAGCGTATATATTTTACTAAGGTATAATTCTGGGAAATTCACATTTTTGTAAGAGAATGATTTACCACAACTTATGCCTTTCTCCTTAATTAATCTGTCCAAAAAAATGTCATTTGTTTCTGTGAGGATGGTAATCACCAGATTTTGCAGACTAAGATAGACACCAATAATTGCAAAAAGAATCACTTGTGTAGCCCCCCCAAATGCAGTTATCTGTTCTACACTAAGAAAACATATGTCAAGCAAGCTATGTATAAAACTGTGGAATAGAGACACTGTCAAGCACAGACATTTTTCATTGACAGTCCTCTGAAATCCCTAAGCACCGTGCTGGGCCACAACTACTACTCGAGGCAGACCCCCGGTGCTGCAGGTTGGCACGGCTCCCTGACCCAGAGGGAATGACACCCATTTCTTCTAAAGCATGGCAGAGCCTGGGATAAATGTCCTGCAGGAGACCTCCATGGAGGACAGAGGAGGCTGAAGCATGGGTTTCTGCAAAGAACTGAGCCTCTCCCCTGCACCCCTATCTTTTTCATGCCTTCCTAAACCTTGGACCAGGTATAAAGACACGATGTGCAGGCCAATGTGCTTGCTTCTTGCCTCCCTGAAATAAGGAAGCTGGCTGGTCACAGAGAAATCTGGGGCTCTCCTCCTCATGTCAGCTGCCTGACTACTTCCACCACCAGCCAGCACTGTACTCCTGGTGCCTTTTATGGCATATAATGGTAAAGGAATGAAGATTGATTTTAGCTTGCTTTTGGCTTCCCAGCCTCTTCATAAATCCAGGCTACGGTACTTGCAGTTTGGGAGAGCATGAAGTCATCCATTTCCCAGGGATGCAGAGCCAGTGGAATAATTCCTGCGAGCATCGCTAGGTGCCAGGCTGGACCCCCCATAAGCAAGCACTACCACATAACATATTGACACGGTCTCTTGATACAATACTGCTAGGATTTGTCCTCCTGCCATTGCCCTCCTGCAACAGCAAACAGCCACAGAACTGTAAGCAGAGTGAAATATCATCTGTCATCATGCTGACCTTTCAGCGCCTGCTCTCCTTCTTGCATTAAGTCATGCTTCGTGATTTTGTCCAGATTCTTTTGGGAAGCATTTTTGTTTGTAAGCCAGGTCATGAGTTCGCTTCCCACACTGGCACAGAGGCTCATATCCCTCGATGACACTGCCGTGAAACAGAGAACAAATTTTCAAGTGAGATTTTCAAACACTACTGTCCATCTCTGGTGCCCGAACAGGTGGAAAATACGAGCTGGATTGTGCAAACTGATTTCCATGAAGCCATACCGACTTCTGCCACTTGAAAATCTGTCTCCTTTTCTCTCTGAGGAGTGCAAGAGTTGGCAGTATACAGGTAAGGCTTCCTCCACTTGGAGAAACAATCCATTACTGTATTCAGAGAACCATTACCGCTTTCCTACTTACACCATTCTTCATCTAAAATGTCATTTCACAAACTGCAGTGGTATGAAACTGTTAAACCCAAAACAAATATTCCCTGCTATCCTAAATCTGCCAAAGATGCTCTTATCAGCTCCTGTTATTTTTAAAATCTTTGGCACATTAAGCCTAGAATTGGTCCCAGGGAAATATTTGGGACAAGAAGAAATTTACCATGAAAGATTATGGGGGTTAAAAGACCATTATTTGTATGAAGCCATTCAAGTTTACATTCCGTACCATAAACAATAATGAACAAAAACACCCAACGGAAGGGCAACGTAAATTGGGATTTACTTTGCCAAGCTACAGTTTCATTTTACATGTTAAAACAATTGTTCCTGCTATATATTAAAAAAAAAAAAAAAAAAGAAAAAAAAAACACCACGGAAAAAAAACAAACCCACATGGCTCTCCAAGGCCAAGGATTAGTTACCTGCCTACAGTCACTCATGAGACTCTAAATCACACGAGCTGTTCTAGAGAGATCTCTTTCCTTAAAATCTGCTTAAGTCCCTTTTCCAAAACAACATCTGTAATTAAAAGTGGTGCTTGACTTCCTTCCATGTAATACCAACGAGGAAATGCAGCCATCTCTACCAAACTTTCCAGGAGGAAAGCTGTCAAGACTCCAGAGAATGGCAGATGAGGGGGGCCAGCAGACAAAGGCTGAGGACAGATGGAATTGCCACTCCACCCACCCACAGTCCCTCTTCATTACATACATGTGGCCTGCTGTGACACTGGCAAGAGGCTGCGAAACTGCCTCTGCCTTTCTTTCTTCAGATCACCATTACAAGAGCTCAGCTGGTGCTGAGCCTCTCTTCAGGACTCGCTCACTTTAGCTAACCTCTCATTACAACAGCTTCCAGGGACAACCAGTGGCTGAGCCTGCTGCGCCAGCCTGGCAAGCACTGCCTTGAATCCTGACCTGGCCTCCATCAGCAGCCAAGGAACGCCAGCCCATGAAGAGCAGGATCCTGCCAGAGAACAGGGATGCGGAGCAGTGAGCAGGGTTACATAGCCAGGGGCCCTCACTGCACCTGCCTGTACACAGCTGCTATCGGATGACTGAGGGAAACACCTCCTGCACGAGAGAAAGTAATGAGCGGATCCGAGCCCCTTCCTGGAGAGCACAGAGCAGAGGTGCTGAAGTGAGAAGAGCTCTTGCTGGACAGATGGTGGGACTGCCTGCTGGCACACAAAAGACTGTTTGTCCTAAAAGACTAGTCCAAAAATGTCTCAGTTCTTCTCTTTTGGGAAAGAAGGAAACTAAATTCAGAACAATTTGAGGCACAAATCTGCAACTGGAAATCTTTTCTGAAGATCCAAACAGGAAGAAAAATCATCCCATACTGCAAAAACAACTCAAAATACAATTAAGCAAACACATGAGTGGCCCTCTCCATTCCCCAGCATCCTATCACAAACCAAAGAAAGCAGCCAAAGTTATGGAAGTGGAATTAGAAGAAACTTCATGGATTTTTCCCACTTGTAGCATCTCCAGAAGCAGCGCAAGCGGGCTGTTTGGCAACGGGAGGCAAGCCTGGAGCCAGAGACGACAGCAAGGCAGCAGGGCAGCATCCTCTCCAGCACCGGGTGCAGTGCAGGCAAGACACCAGGGTGAGGGCCTGTACTTAAATGCAGCTCCTGAGCCCCCGTGAGGCACATCCCAGCTCAGCCTCCCACAGCTCTGCCCCAGCAGCTTACAGCTGCACCACCTCAGAGCTGGCCTTTCCTCCAGGCAGCCGAAGTCCTGGGGGTGGGGACGAGTCTGTGGCTCTGATAAAACATTCAGACAGCTGTAAAGAGAACATGCGGCCTGATGCGGACACCTCTCAGGACAGCAGAGAGCACACGCTGCTGGGAGTCAGCGAAACCAACGAGAACCATTTTAAACCTGACTAGGAAGAGAAGCAATCTCCTTCCCTCTTCCTGTTCCTTTGGGAGCCAGTCTTCTGAGGGGAGATGATTAGAAAGTGAGCTTTACCCTTTTTGCACATTTTCTCTATCTGACAGGAAACCTCGAGCAGTGAGAGTGGCTGCAGTGAGCCCAGATGCACGCAGTCAGTTCTCCAGCATGCTGACAGCCCCTGCAGGTGGAAGCTGCAGACAAGGTATTTTGGCTAATGAATCAGTACAGCTTACTGCCATCCCTCTTTCCCCAGCCAGCACTCCAAATTCCCACGCTGCTACTGCAAAGCAAAAAACGTCCCATCCCCAGACTCTCCTTCCCAGGGGCCAGGGGCACGGGCAGCTGCAGTGTGCAAGAACCAGCAGCAAGCGGCCCGCCTGTCCCTTGCTCAATATCTGCTCCCCTTTCTTGTGAAGGTTCTGCTCAGAGTTTGTAAAGGATTCAGAAGTATAGATGGTTTACAAAGGATCAGCTGTTAGGAGTCCTACAGCTTGCTCAGCATGTAACCATCTATACCACTTTTTCCTGATCTTATAGCTGTCTATAAACACATACTAGTCATGTTATAAAAACATTACTTTTTTTAATTTAACTTATTATAAATGGAAGTCTTGCATAAAAAGGAACTTAATACTCATTCACATATGTACACTTGATTTTCACTTTGATTTTTTAACCACCACTTTAATAAAAGGGGCATTACACATTTTGCCTCACTTCTTCGCATATTGAGAACTGTCTGGCTACATCCTTCTTCCTTACTGTTCAGCGGTGCAAAGCAGGATCTAGCACAGCACATCAGGATGGCACTCGCTGAGGGAATTGTTCTTCCTCGCTGCCCTCCTTGTGGAGAGAAAACAGCAGGCCCCCTGTGCTGGGAGGCAGCTGGAAAAGGCAGGCAGAGGGCTGCAGACGGGTGAGAATCTGCTGAAAACTTAAGTCCAAGGCTATGCCTTGCAGACTGTAAGATCTCCCCTCGGTGGGGATTCGGGAGCAGCGGGTGGCAGTGGAAGGCCTCCAATGCACGGAGGTGAGTAGAGGTGCAGGGAGCAGCAGCTTAACGTTAGTGATCCTGGGCTCTTGGACAGTTTTCAGACTTGCTGGAGAATCTGTACAGGCTGAAATCACTGCTATTGCAGTGAGAATGGGCAAGGACAACCCCCAGCGTCCCTGATGATACTCTATGGTGAAATACCCTCACTCTCCTCAGTTTCTACCCTTCTAGCCTGGCTCCTGATTAAATGCAACTTTTCTTGCTAATCAAAGGTGGCTTCCTTTGCCACCATTAATAGCAAAAGGATGCTCAAAAGGAAGAGGTTCCTCTGCATAGGCCCTAGCTCTGACTGCTCCTGAGTGGAATTTTTGGACAATAGTTCTTTCAATCACTTTCATCCCAGTCTTTTCACATTCCCTCACATCTATCTTTTAAAAATCCAATATTCCTGTGCTGCTGCCTTTGAACATCTCCTCGCAAGTACCTCAAACAAATCTGATGGCATAATGACCATTTTCCCTCAGACAAGGGCTCTATCTTTTGTCACTCAGTGTTCATTTCCAACCACTACAGCTTCTGATCTTATTGATTGCTTAAGAAAAAGCAGCAAGAAAACAGTCCCGAAATAACCACCAGAAATGTTCATCCTTCCCCAGTCATTTTGTAATTCTTATTCCAGTCTATAGCAGGGTCACTAAAACCTTCCCATGATGACTGTGGTAGGCTCTTTATAAACCTGCAAAAACACTGGGTGCTCTGCCCTCACTTTCCACCCCACCGGTCTGTTATAATCTCCCATTATCTTTTCTATCATTTTTATTTTTCTCTTCCAGTTCCCTTTATTAAAGCAGCCAAGTCTGCCTAACCAGTTTTTACTTTAGACCTACTCTGAGCTCACACATTGCTATTACCCCCTCCTTTCCTATTGAATTTTCTCTTTTTCATAGGCTCAGGGTTTGGGAGTGAAGTGCAGGAACGCTTGCTGGGATGAATGTGACCTCCACACATACGTACATGCAATGCTAGGGGATTGTTATTTGCTGGCTTGCTTTCCCTCTGGTTACAAACACTGAAATTACCACTGTGATCATAACAAATCCTTTATCATTATAAGAAGGAAAACATTTTAAATGCTTTAAGAAGCAGTGTACGCTGTACAGAAGGTTAATCTTGCTCTGAAACTAGGGTAGTACTCATGCTGCAGAGTGGTTACTCACAGAAAGCATCTAGAGAATATACGGGGACCTAGTCTCATATAAGGTTGAAGGGAACTCAGAGCATGACCTAAACTACTTCCAAGAGTATCAAGCCGTTTATACCTGGTCTGATACATTTATACATATCAAGCAGTATCTTTCCAGAAAAAGAACCTCTGCTGATACCATGGAGACTACTCAAAGAGTAAATTGCTACTTCAGGTCAGTAAACCCACCAAATTCTGGCTCACCGATCATTTTCTGAAAACAACTGCATTGCTCTCTCTTGCACTGAAGAAACAACATACAGAGAATAGCAAGCCTTGAATATTTTTGCTCTTTGTGAGAAAGATGCATGTAAATTTATAGTTTCAGGTTAATGATTAAGATTCATAACTATTTTCTGTTATAGAAAAATCAGACTATTTTCTTATCTTCAGAGATGAAGTTTAAATTGCTTTCATAATGAAATCCACTTTTCATTTGTATCGTGTTTCTTCTGCACTCTCATTAACAATTCATAATTTAAGGATTGGGAGTGATTAATGGCTGGCTCCACCACATAATGCTTTTAAGGAACAATGGTGCAATTCAGAAGGTTCAGAGGCTTCCCTCATTCTATGTTACATGTCAACGTGCAATGAAACTAATCCAATTCATTCAAACTGGGGAAAAGGCGGGATGTGGTCCAGAAACCCTACTGAAAGCTGTGATCGTACCAGATGAAAAGCCCAGCAAATATTGCAGAAGGAAAAGAAAAAAAAAGGAGAAGCACAGGCAGTGTAAAGTTTTAATGGCAAACTTAAGACTTCAGCCAGGACCCACAGCAAAGAGTAATCCGCTGCTGCACTCCTCACTGGGATGGACTGGCGACAACCACCGTGTTTCCTACTTGCCCCAGAAGGAGCAGCAGCAGCTGGGGCATGCCAATAGCCAGTTACTTCCCCATGTTTTCAGCTAACCTGCATGGGCAGAATTAGATGGTAGGAGAGTTGAAACAGTTGTCTCCTGCCTGCCTTCTCCTCCATGGAGAGGACTTCCCTGCCCGCCCCTCTGACAAGAAGGCAGTGGACCTGGGGGCTGATTTTCCCTCATCACACTAAACGTGGATGAATGTCGCAGGGAAGCAAAGGAGCACCTTCTCTTTCCATATTGTCTGACTCAGTTCCCAGGCCTATTTGAGCTCACGTCTCTGCATGGTGTCTAAGAGAAATACACAGAAGAGAGCAAGGAGTGCTGTGAAATACTAAGCACGCAGGTGGGGACCTCCTCATCCCTCAGACATAAGTACCCCGGACTCAGCACAGCATGCTGGAGCGCAGGGAAGGAAGCCTCCACCAGCAGAATCTGGGATGTGCAGAAGTAGCTACAGAGACCTTTCGCAGTTCTTCAAGGTTACTTTGATGATGCCTTTTCATTTGACTTTGGGATCAGATTATAGCAATTTACAACACAATTTACAGATGCAGGCCCCAAACTGCAACATCAGCAGGTTTGAGCCAGTGCTGCTGAGGGGCTTTCTGGGTTCCTCCAACGCTGCAAAAAGTCATGCCACATATGCTCAGCTTTTCCCAGGGGATTCAGCCTGCTGCTGGAAAACCAACCCAAGCCCAAACCCACAGAGTTGGCAGAAGAGGGCCCAGTGACTCAGAGGAGTGAATCTAACGATCAGTTCTGGCAAACCCACATGACAAGACACTGACCACTGAGTCAGGGCTGGGAGGGAGCAGAGGACTGGGTCAGGTTTTCCTGCAGTACTGATCTTATGAAAGCTTAGACGGAAGGAAAGAAGGGCTAGGTTATTCTATACATATTTATCTCGCAACCAAACACTGCAGGTGTTACTGGTTGCACTGCACACAGCTGTGCATAAACAGTGACCCTAAGCTCTTTACCTTGTTAGGGATTTACAGAGCCAAGAAACCCAAGTAGGTTGGTAATGGCTGAGAACACTGATGACAAGGGGGAGTACTGTCTCACTGTGTTGGCTCTCTAGACGATAAGCAATAACTAAGTTCTTTGCTCAAGAGACATTTGATTCATTTTTTGTTAATTTAATTTTCTGGGAATTAGGAAAAGAATGAATTTCTTATTTAGTTTCCATTTAGCTCCCACAGGAGTTGGTATTCTGCTGCTACTTTTACTGGAATAGGGGAGACAGTTGTCTCCAAGACCTACTGCTGTGTACTACCTGGTGACTTGACTGGACAAATGTCCCCTATCACCTGCCCAAAAAATGAAGAGAAATGACACGTTGAAGTATTACCTTAGTGTCTGCATCAAAGTTCTACTAGCTAGGAGATGAAAAGACAACTTGATTAGCATCCCTTGAGATTCTGCAAATAGACGCACAGTACATCAGACATACTGATGAGGATGAGCCAAGTTGGAGTGTCATCACAGTGAAAAGCATCCTATCCTCATAATTCAAGTGGGTAGAGGAGATTCATTCAGATGATCAGCTCATTTACTACTGCATCTGCCTGGCTTCTCACTACCCTTCAAATCAGAGATTGTACAGCCCAGAAGGACTGCTGCAATCACCGAGATGTTCTCCTGCATAACACAGGCCTTAATGTTTGCTCAGTTCTTGTCTTGAGCACTTCTTACTTCGGACTAAAACAGTCGGTCTTAATCTTCAAATTGCCAGCACTGTAGAGCCCGAACACAATTTTAGAAAGATTACTTTGGATATTAATAATCTTTACTACTAAATATTTGCCTGCCATTTTTAACTTCGACATTTTTAATATGTCCAGCTACATCCACTATATCCTGGGGCTTCTCATACATTTTTACTGGTTGGAATGAAGTCTATTACCAAGACCAGATCTTTACACAGCCACTTATAAAGGGAAATCATCTTAGTGTTGCTCATTTTCCATTCAAGAGCTCCAATTTCCAGAGCTACAACATAACTGCACAATTTCCAGTCCTTTCGGTGAGGTTTCACTGCTGCCTCCCCATCCTACCTTCCCCAGCCAGAAAGAAGCCCTGGGGCAGCAGAAGGGTGAGCCCTGTCCATCGCAGCTGCCAATGCAATTACAGTGAGCAGGAGGTGACACTGGCCTGAGAGAGCCATTCAATGAGAAATGAGGCATCCAAAACACCCAAAAGTATCATCACCGTGGCTCTGACCTGCCCAACGCAGGGCCCACATCTGATGTTCCCCCACAAAGCTAGAGGAGCCCAAAGCTGCGGATTTACCCCCCAGTTCAGACCCTTCCTGCTGCAGTCCCGAAGGCTGTGTCCCTCCTGCGCAACTGCATGGCTCCGGCTCTGGAAGCTGTGCCAGCCAGCTCCAGCCAGACGAGGAAGCTCCGGGGACTTGCACAGGGAAGAACAGCTTCTCTTGGGAGCAGGACTCCCACAGATGAAGCAGTTACATTTAACTTTCAGAATTTTGGAGGAAACAGACAAGCAAACAAACGAAAAACAAAACAAAACCCACAGATTTCCACATTTGAATTGGTATCCTGCTTGCTTTGCTCTTAAGCACTGAAATTTACATTCTGCCATGTTACAATGCATCTTCTCTTATACCTGTAACACTGATCTGGCCTTTTAATCATTTATAACTGCAGAGCTGCCATGACATCTGCAAGCTTTATTCAGTAACTTCAGCATGTCTCGCAGGTCACTGAAGATACTGCAGGACCTCCTTACAATCACACCAGCATGGTAATGACTTAACTGCTCTTACCGTCCAACAACACCTGTCATCCAGAAATAACACTTAACAGGAATGAAGGTGATCTTGTATTGTTTCTCAGGCAAAATACTGCAAGGTACCGAGCAAAAGTGTATTACACACACACTATTAATTTCATCAAACAATTTTATAATACCATCAGAAAGGATCCATTTTTTCATAAGCCAATACCAAGTGTTAAAGAACTTAAATATTCTAATTGTTTATTATTTTGTTTATTATGAGAATCACACATCTGTCCTTTAGTTTCGTCCATTCTGATATCAAGTTAACTTACATTTACCTGAATTTTATTAACATGGATCAATCCAGTTCTGCTTTTCGAGTGCCTTGAAACTCTCCCAAGGTTCTAAGAGTTTTGAAAAAAATGAAAAAATCCCAACAAATAAACAAAAAACCTTATAACACGAGTTCTTGGCCAGCTTTTACAACTACAGGATGAAGTTAATCTATACTTGCCAAACTCGAGAAGGGTTTAACACACTGTTGAGTCACTGTGTGAGATGAAAATACCACATTCTTATATGAAAGGGATACATCATTTTGCCTTTTTTCAACTAGAAAACAGAAACATCTGTTGAAAATTGCCTCTTCTGTGCTTTCACTGGCAGCGTTACCATTTGCTAGGAATGGACTGTTGCAATTGCTAGATATTTCTTGTGTTTTAATATACCTTAGCAACACCCCCTCCTCTCTCCCAGCCTGGTCTTACAGTTGTCTTGCTGATGACTTAGATTTCAACTTTTCTCATTCCTCTTCACCCTGAATTTCCACATCTACTGCTTTATGCTCCACCAGCTTCCCTTTTCTGCCATTTGTTATGTCAGATATGTAACATGTTTTATCCATTTGCCTTTACATTCCCCCTAAATCAGGCTCCTGGTTTCTCCGTGTCAGTAGCCCTCTCCAACTGTGACCTTCTGCAGAGCTTGTAAGATGAGCTAAAGCAGTTCCCAAGTCCCATGTCCAGCTGCTTACCAGTATCCCTCAAAATTATCTGCCATGCCATGAAACAAGCAATGTTAAAGCACCCAGGGAATATCCTCCTGGTTCAGACTATTCAGTTTGCAGGTAAGCAGCATGTCCAATCACAATTACTTATACTGAACATACCTGTTTTACAATCACCTTATTTTTACAAGCATCTCCCCACTGGATGCCTGACTGAGTTTTATTCTGTCATGAAGAATATTTAGAAGCAGCAAAGGTGTCTTAGCAGCAGCAGCCTGAGCGCTGCTCAGATTGAAGCCTGCAACAAGCACCCAGTTGCCTTCGCCACCAAAATGACAGATGCTGTGTGAGAGGCCGACCAACTTGTTTTCTAGTGCCAGTGGCTGGGCTGCAGCAGGCATGAACCAGTACTCCATCTTCTGCTCCCTCTGCTAGGACACTGATTCGGCAGCATTCATGATTGTTTCTTCTGAGGTCCTGCTGACTCACCAACAGGGAGGGCAATTTCCATACTGAGCACTGCTCCTCCTTCCCTTTTGCCCGTTAAGTCCCTTCTAAACAGAAAAAGGATGGGAGCCTCAGCAGCCAAAGTCACCTGGGGGTAACGTGTCTTGTGTACAGCACTGCCTGCATGCTGCTATGCAGCCAGTACTCAAGCCTTTATCAGATAAGCAATTGCATGGAGATTTCAGAAGCAGGGAATTTTCAAGCAGCCTGAAGGAACCCGATGCAATTACAAGGGCTCCTGAAGCCACTCCTGCTCACCATGCAACGAGCTGGAGGTGGGCAGTGTCTGTCCCCCGCGGTGTGCGGGCAGCAGGAAGGAAAATCCCACTCCAGCAGCAGAGCGGGCAGAGACCTGCCCAGGGCACACTCGCCTTCCCCTCAGCGCCAGGGTCCTGTCAGGCCCCAAGCCATGACATGGTTGCCTGGTGGTCGCCACTGCGCTGACCTTGCTCTTTCAGGCACAGATCAACTCTCTCCTCTGGGAACCTCATTGATTTTGCAGTCTGGTTGGAGGTGGGAGACTTGGATCTGTCTTGGCAGCCCTGTCCCCCGTCTGGTGGCAGTACTTCCATGCCACAAAGGGGCTGGGCAGATCTGCATGGGGCAGGGAGCACCTTGGAGCAGGTACTCCCACAGTGAGCCTGCGCTTCCTCAGCGCATCACAGCAGGGTTTGCTCAGCATGCGCTCAGAGACGGGAAGACCTGTTAAGCTCTCATACAAAGACAAGGCTGCCAGACAAGGGTTGGGATCCTGGAGCTGCTAACAAAGTTCCCAGTGGGAAAAAAAAAAACATACCCAGTGTCCTTCCAAGTGACTTCTCCATCCTGTGTTACCTTGCACTCCTTTCGCTGGTTACCTTTGGTGTCAACACCAATCTTTACACGTGGCCAGAATGATCCTGCCTAGTGCAACAGAAACCTCCTGCCCATCCCTCCTCCGAGTATCCCTGTGGCCTCTGAGGCAGGGGAGGATTTAGTTGCACCATAACCCAGGCTGGAGGAACCTCCTGCTCAAAGCAGGGTCAATGATGAGATCAGATGAGGTTGCTCAGTGCTCTACCTAAACCAGGTTTGAAAACCTCCAGAAATGGTGATGGCACAATGTCCCCGGACAACCTGTCGCAATGCCTGACTGTCCTCATGGGGGAAAAAGTTCCTCCTCCTATGCACTGGGACTCTCTCTTGTCTCAGTACATGCCTGTTGTCTCATCTGCCACGCGCTACTGAATTGTGCATGTGGCTATATGACTCCAGGAGAGATGGGGACGGAAGGAAGGACGGCAAGAAACAGGCAGAAGACTCAGGGGTTTGTACGAAGTCTCCATAATGGCAAACCCTCCCCACAGTTAGTCCCCTTGAGCACCCTGTACTTGCACTCAATTTGCAAGGGCTATTGGTATCACTGCATTGCTCCTATAGCAGGAAAAAAACCAAACCACCACAAACTCAGGCATAGCCTTGATAAAGCCTGCCTCAGAGGGACCCATACTCTCATTCTACAAGCGACCTATTAAACATATCTGCTTCTTCATTTACTTCATGCATATTGACAAAAGCATTTACACAATTCCCTTTGAAGAGACATGAATCTTCTTCTTCACACAAACACTAAGCACCATTTTAGAGACTCTCCCACTGAGCACTGTTTTCCTATAAACACATTAGCAGCTACAGATTGCAAGGAAGCCGCAGAAGCTGACGATACGATGGAGCGACAGCGAAAGGATCCAAAGGGGGTCGCTACCTCTTCAGAGATGCCCCAGTGTTAGATTTTTCACTTTGACATTGCACTCTATAATCTTCCAAGATTACTATACACATGTACACACTTATTTATAACTGCATCCATTAATCACTGCTAAATGCGGCACGCAGCTCACATCCCCAGCACTGCCTGCGCTACCCTGATGGCTGTGAAGCAGCGGGAAGCAGCCTTTCAGTTAAACACGTGATGGCTGTAATATGTAACACGACGAAGGAGTGGTAGACAGTCCATTTAAAGTCACATTTACCATTTTAATTAGCCTTACCTCAGGTGGCAACTGCTCATTTACATTATTCATAGTAATGGTCAAATTTAAAGACGAATGACAAAACTAGGGAGGAAAAAAAGTTTTGCTCTGCAAAATGCAACAGCAGCTAAAAACATTTTTTGCAGGGTGTGCATGCTTCTCCCCTCTTACTTAACTGACAGCCTGGGTGTACAGTGCTGGTGTGAGACAACACCCGCCACCGCGGCTAGCGGCAGGGAGCAGCTCAGAGCCAGGCCTGCCCGCCCCCCTGAATTCCTCACCGACCCACCTCTGGCCTCTCAATGCTGTCGTGAGGATCTGAGGCCTCAGGTATCCAACAGGGGCAACCAGAAACAGGGGCTACTGGTTCTCTAGGATGCTCACTCCACTTCATGGCGACCTTTGCCCCCCAGCACATCTCAGGCATTATTAGCGTGCCATGGTCACCTCTCCATCATGCTTTTGGAATAGCCCAGGAGATGTGGGGACATAACACGGTGCTTAGTACCGCAGCCTGCGGTGGCAGCCACCAGCACAGAGGAGTGTGACCCGGGGAACACCGCTGGTGGGGAATGGCTGGGCAGTGACGGGCGTACACCAGCTGGGGCACCTCACAGCCATGTTGCCCTCTGCAGATTCACAGAGCCCCGGGAGGAGAGCCACTGCCTCTCACCAACATGCCCTTGGCAGAACTTCAATCCCACAGAAAGCCTGAAAATATGGTTTTATAGAGAACTCTAGGGACTTAAGAAACATTGGGAAACCAGCACACAGCATGGTACTTGTGTTGCAGCTACCAGAACCTGTAATCTGCTCTTTCTGTCAGTAGAAAAACACTTATGAGACTTGTGTCCAGCCTGTTCTTACAACTCTCTGTGAACTGAAGACCCTGTTGCTTTCCTACGCAACCTATCTCAGCGCACAACTCTCCCGCTCGATGCTTTGTCCTAGCTCTCCCCTGCTGTAAGTCTAGGACTTTTTATCCCCAGCCCAGTCAATATGCAGTGCTCTATCTATCTTCTGCATTCAGAATCTTTACATACCTGAAGATCAGTGGCTTCCTTCAGTTTTGTCTGTCATTGATTTTCAAATCCCAAATCTACATTTGTGAGCTTATTGCATCCTTGCATTGTTGGCTCTATCCAAAACAACTGTAACGGTCACAGCCTGATCTGTAATGGAGAGAAATGTTCACCCCCAAACCAACGCGGCTGGCAGAGGCAAAGGGCATCCGTCCTGCCACCTCCTGCTGAGCTGCAGAACTTTCAGAGTACTGAAAGAGGCTGACACATGTAGGTAATGGGAAATTACACAAAAACTCGATTACTGCTGTGTGCCACAGCACTTTTTAGACCTGCTGGCTAAGCACCTTACCAGCAGTGAGGATGAAACGTCTGATAACATGAATCACTGAAATTACGTTTGTTATTGGATCAAAAAAATTATTAATCAAATGCCATTTTATAAGGATAATATTCCTAAGCAGAAACTGTCTTCATGATGATTTCCTGTCTTAATTAGTTTCTTCTGTGTTTTGTCCCAGAAGTACCAAGCTAAGCTTTATCTAATTACTAAGAAGCTCAGTACATGCATGGGGTTTATTCTCTTAAGTATCACCTTAGCTACACTCAAATTTTATTACAATGGCACAGCAAACATCGAGTATCACAATGTTTGAAAAAAGTTATTTTGGAAAAGAAGAACAAACAAGATCTAAGAGAACAATATTCTGTAGATTATGAAAACGTATTTGACTGCACAAACCCAGCTGAAAGCTATCAAGCACTGCCAACATACCCAAACCAATTACTGATAAAGCTACTCTGAAGTATGGATCAGTAAGAACTTGGAGAAACCATCTTGGCATGAAAGCGCTCCTCACTCTTTCTCTTTCAAAGTTTGCCAAGCAAATGAAGCCATAGAGATGCAATTAAAGGCAACACAAAAAAAATCTTCTAGCAAAAAAAGCAACCAGCCACCAACAACCATCCAACCAAACACAAAGCCATATTTAAATCTGTTTTGTCAAACTTTTTACAAAGACATTTTTCTGTCTCTCTCCTCCAGGCTGGTCTCACAGAAAAACAATTGAAATTAATGTAGCGGTATGAACAGTTTTTCAGACTTTTATTTCATTTCAGGTCTGAAAGACAAAAGGGTTCACAGAGTTTCTGCACCAAAAAACGCTCACTTGCCAATTTGCATCCTTCATAAAGAGCCTCAGGGATCTCCTCAACAGTTCCCATGCATTTAATAGCATACAAAATGTAATTCTGCATTAGCAGGTGACAATAGAGAAGACCTTAAAATCTCTAGATATTATAAATCCAGATGTTCCTCTGGCCAGATACAAGTGTAGTGGTGCTTCTTTTAATAACTGCTAAAGGATAAACACCAGTATTTTGTGGCATCCAAAACATTAAGATCCTGGACTAACAAAGGCCTCTCAACCTAGCAATGTTATGACCTACTAGCTGATAAATTCTTATGTGAATTGTGGTAGATGGAAAGGAAGAGAATAATCATACTGTTCTGGTGATCAGATCTGCCTTTTTTTTTTTTTTAATCCTACAAATAAAGACAGCTGTAGAAATACCTACAGATTCGTACAAAACTTTATATATTACTTTATAAGGTACTGGTCCTGTGAGATTTCCTCTCTGGAAGAACTACAGCTGGATAGTCAAAAGGGATCAATATATAATTCATTAATTTTGATTTTCTGTAAGAGGGGGTGAGTAGAAGTTACTGAGAAACAATAAGAGCTCCTCATGCCTTTTCAAAAGATGAACATTATGTATGTCGCATATCACAGAAGTGAAATTACAGGGCTGAAGCTTTCCACTCAGAATTAGATGAGCCCTTTTTTGGCATGTGAGTATCAGTACATCAGTGGTTCATCTGTGCAACCCACTATCTTGACCGGGGTGCCAAGTTATGTCCAATCCTATTCCATTTACTAAGATGGAGCATCTCAATTTGTACTGTCATACATAAGTTGAGAGCGAAAAAGAAGAAGGTCAAGCCAGAGGAAGAACGAATCTGGTGCCTGCAATTTTTTTTTTTTAACTGCTTTTGTTAGAGTATAAAGGCCTGATTGACTAATCTTTCACATCCTCAAATAGCACAATAGTATTAAAAGACAGGCTACAAAATACAACAAATGACTTCAAATGCTACCAGCAGTCAGATGAATATGCCCTTCACGTCACACGGCCTCAGCTTCACAGCAATCTCCAACAACAGAAAAGCTGGGGACTCAGCACCCAGACCTGCTTCTCTCCAGGACCAGCACATCACTGCATTCAGCACAGCTCAGGGCCTGCCAGCATCCATACCCGAGAGCAGCCTTCCCATCCAAACTCATTCAGGTGCAACTTCCACAACAGCCTCTGCATGCACTGACATCTGCAATGAGAAGACAACCTGGTTCACAGGGACAAGGGAAAGGACAGCAGAGAACCAGGCAGAACTGGCTCTCTGTAATCAAGGGACATGGTCTTCCCCATGCTAGCTGGCAATAACATGCTGGCTGTAGGACTGCTGTCCTGTTTTACCTGATAACAGACTATATAGGTTTCCTCAGCAGGGGCCATTAGAGCAAGCTTAGTGGGCTATTGAACATCAGTGTTAGATACCTCGCCTGCTGGGAGCCTAACAGATAACAGTCAAAATCAGCTAATTATTACAAACATCTGTCTGTTGAATACTTTATACACAGCATGGTACCTCTGGAACAGATGCAAATTCTGTCTACAGCAGGCAAATGCAAATAAAATGCTGAAGAGGATACCCATGGTGAACAAATGTACTGCAGCCTGGCTGCCTTCTCCTCCAGCAAAAGAGCACACATGCCTTGCTTTCACTCATGAGAGTTAGATCTTTGCTGTAGGACAGCAGGGAGCATCACACAGAAGCAGCACGCGTGGATATAACTGCAGGCATTACAAGGAGATGGAGGAGTTGGAAGGCAAGTGAATTTTCTTCTTTAACAAGTCCACATCCAGCCGTAGGTTTTTTCCTCCTGCTCGCTTACTAAGAAAACAAAGGTGAGACTGTGCCGCTCCACATCAACCCTCAGGTTGATGTCTGAACCCATCTCAAGTGTTACTGGCAAAAGTGCTGTCCTGATAAACACACACAAACGTAAATTACGGGGTGGAAGTGGGATGCATTCTGCATCGGACTAGAGCTGTATTGTTAACTACAGCCAGCTTAGTTCGAACTGTGCCACTATGATCTGGGAGGTCTCTTCAAGTATAAACCGTCATTCTTTTTTGCATTTACCATCACAGAATCATTTCCAGAACTCTAAATGAATATTGGTCCTTAAGAAGCAAGGGGAAAGAATACTTAATTATATTTGCCTTCTTGTAACTGCAAGGATTTAACTAGAAAATGTTTAAAGCTCTGCTAAATGAATGCCCAAATGTCACAAAACTAAATGTAATCTCTTTTTTTGGATTCAATAGTGAACCAGAAAAAAACATTAATTGCCTGCTCTTATTTCAAAAGAGTTTTGTGATATAACAGCATTAGTCGAGCAGACACTTCTCGGTGAAGCACTTCTCCAGCTGAAAAAATGTTTCAATGAGCATAAATTTTGCAGAGAAATAAACAGATTTTGACTTCATGTTGTGATCTGGATTTGCTTTGTAATAAAATTTAGATTTCTGATAAAATTAACTTTTTAAAATTGAATTTCAATTTGTTGACTCAGGCTCAATTTTCAGTTTTGATTTTGTTACAAAGAGAAAGTGCCAAAAGTCAAATTCAAAATTAATAGTTTTGATAAAAATGTACTAACTGTTGTGTCCCCATGCTCAAATTGTCACTGCATTAGAAATCCAATCAAGACTGGAAGTAAAAATCGACATTTTGGAATTTTGCACAAATTCCGAGGAGACAGCATTAGGTAGATAACGTCGGCTAAAAGTAGTGGTACTTGGGTCTTTCTTCAGCAGATACTACAGATAGCTAATCGCATACTCAAATTTAGGCAAGGACTTACATGCTTTGTTGCGGAAAGTGATCTGAGCACATACTGAAGGTTAATCACGTACTTCACATGCTTTGCTAAACTTATTCATGTGGGTCCGATCCAAAGCCCTTGAAATCAATAGGATTTTTTTCTCAGTGAATTTGTATCTCAGACTTCAGAAGCAGCAGCAAATTTTGCTCTCATCAAAAATCTTTCCTTTTCTCTACAGAGAATAGTTTAAAACTGTCTGGTATAAACTATCATTACAGTACAAAATATTAGCATAGCAATTATTATGTTTAAAAAGGAATACAATATCATTCCTCCATATTTTTCACATTAGGTATCTGTTGGCTTTTTTAATTAAAATTATCTGCACTCAGAATGTCCATAGAGGATAAGGAGCAATTGAGTCAAAATGATAAGTTATGAAATGTAAATTTTAATTAAAAAAAAAGCCCTGTTCACAAAAACAGCACAGTAATTATGTAACAAAGTCTATCTGCTATTTAACCAGCCTATTACATGCTGGTTCCCTATAGCCCTCACAAACTACACAGAAATCATCACATGGCCCTTCCTCAAAGTAACAAACGACTATTTCAACAGGACATGCAGGTACTCAAAGCAGAGAGAAAAGAACAGTGGCTGCTTCTTGATGTTAATCGTGCTGATGTTAATGACAATGTAGTATGCACAAGAAATATGGAAGAGTCAGGTTTCAGTTTATGAGACGAGAAAGGTTAGTGTGCCCCATTAATCTGTGATGCGCAGCCAGGGACAATAACACTAGAAGAGTCATCTAGAGAAGAGTAATAGCACATATAATGGAAATATGAAACTCATCTTCAGTCCAAAAAGGATTCTGATGGCAACATTCTGTTATCCATGTTCTCAACACCACATCATTACATCTGGCAAACGTAATAAATCCTCTCAGTTATTAAGTGAGTACAGGCAGTTAACTGTAAGTAGCTGTCATTTATACAGAAAATATATCTGGTCAACAGGTATCGATCGCAGTGACATAGCTACCGCCATGAGTACTCCTCAAGCTTTCCTATCTGGTAAGTTCTCGTGTAGAAGGAACATAGGAACCTTACCAGCACAGAACATTTTATATACTTCAAAATGCTACAGGAAACGCTATTTAAAAAGACTTTTAAACTGTGAAAGCTGCACAGCATATTTGTCCACTAGTGATGACTGACTGGCATCTTTAGTATGTTAGAAACTTCCACAGATACGTATGAGCAAGTTTGAGGAACGTTGACAAGTACACGATCAACACAAGGAGGTAAGAACAAACTGCTAGAAGAATGGAGTCTCTGTGTGGATCTCTTCACTCTGCAGGTGATACAGTTTTCTCAGCCAGGAGAGTTAAAATGCCCAATTGCTTCCAGAACACATTCAAGCAAGCATCTCAGCATGCTCAGCTGAGATGATGTTTTGACTCTGTGCTCCCAAAGGGCAGTTGTTGACCTAATTCTGCTCCCGTTTCAGTCAACACAAAGAGCTTGGAAAGTATCAGCTATAAGGGAGAAAACTCCTGGAAATCTAGTTCAGGTGAGAAACTGATCTGAAATGCAGAATAACATACTTACAAGTGCAATACTAGCCAATTACACTGATACTGTAACTCAGATTGTCAGGCTTCTCTGCCGCAGCAGGGGGGATGGATAAATTAAGAGCATTCCCTGCTGCAGGAAACAGAATTGAATACAGACACAGAGAACAAGGCAAGGATTTGTGGATCAGGAACCCCACAAACCCTAGGTAATGCCATAAGGATAAACTGAATAGATATGAAATCAAAAAAAAGACCTATATGATACCTAACCCGTCCTTCAAAACAAGCCATAAAAAAATCTCTAGTAAGATTTTAATAGTAGTAAATGATGTATTTTAACATTTATTTATATTTTATATTTTAACAGTAGTAAATTATATATTCCTGCATTTACACATTGTACCAGTGACCCCTCAGAAACTTCTGATTTGGATATCCAAGTGTCAAATGGATTTTGCAGCAAGTGATCCTTGGTCCCTAGGAGGACATAAACAGGTACAGAAGGGGGGCAAGGTACTGTAGGTCTAACCCATGTCACATCTCCAGGGGAAAGAAGTGAAAAGGAATTAAATGATATGTTAAAACACCACCACAAACCTGTAAATCACTCTTCGCTAACCATGAGAACAGAGCAAATGCAGAACCTTACAGTATGAGGCTTCTTAGAAATGCTTTTCACATACATGGAAATACTTTCCTGTAGCACCTTTTTACCTGTGCTTTTTGGGTGGACCTGAGCACTTAAGTGCACACATCTGCTTTCTACATCTTTTTTTCCTATCCTCTCAGAGCACCAATGACAAAATCCTGTCATTCACCTTCCACCCCATTCACCACCTCTGAATCTCAGTGCCCAGACGCAGGCAGAGAGCAGTACAAGCTCAACCCACCACTGTTTTGTCAAATTTCAAATTCTCAGACATTTCTTAATAGGCATTTGATAGACATGAGTGGATAATTGAAGTGCACTGTGATAATGATTGTTGGGCATGCAACCTAAATATTGCTGCAAAAATCTACATTTAAGAAATGTTACCACAAATGTCTTGACAGTTGCCCTAATGACTGATAGAGGACGCCTATGTCCTCCTTGAATAAGCTCTCCCCTGAGCTCAAGAAGTCTAACCCAGCCATGTGATAACGTGCTTGAATGGAGTCACAGACCTGTACTGGAAGTTTCTGGAGTGTATTTCTGATGTTTTTTCTCTACAAATACAAAATAAATTAACAGGAAAGAGAAGAACTTGAATGGCTTTGATTCATTCAATCTGATAATCAGGCTAGACGTCATTAATAACATGTGTGTGTTAATATAACGTTAGACAAGCATGAATGAAAATATGGTTATGGAATTATGGCACCTTTTACTGTTTTTTTTTTCGTGCAATATCAGTGTTTCTAGTGCCCACAGCAGAGAAGATACAACTCTCACAGCCTACAACCACCCACAGAAATTTATTCTGACATTTTGCTGTTACGTTATCCTCTTGTTTCGCTCCTGTTTCAGATTTGATTGTAGATACTATAAAGGCTCCACTAACATGGACTTCGAGATACGCTTTCAAATACAGGCCTCACTTCTTAGGCTAGCTTTATGCAGAGGGCTGCTCACCCAAAGCATCTCAGCATGCAGCTGAGTGAAGGACTGAGAACAAACTTCTGGAGGGAAAGTCCAGAATAAAATGTTTCACAGGTCACAGAGAGGATCTAGAAAGAACTGAGAAAACACGGATTTTATCAGAAAATAATCCAAGAAGTAGATGTTTCAAATATTCCAGGTGTGTGTCTTCCAATTTCAAATATCCCAGGTTGCATTGTTGTAGCTGTGATGCTCAGAGATCTGAGCAATGCTGTGTGGCAGCTCAATACTTCTTACCGGGAAACTGCAAGCTGCTGGAAAGGATATGTGGCAATACCTCACGTACCATGAGCCCCAAATCTCTATTTAATCCACAAATTTTAATACCTACTTCAGTCATGAATTTTATTCTTCACCTTCTCGTAAGAGGGTACCTTACTGGTCTCTCTCTCTAGTATTAGGACTGATAGAATAGACAGAGGTGTTGCTTTGTTTGTATTTTTTTCCCACTTGGCACCTATTATTTCTACACTTTATTGGTTGTTTTGGCAAGCTATAGTGCACGTGAGCCATCTCATTTCATTCACAATTTCATGATGTTTCTCCACTCTGATCTCACATCACTGTTAAGGTACTTTACGCATGGTATGATCGCAATGTGTGTGAAAAGGTTTAAACAACTGGAGTTAAGAATGTAAGAATGTAAGAAATAAAACTTAGAAAAAACTTTTTTTCCCCTTTCAGAAAGGAAAGGAAGAAGCAAAGAGCTCTAGCATGCATTTTTCTATAGAAATAACACATTGGAGAAGTCAAGAAGTTCTTCTCTAAGCCTAACTCATTGTATTGCGAGCCATACAATAAACGTCCTGCAGTATCTTTTCCATATCTATTTTCTACCAAGTGAACGTCCTCCAAAGGCTAAACTCAGTGAGAGAAGACTATCTATTGTATTCTGGTTGGGCATTCTGCATTCTGGGGCTGTGCTTCATACACGGGTACTAAGTACTGCAAGAAAAATTTGTTTTGAAATCAAGACAGCCAAACTTTAAAACATGAAAATTAAACATGAAGTAGAGGCAGGTGCCCATCTACAGCTGCATTTAGTAGAAATGGAAACTACGAATCCACAGAGTTCTAAAGAAATCAGTATTTACAACTTAGCAAAACAGAAACTTTCCATTTATGGCCACACAGCTGAGATCACTGACAGAAGTTTGTATCTTCATTCTCTGTTTCAAGCTACTCCTATAAATAGACTGAAAAAGACTAACTAAAAAAGATTTTAAACTAAAAAAGATTTTAAAGACTATATGCAACAGATACACCGGTGACTTTTGCCAAAGCAACAGAAAGTCTTTGAAATGGGCGAAGTGGACAACTGTAAAACTCAGCATTTGCAACACCTGTAATTTGCTTTTTATCGTGCCATTTTGAGTTGCATTCAATTTAGAACTGAAATACTGCCTCACAGAGATAAGAGCAGCAAAAAATGTCAACTTATTATGAGCTGTAAATTTTCATTTTATGCTAGAAAATAAAAGTGTTCATTAACTGCTTCCTTCCCCTCTTTAAAAAAATGTTTTTATTTTGTTCAGACTCAGGTATCATCATTTAATGAAAGGCCACTGACACATGAAAGGCAAAAAGAAAAAACAAAGAGAAGAATACTACTCTTTAATACTTCATACGCAAGTATCTCTAAAAGCCCTGAAGCAGAACTCTGCTCCCATCTCCCAGTCTAACCCATCCCCTCACAGCTGAGGGATGCCAGGAGCTCTGCTTTCGGCTCCCTCAGAAGTAACTGATACAAACCATTTTGAGAGATTCTAAGAGAAGGCAACGAGCGGACCACAGGTTTTATTATATGCTCCTATCCAATTCTGCCTCGAAGGCAGATAAGCTGCAATCATGGCTAGGTTTCAGTGAACTTGCTGTGGTGGGAAGGAAAAATTATTTCAGCACCAGAACATCCAGAACTGCTCCACAGATACTAATTCAAAACTGTTGCCTGCCCAGATGAGTACTTTGGAGAAATAAAATTAAGCTCTGAACTTGCAGGTAATCACATTACACATTACCAGAAGGCTGTTGCTTGCTTGGATTTTATTCAAACCCACCAGTTTCACTCTCATGATTTATGGAACTGCAGAAATCTCCACAGACTTTTTTTTCCCTCTTAACCCTCTGGTTTAAATATAACACAGTAAGCTAAAAGCAGGGAAACTGGGAAGGCAATTTACTTTGCTAATATTAAACAAAGAAAAAATCAATTTTTATTTTGTACCTTAGGAAAAAAAAGAAAATTGAACTGTTCTTGCATCTTAACTTCTAACTGAAAGCATCCCTTCCAGGCAGAAACTATCAGTAAGATCAGTGTAAGTTGACTTTGGAAAAGCTGAATAACTGTCATTTAGAAATATCAAAATGCAGAAACATGAAGATTTTTACAGAAGTCTAACATGCCACAAGACTTTTATTGAAAGTCCATAGAAAGAAATCTCTACAATGACAAAAGTAGCCAGTTACAGGGAAGAAAACTTCTTAGGGAAGTTCCTCTTGCCTCACCCCATGAAGAGTTTGCCTTTGAAGGCACCCTCCACCGTAACAGCAGAGCAAACAGTTACCACAACAAATGGAAGTATTTCATCAGTGCTTACTGTAAACGTCAAAGGATCAGAAGGCATCTCGGCATCAAGATACTTACTGAGTCACTACACAACCACATCTTGGAAAGGTCATTCATTTATCAAAGAATCAAAACCCAGGGCCATAAATTACCTCTTGCATTCTATCTGTTAAGTGAAATTCGGTTGTGACTAGACACAAAATTACACAACCATCAGACATGCCAAAGTGCCCTAAGGCCTCTGGGTTCATTATACATTTCCCGTTGCCATGGAAATCATGATTTAAGAAGTGATAGGCAGCAACCTGTCATTCTTGAACGTCCCAGGGGAACCTTGGCAATGAACACCAGGCTGAAATGCCTCATTGCGATTCCTGTGAAATCCGCACCTGCCAGGAAGGCTTTGCTGGTATTTTAGGGCCTGGTCACAGAATTCAGATGCAATCATGAACCTACCGTTACGTTTTCTGGTGCACGCTGTGCAGTTTACTGGGGGATTTACTACCACCACTAACTGGAAAACAAAGCTTATGTTACATAGTTGATAAAACCTGTAACCTTGGGCCTGGTAGGTGCAGCCACAGAACAGACCTGCTTAGAACAAAGATGGCTGATCTCTGGTTTGAAGTGCAAAACAGCGCTCAACAGAGACCGTAAGGTCAAGACTAGAGACTCCACAGTTCAACAAAACTGGAGACAGAGCGGCTGTGGGTGGCATTCTTCTGTTTGTCATGTTCTCAGATGCCCATTTTTCATTGTCCAGACTCTTTCTGCATTCAAACGTGTGATTGTGGACATACGGGCTTTGCCATAGTAACAGAACGCAACTTCACCAACTCTTAAAGTTTTGTCCAATTAGATAAGAAGTCTTGCTTACTACATAGATGGTACAAATTGCAGGCAAGCCCTTTTTGTAAACTTACTGTTGCCAATTCTTGAAAATCTTATTCATCATTTTCATATCTCCTGGATTCTTGCCAGGGTCATGAAGAGCTCCCCAGTTATTTCTGCCATAGCACATTTCAACTCATGCATGCCCAGTACAGGAACTGCTGACCACAATCCATATACAGTCAAAAAACTCCCATTCAGAACCAACACTATTCACTGCCCAGAAGCTGCGCTCCAGGGCTCTTCTTCCTTCCCAACCACATGGCATGTTACATGCAAAAATTCCAGGCCTCATCAGCTGAGGGCATAAGCAAAATTTATCCCTGTTATATCCCCAATACAAGCTAGTTTCTAACTTACTCTTTGAGAAAATGAGTAAAACATTACAAATGGTTATACTTTTCAGCCCATTTGATCTCTCTTTAACTGGACTCTATCAGTTCTACTGCTGTTTTTGCTGGAATCACATCAATACTTCCCAGGAATTCATTAGAAACTGACAGGCCAGATTCTCAGCTAATGTAAAATCTGCCCTCATATTTCTGCTTTATTCTATTTTTACAAAAGATTGTTTTTATGTTGCAGAAAAGGATAGATGCACACAAACCACTTTTCCAGGCTCTGAACACCAATATGAGCATTATGTCATCTGAGACCTGCAGCTTTCACTTTCACAAGAGGAAGGTACCCAGCAACTCACTGGACAAGCCCCTTATCCTGAGCAAAGCAGTTTTCTTTCCATCCACAACTCTACTTGGCCTTCCTCGAGCCAGTATCTTGCCACACTCCACCACCCAAGCAACCTTCTTCAAAGAGGTTTGATGTTAAGGTTTTCAGTTCAGCGTTAAGCCAGTTGGCTAGCTCCCCTATCCTTATTCACTGGATGTTTCTTGGAAGAAATCCTCAACTGCTGTAAAACTCCCATCCTGGGCAAGCGAAGATGCCTGCCCCAGCTCCCAAGCCCACAGCCTGCTTTGGCACAGGGCACTGTTCCAGCTGCTCTGGCTGATGTGTTAGAGGAGGAAGAACCAGGGATGCCTCCAGGGAAGGAGAACAGCCATCATGCAGAGACAGAAAGGATGCATGACTTTTTTATTCCTTCTACTACAAATAGGCTCACTGAAATCAGCGAGGATAGCCACAACCTAACCTGCCAGTCAAGGTAAGAGACAGAAAGCAACTTTCTTTTTCCTGTGTTATTTCAAGTTTTGTAATCACAGAGTCATTTTGATGATTGCTTCTATGAGCTGCAAGTCACTTATTTCAGCAGAACATATTCTCTTTGCAAACAACATGCTACTTTTGTTGTGTTACTGAGTGTTTATGGCTTTTATTGTATGGCATTGGGTATTTCAGACTGATGGGGCTGTAGGACTTGTGGCCAGACTGTGGTTTTATGCACCATTTCTACAGCAAGCAACTGTGCTCTGCCATACTCTTCCCACACCAGCATCACATTTCTTCCTCGCAGTGTCAGACACCCTCTCTGCTCCAAAAAAGAGGACATGTTGTGCACTGGTCATGGTCTGTGAATCATAACACTCTTAAGAGCAGTCAAAGAGAAGAGAGTCAAACACGCGTTAGAGATGTGAGTAGTTGATTATTACAAAAATCTGTAATAACAGCTTCCAGGAGCAGCTTCCTCACAAATAACCATTTCTTTGTAAACAGAATAGGAAATCCCTTCTTATCACAGCAACCTTTGAACTTAATTAAAACCCCCTCTTACCAGCTCTTTAAAAAAACAGTAAATTTTCCTAATACAAGCTTCGGAGATGAATTTGTATCCTGAACTAGAACAAGCACACAAGACACACAACTCTGAGGTAACAGGTGCTCCAGCACTACAAAACTAGTACAATCTTCTCAGCAGACTACAGACTTTGAAAAAGGCTTTTATAATCTCTTAAATACATGTTTATAATCTCAACTATATATTCAGAAAGATAACAGCATACTCCATTTTAACCCCTCCAAATGTCAGTGCTCCAAACTGCTAGGCTCCCTAGCACAACACATTACCAAGGTGAGATCCAGTCCTCCAAGCAGACATACTGGGCACTGCTTCAAATAAACTGCTGTTTAATGAGATTAGCCAGTATTAGAAAGACCGAGCCATAAAAAAAATCAGTACCAACTGTACAGTATCACACAATCCCATGTGGAGGCAAAAAAAATCAAAGAAATCTGGAAAAAAAAAAAACTCTACTTTCAAAAATTGGCAGCTGTACTTCCTCCGATATCCTGGTCTTCTATGTCTTTTAACCCATCCCTGGACAACTCGAAACTTGTTTACTGTCGACTACATATGACACCCACCTTAAAGAGTTCAAAACAGTATTTAAGACTGGCGTTAGGAGGGGGATAAAATGTACTAAAGGTACTGCCTAAAACTGTGAGGGAATAAAGTCATAAAGTGCTTTTTTTTTCTTTTCTTTTTTTTTTTTTTTTTTTTTTAAGATTTGACTGAGTCATATTACTCAAGGCCATTCTTTCTTAGCCTTTCTTCACAGTGAAATATATTAGATGATTAAGAACATTTGCAAAAGGAAGAAAGTTTGTAAATTCCGGCTACAAAATCTCTTCTGTGAGACCCTTCATAAACAAATGTAAAATAAACATTTATTTTATTTAATAATGGACCGTAATGCAAGTATTCTGATTAAATCATTGACCTTGACACTCCACGTTATAAGACAAAGACCAAATAAAAAACCTTAGCACTGACAATATAATCACTGGATTCTTTCCTGAAAGAAAAACACCTGTAGCTGTCTGTCTGAAGATTTTAAGTTGTCATGTGAGTACAAGGATTATGTTTGATACACTGTATTTTTTAGTGTCTGGTTTGCATGCTGACAAGATGAAGAGTTGATATAAAATGTATTTTAATTCTGTGAAATCTGGCAGCCATTTCAATTATTTACATGCTGTCAGTTACTTATTACTTTTGAGTTTGACAATTTCAGATTTAGTATCACATAAACCTTTATTTTTGATACAATACTAACATCATGGCTTTGCTACACTTTTAAGACCTCCAAATGGAGTATGCGTGCCTCAGCTTTGGATCTGTGAAGCAGGAGTTGCTACAGCCACATGGTATTCCAACTCCTGCTTAGTTTACTGAAAAGTGTGCAGAGCTTTTTTTTTTTATTATTTTTATTAACAATATGTCAGCTGATAAAAGCATGGCACAGATAACTGTTTACACCATTTCCTTGTCTTCAGGAAGACTTGTATGTTCTGATTTTTCACATACCTAATATTTGTGAAACTGATGTGTGCTGGTTTGGGTTGCAGTTGTTCAGCCACTGCATCCAGGTGATTTGGATAGAATTCCAGTCCTTGCCTTTGTTGGGCCAAATTAGCCAAAAAAATAAAAACAAAAACCACCCAATCTTAACCATTTCTTTAGTGACAATAGCCTGATGAATCTGCCCTGACATTTCTCTGACACACAGGTGAGAAACATGCCAGTAGGAGTCTAGCCTTAACTTCAAATTCTAACTGCTGTCTCAAACATCGGAGGCATCTGGGAAACAGAAGACTGAACCATTGCATTTAATGCTCAATGAAAATAATGCCTTAACCCCAGAACGCCAACCCCAGGTCCTTTCTTAGTATCAGCAATGTAGTTAACATTAGCTCACTGCCTTGGAAAAAAAAAAAAAAAGTATATGCTGATAAAAACTCTCTCAATACTATGCAGCAAGCAGTGCAGTATTTCCAGCACTGATACAGGTTAGAAGAAAAAACTCAGACATTCATCACCTAGCAGGGCTTAACTGGTACCAGCACAGATACATAATTTGTAAATTTGGACTCCACCCAACTCAAAGAAAGCAAATATATACATGCAAAATTTATACATGTTTTTAAACACAATTCTGAAGTGCCTTTACTCTTATACACCAAAAGGAACAGGGAAGGAGATCCCACCAGCCTTGGCTCTAAATGACTGTATTAAATGCAAGCACATATATATGGCCAAGCTGTCACTCAGACAGATTTTGTGAATTATCACAAAAAAAAAAAAAAAGGAGGTCCCATAAGGGCTCAGAGAACATTTAAAATAATGTAATTTTATCCCACGAGCAACACAGGTGATTTTCCAAATAAAGCCCTAAATGCAGAGCAGGTTCAAAATCAGATTTAAACAAGGTAATTATTAACCACATTTCCAGCCTAACCTTCTGACACCATTTTGACACCACTGGCCTCCAATGTTATGTTTTTTTTGTTTGTTTGTTTTTAATACAGTCCCTGTTGCCTTGTTTTTCTTTTCTGACAAGAGGACATACGTAACTAACCAAACAAGAGAAACAATTCCATACAACCTTTTCAGATCAAGTCTGTCATTCAAAGAACCTACCATCACTCACCAGTGGAATTTACAAATTCTAAATATACCTCTTGCACAGGACTAACACTCTATAATTCTGAATAAATTGATTTTAAGTATTATGTAAATCTTATAACATTGCTTTTTCATTTATCCATCTAGTTTATTTATTTTTAAGGTGTTTTCACTGAGGAGCTAATTAGCACTGGGCTCTGAAAACTTGGGTTAGTGTAGCTGATGCTCATACAGCCACACAGCAAAGCTAGGTGAGTATCAGCACTGGAACAGTCTATATCCCACCTGCAGAAAGGCATGAAAGGAGTAACCGAAGTCTAGTGTGCGCCTGCAGTCTGATCAGTTGTCTCGGACTTAAACATCAAAATCATTTAAGAGTGTTTTGCATATAGATAAAAGCAGAATTTGTATATAAACAGAAACAGCAACCGCTAAAGAGCCCAAATGAATTTTGCAGAGAGAACACAGGGTTCATAAATATCTTAGATTAAAAACTACACTGTGTATAGTTGAATTTGTTTGGTATTATTTAGAACACAATTAAACAGGGTGCCAAAGGACTCTGTAATTTTATTCGTGATAGAAACTTGGAGGACTTTTTCCCAGCTCTGTAATGCCGTTAAGGCTATTCATCATCCTGGTAGCACAGTGGTAGTTTTCCATAGGGACATATGGAACTAAACCGAGCTTGTATTTTCTAGGTATGATTTTTAAAAATGGATCTATTCAGATCTGTTTTCATTTCTGTCTATCAACATTTTTCAGCCATCAAATCCATCACTGCTTTCCTGATTGAGTTGAAAACCTAAGTTTACTAGCAGTGGGAAGTACTATTTAATTCACAAGAAGCACTAGCATGCAACAGTACCAAGACTTGAAAAGAGCACAAGCATATGAATGAGTCTTCCTCAAAACACAGTCAAATTTTTACAGTCAATTTCTATTAGTTTTTTTCTTCTCTCATTTTGTTTTTTGAAATCAGACTGAATCAGATCTGTCACTTTTCTGTTCAAAACAAAGAGATCAAAGTTATATCACAGAGTTCTTTTGAAAAATATTTCTCTGGTCTCAGGTTTAGAACATACAGCTTGGTGTTCTTACTGGCGTGACAAGAGTATGACATAGTATATGCATGAAGCTTATATTGCATATACTTACTATATATATTCAAACCCAAACATTTGGAAGGACCTGCTATAAAACTGTTCTACATCAATAGAATATTTTCTCTGCAACAGGGGTTTTGACCTAAATTGTGTAAAAGAACAGATATAAATTAATCAAGTCCAATCTAGAAATGTTGACTAGCAGATAATGTGCTAATGTGCAGGAATTATAGTGAATCAGAAACTGACCTTATGTATTATCACTGCTCTTAATCTACTTTTCATTTATTTTTCTCTTTTTTTAGTTTCACTGTTATTTCAAAATCAAGAATCATTTTGGCATAATATATCTTAACAATTTTAGAATTCATTTCAAACTCTTAGAACTCAAATCAATTCAGATCTGCACATAATAATGAAAGGCTGATGCAGTGATATCCATACTGGCACTAGCTCTGCTGCACAGCTGCTGTGAAAAAAAAGTTTTGCCCCATTTTCTGTGTAACACCCCAGGGCTGAAAGAGCAGCATTGCTTCTTGTATAAATATGTAGGATGGGATAGCCAGTCCAAAGTAGTTAAGTATACACTTCAAAAGTTCCCCCACATGGCTCTCACTACATTTCTTAAGTTATCCTTATTGGATTTCCAAGTGGTATGTAACTTAAAGACAAAAATGTTTTCAATTTTGAAAGGCTGGAGGTTGATGCTTGCATCCTCAAGCATATGCATCAAGATCTTAATATCTAAGCAGTCCATGCTACAAGATTAAAATTCAGTTTTCTTAAAATACATGCCATCAACATGACACTGAACAAAGTAATACGCCATTATGTTGCATTTCTTTCTATCAAGATGTAATCCTTTGATTGCCATCAATATTTAATCTGCCCATGGTTACACTGTAAACAAGTACTGAAGCTGAAAGACAGCTTCACTAAAGAAAGGAAACATTATAAACAAAGAGTAAACATGAATGCTCAGGGACAGAGATCTCCGATATTACTTACAGCTGGGAAGCGAGCACTGACCTAAATACAAAAGCTTTTCAGCCTCTGCATCAAGATGCCTAAGTACATGGGTCTTTAGCATTAACATTTCTAAAAGTTTAGAGCCATTAGGAACAAATAAAAAGGTACATGAAAAGCTGATACTTTTTTTGTATCACGCAGAACTTTCAAAATACACCACTGATTTTAGTAAGATAACACACATACATCTCTTCCAAATGACTTTTTAAGCCAAGCCTTTTCAGGACATTATATCAAACCTTGAAACCAGAGGTTTACAATGAAAACACCATCAGATTCTTAACAAAAGCACTGTGATGGGTGCAGCCAGAAGGAAGAAATTTTATCTACTCTATATTCCTCCCAGAATGAAATAACCATCTCTCAGCAAATTCTGTGCAGGAAAGGTTGTAAAAATAAATTCTGTGAAAAAGATTCCAAAGAGTGGAATGAAGAATTAAAGATAAAATGAAGGGATTTCTGTAGGAAAGATCAGGGTGCTGAAGGGCTTACCTCTATCTGTGCTAACAGGGTGTATCACTGGGGGTTCCTGTTCTTGGATAAGACAACAGCACCACAGTGGGCAGCTTTATTCTGGATCATCTGTGAATGAAACACAAGCAAACATGCTTTGAAGGAGCCGTAGCCGTTAAAAGATGCTGTAGGTTATAAAAAAGCAATGGAATTCAGGAAATGCAAAGGGATGGGTCCTGCCTTTCCAACCATCTCTGAGGGAAGGCTCAGTAAGGTCTCCCTGCTGCACCTTTCCAGAGATGGCAGAAGGCCAGAAAACTTATGCACAGTATAGCAAGGTTTCTTGACAGCTTTCAACATTAATATTTTAATCATCTACTGCAGAGTTTGTGGCCCTTTCTAGGGGCTGTGGATGGCACGGCTTGTTTCCTTATCAAAAAAGCCATAAAACCCACTTGCAATTGTACAGAAGGTAAAGCAGGCTCCCTGTCCAGTTTGTCATTAGCATGCTCTAGGCTGTCCTCTATCCCGGTATCTATTTTAGTAATATTTTTCAGCTCACTACCAGACTTTGCAATCTTAATGCTCAGACAGCTGAAAAGGTCAATGAAAAGAACACATCTTAATATCAAATTGCATTCCATAGAAGTCACTCATTCGTAAAAAGTATAAAAGAGAATGATCATTATTACGAATGAGCCATTCCTCTAATTGTAAATACGCCGGTGTCAGCTAGGTTTGTGGCTCTGCCAAAAGATTTGTGTAGGAAGAGATGTAGAGGGGCCAAAAGGCAACATATTGCTTGCAGCACACATTCCTTCTCGCCCTTCCTGTTTGGCGGACAGGTGTTTGTTTGCCACAGTACACAGCCCTGGAGCCATTCAGAAAAGCCCCATAACAGGAAACCTCTGCCCTGCTGGAGCACACAAGCCTGTACCACCCACTGCTAATTTGAAGACTTCTGATTCTTTAGTAGTATTGAAACAGGATGTCCTCTCGTGCAGTGTAACACCTATTGTAGCTCCCATTTTTAGACATTTTCTTTTTTAAGCATTTGCTAAAGCCCAACATCCAAAACTCTTCCAAAGACTTGTGGATGGAAGTTAAAACCAGAGCTGGCAATCCTTCAGATTTTTGCACCTGGTACTTTCTAATAACTAGCATGAGTTCAACTGTATTTGTATTTAAAAAAGTAACACAAACATTAGAAGGACAGTGTAATACACTTCAATAAGACCTGGAGATAAAAGAAGAGTCATCAGAAAGCACTGGGAATTTCAGAATGATGTGATAAGAGTGCCCAAGTCAACTGTGAGGGTTGGTACAAGGTGTACCCACCGCAGCCCCTCCACTCAGGAAAGTTAGGTCAGTGCTCCAACAAGCAGACAATTTTTTGTAGATTGATACTCGACTTCCACATCCAAGGAGGAAAAATACATAGCACAAATGGACACTTTGAAGGGGACAGAATTAAGGAGTCCAAGCCACCCCACTGTGGTCACTATAAGGAAGGTCAGGGATCAGGACTCCAGGGGAACCTTATGACGTGAAGCCATCTCTGTGGGAGTAGGTCTGAGCTCTGGCACAGGGAAACAGACTCATCAGACACAAGTTTCAATAGATTCTTTAAATAAAAAATGGGCTCGAAGTTACACTGGCACTTTTTTTTTTTTCCCTTAAAGATAAAATTGATGTATTGTCTTCCTTCCCAAGATAAATTGTTTGGGATATGCATTTCAATAATTTAATAAAAGTTCGTATAATTAGGGGGAAAAAGTAATTCTTGCTGCATTTGCAATTTATATAATTTGTTAAATTATGAAAATTGTTTAAAATGCTTTCTTACATTTCCTTACCTTTTTACTCTCCAAGAAACAAGTTACATATTGGAATTACAAACAGAATAGTACAGCTAAAATAAGAGTTATTACACTGAGCTACAAAATTTGTCAAAGACTAAAAATGTCACTCTCCCATATAGAAACCAATCCTGCACAAATCTGCACACACGCTTCTATCTTAAACATGTAACAGGTCCAATCCATGTCAACAGATAAGCTTGCATTAAATAGAGACATGTAGGCTAATCCTTGTAGGAATGGAGCAAGAAAAGTTTCCCATGCAAAAAAAAAATTATATATTACTGAAGCTACAGATGGAATGTATACAATCTATCCTTATTTCCAGGGCAAACTACAGAGTAGTTGTTGTCACTGTCCTGAATTTCAGATAAAGAGCAGACAGCAACTGCTGTTTACACATTTCTTTCTACTGCCTGCAGCCATTTCCCAGTTTTCCTGTAGAGCAGCCACATACTCCTCTTTTAACCCGAGTCGCACAGACTACAGGCCTCCTCTGGGCTCACCTAGTCCAGCAGGCAAGAACAGCGAAGCAGGCCGGGCAACCAAGCATCAAGCTGTGTACGCCTCTCCTGCAGTTTTAGTTTTCAGCAATGGCATTGCTCTGACCCTGAGCTAGACTAGTCTGAGCTCAGTTAAGTCCTGCCTTTGCCCCACCAAGGGATAGGGTTTTCTTCTCCCTCCGTGTGCCTGTTCCACCTCCTTCAGCAGGAGGCTGAAGGAGAACCGTGACAATCAGCCTTTGTTGTTGGGGCCACCCACAGCTTCTATTATGGCCCAGACCCTGAAGGATCCAGCACAGTTTTAGCAGCTGCACATGGCACAGTGGTAAATATCTTCTCTGCTTTACCTGGCCAAGTGCTGAAATAAAGGTGGTCAGAAAAATCATTTTGTCAATTAAAATATCAGAAAAATTGGAAATCTGTTTTCATCCCGTGTTTTCTGTGGAATCACAACTGGCCCTCCAACTGCTCAGAGTCAATTGTCCCTAATGAGCCTCAAGCTTTTAACACATCAGCCTTCCCTATGTGCATTTCCCCATCACAAAGGCCAGTTCCAAGTCCTCTCTCACCTACCTCTTCCACAGCTCCCATACACTTCAAACCAAAACTGCCTATCAGAATCCAACCGGGAAATCCCTTTTCCTGAAGTCTTTCTGCTCTAAACAAGCTTAGCTCTTCTCCTTTCTCCTGATTTGAGTATAGCTTTTTATACTCATGCTTCATAAGACAGCCAGACCTTCCAGGAAGTTGGCTGCCAAACTGTGTACCTAATAACTCTTTCCTATAAGATAATGAGGGGGAGTCTGACCCTCAGCAGAGCCCTTAAAGCAGGCTTTCATTTTGAAAAAAGACTGCAGAGAGAGTTCATACTTACTGCTGCTAACCTCGCAGCTCAAGTGTGGACTGAGACACGACAGCTTCATCACCAGAACTGAAAGGGTCCGTGCTGCAGCTGAGCGAAGAGATGGGTTTCCTCCTATGTAGCAAAACCACCACAGATCAAAGGGTGAATGTCAAAATAAGCATCCAACGCAGTCCAACTGGTTTTAGTTGGTTTGACTGGAGAAAGTTACTTATGGGAGAAAATTTCCAATACATTTATATATGTTTAAATAGAAATGAATAAAAAGCAGAATGCATCAGAATTTCCAGTTCACAGAAGTTTATCTTTGAGCAAGTGCTTACTCTCCAACCTTCTAAACTAGAAAAACTGCTTCAACAACAGCATTTTTCCCCTTTGTTAACTGCAGTGCTTAAACATTTGTAGCTTTAGAAATTTTCCTCTCTGTTTACAGGTCAGAATATTAAAGCCATGCATGGCTTTCCAAACAAAAGTCATGCATGGCAAGTAACAGGAGTAAATTTAGCTGAAAGGGCATCGTATGCTTCCTCTTGCTATCCAGCATAAGTTCAGCCATCTTATACAATTCCTAAACAACTTGCCTAACCTACCTTCTGTAATCTCTGGTGATTTTAAGTTATTAACTCTTACCTAATTAGATATCTAGATTATTTAACTAGATACCTAGATTATTAGTTTCCCCTTAGTGTTTAAACAAGCCAAGTTCATTTATTCTTCTCTCACAGATCTTATTTTCTCATTTAGATTTAGAAATAACTCTTATTCACAAATCCAATTAGCACTCTACCAAATTTCTTTAAAACCAGCAACACATCAGTTGTGCAGAACAGCAAGGAGTTCAGGTAATTACAATCATTTCCAAAACACAACAGGCCAGCACAAATTGCAAGCACAGCGTGCACACACCAGCAGACACTGGGACATCCCAGCCACAAGCTACTGAGAAGGGGAAACTATCCTTCGTTGTGCTTCCCCAGTTCAAGCCTTTATATTTCCATGCAAGATCTCCGTTGCCGTAGGATTCAGGCCTGCCCAAGTCATTGTACTCTACAGCAAAATCAGTCCCAGACTATCTCATGCTATGCTTCTGGGATCGAAGTAGAAGCCCTGCTTATCGGTTTACTCTTCCATTCTTGGTAAGTCGTAACCTGGAAATGACTAGCCATTTCTTCTGAGTGCCAAGGAAACAGCTTCAGCAGAAAAATTGCTCATTTCACTTTGTCAAACTGAATTGGAAAGCAAGCTGCCCCGCTGGTGCCTGTTCAATTTCTAGGAGGCTGAGCTATCTGCACATTTTAGTTTTGGTGGCAGTTGGCCTTCCGTGCCTTTTCCTATTGCTGCTCCTTCTAACCAAGTCCTAACTGAGAAAATCCACTGAGATGCTAACAGAATGGGCCCCTTTATACAGCCAAGGGGCACTGCTTTAGTAACAACAGAGCATCTCAGGAAAAACATGGAAGTTATGTCTGTGTCTCCAGCCTTCTCTTCAATTGTTGAAAAAGTCATGAATTTACCCATACACCTGTAGACAGTAAGAGCGTGTGGACTTGGTTCTTTATAAAACCTTGCCCTAGAACACACTGAAAATTGACTCACTAGATGAATAGGAAGTAAATGCCAGAAAATCTTTTATTTAATAAGTCAGACAGTTAACAGTAGGAAATTCATTGAAAAATAATTTACAAAAAAAATCTTCTCTGGTCAGAGCAACATAAATCTAATAAGTCTACAGTTGCACCAAACTGCCTACAATAAAAAATTACTGCTGTCATCCAACGTGATGTAGTAATTGTCAGCACCACTGTCTTTTCTATAGTGGTGACTGAAGTTAGTGTTTGCACTCTGACTCACAGCTAAGCTTCTGTCACATAAAACAGATAGACAAACTCTCTGGGAACTTCTCTTCCCCAACTATACGAAGCTAGAAATAAACTGGAAAAGGTTGAGTTGGTGGCAGGACTCCATACAACACTAAAACCATAGATTGAAAAGCAGACATCTCTTTCAAAGCGGGAGGCAAAGATTGCCAGATGGAAGCTAAATAGTTGGCCTCAACATCAATTGTATTTCTGCTGGTTTTAAAGTGCCTTTTTCTGAAGCCTGTGAGAACAGTTCTTGCCTCAAGCAAGCAGACAGTCACACCTCTAGTTTTGCTACAAGTGCTTATAATAACAGCAGTTCCGCTGTAGTCATTTAAGGGGAGAACTCTGCAATTATTACAGACAGCATTAGCACTGGACCTTTGAAACGACTGATGCTTAAATACAGTCCGGAGAACTATCAGCAAAAATCAGCGGCTGTCAACATCTCCAAAGGGCAGAGTACTTAAGAGCAGAGGTAGTGGGGTATAAAACGAAAGGTCCAGAGAAAGAACAACCTAAGGCCATAAGGTGTGAATGCAATTGTCACAGCTGTCATGCTGGGCACGACTCATTCAAGATTCTGAATTTCAACTAAAAAATAGACAAAATGGCTGTAATTTTTGAAACCTGGAAAACCACCTCCAGAACGTTTTCAGACACCTATTTTGGCTACTGAAGACCTGAAAGAGAGAGGACTGCACAGCACTTGTAACATTAATACATGACAAGAACTACATATAACAGTCAAATGTACATCAGACTTACGGAAATGCAATATTAAAGAGGAAGGTATTTTGCTGAGGAAATGCAAGACTATTTGGAGCAGAAGAATATTTTATTAAAGACAGATTGAATCAGATATTTCAGATAACCTAAAAACAAAATCAACATACAGCAAGGACTCCCACCAAATCCAGCAGATGCTGGGCAAGTTTTGCACTTCAGAAATGTCACTCTGGCATCTAATGCTTCACGCACAGGACAGTCAGCAAAATTCACCATTTTTAAGTTAAGAAAGAGTCCAAGATCTAAAAGAACTGAGTGTACAACTCCTGATGCCCCCAGAGTAGGAATTACATAGTTTCCATAGGAAATAAACCTTCTGCAGCACAAGTATAAACATGCAAACAAACAAAAAGATTAAGAAGAAAGGTCTCATCTCACAACACTTGCATGTATCTCCTCATTTTGGAATCTTTGAGGTAGTCAGGATTAAGTTTTCTTATAAAAACAGTCACCCGCTCTAGTTGATGAAAGCAGAGAACCTGGCGGTTTTAGGGCCTTGGCAGAAATGCTCTGTAAAGCGTTCCTCGCAAAACTCAAGTTAGACAGCGTGAGCATATAATCTCTAAGAATGGCCTTTGCAGCAAAGATTAATTGGTGCGGTTTCTTTGGAAATATGGCACTGTACAAAGTGTATTTAGCCCAAAGCGGCAAGGCAAACCACATAAAAGAGAAGAGAAGCCCAAGAAAAACTCAGTTTGGGGTAAATCAAGCAGGGCCCAGAAAGACAAAGAATTGTAATGCACAAATCCCACCTTTGCTACAGCTGAGACTGAGCGCTCTAAGGTGTGCTTCACCCTGCTATCAACTTCATTCCTCAGCTGAGCAGTCTGCCAGCCAAATCCCACGTACTGACAATTAACAGATCTCCTCTATGAGCTGACAGGGAATAACTAAGTCTTTAAGGGTTAGGTTCATCTATAAGCTGCCTTTAAAATGTCTATTCTTCACGTAATCAAAGGGTTATCATCCTTAGACACTTGTGACCAATCACAGAAACCCACTTCGGCCTCACACAGGGCACCAGCTGAGGACAGAGCTCTGCGTCCAGCTCTGCTGATACCACTAACCCAGATTAAGCACACCTCTGGGGCCTCAGTTCCACGTCCCTGTATGATGATGGGATATCTACCTTCTTGGTTAAGTGTTTTAGGAGCTGATGAAAAGCGATGTGTAAGAGCTTGGTATGCTCAACATTTGTGCACAGCTAAGAACTAAAACTGGTAAAGAGCAGAACTGCAAGCACTTCCTATCAAGAAGCTTTCTTAGCTACACACCTCACAATGCAAAAAAAAAAACGACCCACCACAACTCTCACAGAATCACTGAATATCCCGAGTTGGAAGGGACCCATAAGGATCATCGAGTCCAACTCCTGGCACTGCACAGGTCTACCCAAAATTTTAGACCATGTGACTAAGAGCACAGTCCAAACGCCTCTTAAATTCAGACAGGCTTGGTGCAGTGACTACTTCACTGGGGAGCCTGTTCCAGTGTGCAACCACCCTCTCAGTGAAGAACCTCTTCCTGATGTCCAACCTAAACCTCCCCTGCCTCAGCTTGACACCATTGCCGCGGGTTCTATCACTGGTGATTAAGGAGAATAGGTCGGCGCCTGGCCCTCCACTCCCCCTCGCAAGGAAGTTGTAGACTGAACTCTAAGCACTTCCCGTGAGAGTCTGCACAGAGATAACCACTGGCATTACAGATGAGGTCCCAAAATAACACAAATCCAAGTTAGTCAATTCTAAAGTCACATACAACACTGAACAAGATTTTCCTTTCTGGTACGTTACTCATTAGTGCTGTAATCCCTCTGAGGAGCATGATTGATTCTTGCGGGTGTACCTAATACTACGTATCTTAAGAAATTATGGCAGGTATAGTTATAGAACAGGACTGGGGCTGCCTTAGGACCAATTCCTGAAAGCACACCGATTACTGTAGCAGCCTCTCAGTGCTAGGCACTGCCTGGCTAAAACAGGCTGGGTGCTCCCATGGGAAAGCAGGATGATTAATTATCTTTGAAAAGGCAATGCAATGAAATTTGACTTCACTCCCCCCCTCCCTCAGACTGCAACAGGAAATAAGAATTTTCTAAAAATGATCCTGCAGTGTGCCATTCTTGGATCTCCATCTACAGTCCAATTCCACCCAGACTTAAAATTGTACTTTTTTTTACTGGCTGAAAGAACTGATGTTAAGAAAATAAGACAGGCAGTGAATCTGACTCTACTGCAAACACTAGCATGCACTCTCCCATTATTCCAATTTGTAGCTTCATACATTGTTATTAGTTTTAGTGATATATTTCAACATAATGCTCTTCATCTCCCAAAACTGGTTAATTCCCCTCATGAAACAGGGAACTCTTACAGTCTGATGCCCTGGGCAAATGAGGAATAAAATAGGCGATGGCAGGAAACAATTCAGCTCTGCTTTTTGGCATAATTTTCCCTATCTAAAGTATACGAGAAAACCAGCCCAGCTGCCTCAGTACTTTGAGGAACAGTTCATACGTGCATATATATTTAGACATGCACCGAAAATATCACAGAGGGTGTCCAGATGCCAAGCCTTCCAACGAAAGCACACACCCCCAGGCACAGATGAAGGAGGATTATGCGGGGATTTATCTTGTGTCATCTCATATGGGGTCAAACATGTGAAGATACATTGATGGGAGAAGTACTGCCATATTGCCTGGGCTTGAAAATACATCTGATACCTATTGCTCCCTTTTCTAGATGACAGCTTTGCACTGCCTCGATTCTCTACTCCAGCAGACTCATGGTGCACAGAATGGGAGAGGTTAGAGATGTCATCAAACCTCACCATCTTCTGTTCAAGGTCTCCTTGCATCTCACAGCAAACTGCTCAAAGACCCTTACCACACACAAAAATAGGGGTTAAATTTACAGCATCTTCTCACCTGCAAAGCGCTATATTCCGTGAGATGGAAGTACAACTGGTGGGCTTTAGTAGGCGAGTCCATGGCCACAGGACAAAGATATGTAAAACAATTTCCTAAAATTCCCAACAAATAAATACAACTGTGATAAAACGGTAGGAGGATCAGCAAAGAGGAACAACCTAGAGAAGCTGTGCCTGGCCTGCTAGGTTACACTGTCACTCACAGCAACTCAGAGCAACCATCTTGCGACAGCTCTGTCACAGCAAGGTGGGAAGAGTGTGCAACAAGGGAGCAAAATCATCTTCTCGCCCCACCTCCCCATGCACTGAGTTGACAAAAAAACCCGAGTCAACTGTGGGTGTGAGGAGGACAGTAAGAGGAATTCCACCTCCAAGAAAAAAAAATATATAAAACCATCAGCATCTAACTTCACCAACAGTATCCCACTCAGTAATCCCGCTGTGGTATTAATGCAGTAGCTTTTCTTGGAAATGAGTTTCTTCATCGCACAGAACACCCTGGTTTAACCCTTGTTTTCAAGAGGGCCAGCTGCCATATTCAAAGTGTTCTGAGTGCTGCGCGTTGTGCCAAAGATAGAAGTGCAATGCATTACAATTGCAGAGGCCACGCTCAGTGAGAAGTACTTATCAGTCGGGATCTATAGGCAATCTATCAGTAGAATGCAAACCATTCAAAATAGCAGAAGGCATATGCTTAAATATAAAAGGATTTGGTTCACTGTTAAATTTCAATTTCAATTTTCTGATCAACATGTTGTCATTTCACCTTAAACACTGATTTTGGCTATGCAACAGAACACTGACAACTTAAAATTTTCCAGTTTCATGTCAGAAAACCACAGAAACTTGATTAAAAATGAAAGGTTTTACAGATTTATGTCATTAAGCAACACATTTGGATTTCTGCTTTCTCAGGCTAAGCAGAGGGCAAAATTCCCGCCCAAATTTATGCTGGATAACACTCCAGACAGATGGGCCAGAAAGTCCTGCCCAGATATTCAGTATTCCCTAGCTCAGTAAAAGCGAAGGAAGTGAACAGAGAAGAAACATGGGTGAAACAAGTGACAGGAGACACCACAGTAAGGCAGATGGAGAGGCACTGCTGGGCTACCTGGCACTGCACCTCCAAGGGTGACCACACAGATGGGGCTCCTGACCAGCTCCCAGGTTTGAACAGCTGCTGGGACAGAAGCAAGAGTGAGTACCAGGAAGAACGGAAATAACTGCTAGGGACCTTTCCTGGCAGGAAATTGTGAGCATTTGGACTGCCACCCCCACAACAGGTAACTTACATGAGCAATCTGGTGAGGAGAAGAGAACTTGACCTCTCATACAACACGGAAGGAACAGAAGCTCTCCTTTCATCCTCTTCCAATGAAAAGGGCTCCTCTACCTACTAGAATGCTGTTTCCAGTAGCGACTTCTTACTGGAGAGCATAACAATTATGCACTGTATGAGCAAAATTGACTCACGCATGTTGAACCCATCTGACACGCTGTGTGGTAGCACCAGGGATTCATATCATCACATCACTGATAGTATGATAGGGAATGGAAGGGACCTCTCACAGCTGAGATTCTACCCCCAAAGTATTTTTATAAAAAAAATAGCAGCTATGGACCAAGTCTCCTATTCCAGGTTTCACTAAGAAATCTCTAAAGGAGTGAAGTGGAAAAAGATATTCTGACATCCGGCTCCCACCCCAGACACCTTCATGTGAAAATATTCAATGCAGAAGTGCTACTTGAAGCCCTGGAAAAAAAAAAAAAAACAAAAAAACAAAAGCAATCTGAGGGAGATTTGACTGTTTTCCCATTTTAACAATAAAGGATGTCCTTATTCTTTCTGACGGTATCAATCCTCAAGGGTATTAAGATCTCCTCAAGATTATCAAGAATTTATTTGTGCAAATTGAAAACAGGCTCTGAAATTTATAACAAATTACTCCCAAATGTAACAGAACTCACACTTCTCCCACTACCGAAACATAGGCTCGGTTAAAAACTGAGATCGTTTAGAATTACTGCTATTTTTGCCCTAATTATTTAGAAGTGCACATTTCTTCATAGTAGGAACTGATAAAAAGTGTTTTACTGTACAATATTTTATGTTGAACTGCTCTTTTACAACACAATTGCTCACATTTTTAATGGTAACAACCCTCCGCTGCACTGACAGAAGGAGAGACAGAGGAAAGGAGGAAGGAAGAAGGGGATAAAAAGTACATTAAAACAGTTTGATATTAGATCATAAGCATTAAGTAACCTCAGTTCAAACTTCAGTACCTGGGGAGCGTTGAAATGACAGTTTAGGACACCTGAATACTCCAACTGTGCATTTAAAAACAGTATGGGTGGATCTTTTGAACTTAGTATTTGAAAGTCCTGCACGGTAACGAGAAGTTTGAGAATAACCGCATCATACCCCCATAAGAAGGTACTGTAATGCAGATTTTCAGTTTGTGATGACCTTCAGTATCTCCTCTGAGCACCCTGATGCACCGTAGTAGGACCAAAATCACCAACTTACAATATCCCTCTGCAAAAGTGGGCAGCATGTCTCGCATTTATCATGAAGGCAGAATACAAATACACACTTAATGAAGAACGTTTAAGAGTCTGTAAACTCACCTGGTCACCAACACTATTCTGCAGGCATGCACTCAGGTCAGCCACTCATGCTGTACCCACCACCTTAACATTAGCCTTACAGGAAAAAAAAAAAAAAAAAGGAATGAAATTGGCCAGTAGAGTTCCTTATCTAAGCGCTCCTCATATGGGAAGCCCAACCCAGTTCTGCATACATAGACTCAGCTACTGGCAGATGATAAAGATATTCTTCAGACTGTCACAGTACCATTGTCATCTTTGGGGGGGCAGCACTCCAAGTCTAAACACATCTCTACAAAAACAATATCCACATTGGATGTTGTTCTAGATATTACGTTCAAGCAACAGTTTATAACCTCTTTTTTTGCAGAACAATTTTTCACTGAAAACATTGTCCTTGACCATGCTAAGTTAGTCAGTTATGTGTGGGATACCCACAAGTAAAATGATTCTCAATATTCAATGTTTTTTAGTAGCTCTGACCTTACCACCTACAAATCATCTCCCAGACAATGACAGAGGAGGTACAACATCTCTCTGCTACACCGCTGCCCGCAATGTCAACCACTGTCATGAAGTTCTCAGTCTGAGCTGCTGTTACCAAGGGAGTTGCTCCTTACCGAGAGACCTTTTGCTAGTGAATATACCCCCAACTTCACACTTAAATGTCACATTATGCACAGCTGTCTCAAGAAGCAGATAACAACTTTTGTATCTTTGAGACAATGCAAGAACTCCCTGGAATTCATAAGAAGGAACTGACAATGTCCCTACACCGCACTATACATTGAATCTTCCTGGAGAAAGTTTTAGGGACTTGGAGGTTGCACTGGCAGAACATATATCTACATTTCTAAAAGTCTCACCTTACGCTTGTCCTGTACCGATCGCTTGAAAGCAACCTGTGTTTCCTGGCCCCTTGCCCACTCCAGCATGCCTTACACTAATGTAAACAGCAGAGACACTACTAGTACCACTGGACTGAGAGCAAGAAGGTGAAAAATAAGCAGTGCTGCAAGAGCTAGTCCTGCTCTGAAACAATCCCACTCCTGCAGTGTGGCATTGACCATAGTCACAATAGGATATGATGAACTTGTTTCTGGTGAAATCCCACAGCAGCTCTTTTCTGAAATGTACATATAAATTACTGCTTGTCTGAGCACTATTAATGCTTCTTCCTACTTGGATCCCTAACCAGAGGCCTGGCTACAGAACCATACAGCAATACAGTTCCTAAACAGCTGCCAAGAAACAAACCAACCACCACCAACAACAAAAAGATTGGGAAGAGTAAGCCAGAATGCTATTGCACTTTATCTCTTTTTCCTGTGGATTCCCAAGAGGTAGTTACCCACCACTCTGCCTTCAAAAGCAACTGATGCAACTTGAAGTTTTCTGCTCCCACCAGTTCTTCCCAGTAGAGAATTGCAGGGGGGTAGGATACTGCTGTACATTGAGATTAAAATCCGTGCATCCAATTTATGGCAGTTTTATCCTGACTGACACAAGAATGTAAATCCAGATCCCATGAATGACTGAAATGGACTGGTGCCAGGGCACAGTTCCTCATCATTTCTAAATCCTAACTAATGAATAAATAATACAATATGAACCCTGCTGTGGTACCTTGCAATGTATTGTTTGTATTGTCTGAAATACAGTGAATAGGATTATCTGACTGTTGCTTTCCTGGGTCTCTCACAAAACGCATGTTTCTCAAGAGGCTCTTTCAAATAGTAACATTTCCAATAATGCACTCGGTAACTCTCCAGAACAAAAGAAGATGAAGCTACAAGGTTTTCCCTCAAATGGCTATCAGCATATCTGTGCTACTCCACCAGATATCAATACAAAGGATTTATGAACAAATTCTGTTTGAACTGATGCCCCTCCTCACCCTGCTTCAATCAGAAAAAAGCAGAGAAGCAGTTACATTTGTACATTGTTGCAAAGTCTTATGTCGTTCCATTTAAAAATCAAAACCTCAAACATTTGTGATGCTCAGTTGGTTACAAAAAAAACACTGTTCCCGCCTATGTCTACCAGCAGGTGATGTCTCTTGCAGACATTCTAATAATTAGAATAGGAATAGATGGAAACACTTAACATGGTGAAAGATACTGCTTGGAGATGCCCGCTTAAGGTTCATTACCTTATAATCATTAAGCTATTAAGACTTTTAGAGCCTTCAGCATGTCATGCATTTTGACTTCCAGAGGTCAGTATGAGCTGTGCAACTCTGCACCTTGTTGGAGAATGCATGGCAATGTCATGTGCTCAGCTGATACCCGGTGATGTGTCCTTTGTAGTGGCACTGTTGCTTCCTCAGCAGCAGCCTCTTTCCTCCACCTATCCTGCCACAAAATTCTAGAAGACATCCCCAGTTACAGAGATAGAGGCAGGGACAAGAAGCTTTTCAGGAAACCACTGGAACTTCTGGCATTGTCCTGAGTCAGACGATGGGAAAGAAATTTACAATTAGGATGGCAGTCAGACACCACCACACTTCAAATTAAAATTGAGGAAAATAAAATTTCAAACGAAAACATCACTTGTGAATATGCACTGCCCTCCCTCCCTCTGCGCTCCTCGTCTTAGTACCACAGCCCAAACGGCACAAGATCAAAATGGCACAAATTACAATTCAGGGCCCAAATGCTTGAGGTTCACCTGATGATGGCAATCCCTGCTTTCCAGCCACTACCAAGCACTGAAAGTGATAACTTCACCAAACACTTTACTGAAAATAGCTTTGCTAATTACTGCAGCTTTCGTAAGAAGATGAGAGAAATGCGAGGCAGAAGTGAGGCGGGCTACCTGGTCACATCTAACGTGGCTACAGCAGCGAACTGCGCTATTACTGTCACACTGAAAGACTTATTCCTGCCAGAAGCTTGCATTCCTCAATCACTTTCTGATCTTGTTTTACCTTAAAAACAGAATGTTTCCCTAACAAGGGGAAACTAGAAAATTAATGAACACAACATGATCAAGTTGTGATCTTTCTAGCTCAACAACAAACCTATTCTTAATAAACCAACTTCTTTCTGCTGGACACTAATTGTCTATCATTCCTTCAAGCGATCATACTCATGTTGTTTACAAGCATCTTCAACAACTGGGCCTGCGTTTGATTTCTCATTCTGCTATGCAGCTGATTTCACATATACATTTTTTTTTTCTTCTGTTAACTTAAGAAAAAGAACTTCAGATGTCATATATAAATATCCTGTCATTACCCGTGGAGACTCAATGCCTGGGAAAATCCTTACTAATGAGTAACTTCACCATTTTCTCCAATACACTTCAAGAAATGCACAGACGTGATGCAATAAGGCACAAAGCCACAGAGAGGTTTCAGTGAAAACTGATGCAGATCAAATTCTTCCAACAGCTACAAGCTCTGCCTGCAGCTCCAGAGTAAAAAGGCTGACTAGCACTGTTAGAAGGCTTTAATCTGTGACACATCTGATTAGAATTCATTATTATACGAGCATAATTGTAATATAAAAGTTCAAATTGCTGCAACTCAAGCAGATATAAATGTAAATATACAAAGGCAAAAGGTGTATTTCTGTTTATTTGGATTTGGTAAATTTCTGTAAGGCATAATGACTTTGCAAGATGTTTTCACAACAGTTCTCTGCAGCTTGTGCTGATCTCTGAAATTAGTAACAAGCCACTAAGCCACTGGTGCTAAATTTAGGAGCAGAGGCTCATTTCTGTGACATATTTTGTCAATAACCCAGAGAAGGGACGTATTTATAGCTGTGTATTTCAGGCAATTTTATGATTCAAAACATAATTGTCAAAAATGTATACCAACACTTCATCAATAAAAAACATTTTTTGTCATTTTTGAACAAGGAAGATAGAAACAGGTACAAAGAAAGTCATATTTATTCACCTGTCTGTAGGCACACCATGTTTCAATCACAAGAAAAGCAGAATCTAAGTATTTGCCCTCAGAACATTTCTGATGTTACATTCATGTCCTACTCCACACGGCATCCAACCTGACGCGATTCAGAGACCTCCCAGAAGACAATGAAATATTCTACGTGAAAGGCTGACAGCACCGGACACATGCACGGGTTAGCTATTCCCCTGCAGAAGGTCCCCTGGAATAGGACACAAATTTCTCCTGCTCTGACCAGAGAACAAACTTTGTGATTCAATAGTGTCATGCATTTGAAAGTTAGAGGAGAATACATTTTGACTTATCCAGTCAAAATGTGTAAAGGGGAATTTAAGGAAAGGAGCTGCTGCATACGAACATCTATCTTCTGTCACTAGCATTTAAAGATGAAGATTGCAGTTAAGTACACAAACTATAAATTGCCTGATGTCCAACTAATCTGCTTCTAAAGTCTAGTTGTGCACGGTAACAGTTTATCCCATGCGCAGCACTTATATTCCAAGACTTTTTCTTATTCACAAACAACATATTCACACAGGATGCATTCCACTTCTGATCATTATCTAATCTGGAAGTATATTAGAAACAATTTTGGGTTGTGCTTCTGAAGTTCCTATTACTTCTGGTAATAAATCTCACTGTCCTTTGTCTTTACTATAATGTTCACACACAACAAATGAACACAGATTGTTCAGAGACATCCTGAGCCTTTCACACCTGCTCACCTCTCCGTTCTCTAATTTGCTGCACACACTGCAAAGAGCTGTTCTGGATGGGTGGGGATGTAGGGGACAAAATGAGGAGCAGCTCTGAACGAGGGAGCGATGGTACAAGCTAACTCAGCTGGTGGCCACCCCCACCTCAGGCATCTCATCTCTGAAGAGACATTGTCCCAACACGCCTGTCACCTACCTAGGAGTAATGGAAAATCTCCAAAAGAAAATCTACAACTCTTACCTTGAAAACAAGCTTTCTAGTGTAATGTGCTAACACAAAGCAAACCCATTTTTTTTGACATTATCACCACCACCTCAAAACATCCATGACCTCATTAAGGTTGCAGCCTCTTGTCTGGGAACCAGACTACTTGAAACGAGGGACCTGCTTGGCATTTGCTGGTGTTTGGAAGAGTGCAGGGCCACAAGGGCACTCTTGAGCCATTCCCTTGCCCATCTCTATCCAAACACCAGAGTTGCTTGGCTCCCACAAGGCCCCATGTCAGAGGTACCCAGACCCTACCTTACTTCTGCTATCCTGCTTTGCGCTCACCCTCGTTTGCACCAGCGATCTGGTGTCCATTGCTTTTCACTGGCTGGTTCTTTTCAGGATACAGTTTGCTGCCAACCTTAAGTGTATACTGTTCAGTGTATTCATAAGTGATTTGGAAAAAGGAGTGAATAATGGCAAAGCTATAAAGCTATCTGTGATATTAAAGGTAAAGGCCAAATGTTGCAAAAGGAACTTCCAAGACCAAACAAATGTGAAAAAAAATTAGAAACTAAATTACATATAATGAAATGTGAAGTCATACACGTGGCAAAAAACAATCCTAACTTTACACACACAATTAAAGACTCTGAGTCAGTACCACCTCTTAGCACCTTTAAGTAATAAGATTAAATTAGCAAAAAGCAAACTCAAAACCAAACAAAACTTCCACACTCCCCCTACCCCCTACTGTCAAGTAAGGAATTTGTTGCTACAGGACACTGTAAATGCCATAAAGCTTACAGGGGTTCAGAACAAATATATCAATGGAAAAAACAATCTAATGTGGATTATAAAACACAGAAATACCACCTCCAGTGCAGGAAGACCCTGAGCTTAAATGTGCTGGGGGCTGGGAGACTATTCTGTGGTAGTGTGAATCATCATTGACTTGTTTTCATACCATCTTACAGATTTCAACCACTGTCCAGAGCCAGAAATAAACTACTGGGTGAGGCACACGTTGGCCCAACCTCTTATAACCTCTTTACCCTCAGTAATGCTGCTGAACAAACCTAACACTCTCTTCCTCACTCTTCCCTCCTGGATTTCTTCCCCGCTACAATTCCCAGTTAAAGTCACACTGTACAAGGTACGTATCCAACAGGTTCTGGCCAAGGAAGGTTCTGAATTATTTAGAAATCTTAACCAATAAAAACTATTAACTGTATAAGGCTTTTTCACAGCCATCCCTCTACTCTTTGTATGAGGTTTTGAAAGTGTCTGTAAAGCTGCCTTTCCTATTTTGCTTACTTACACAAGTAATGCACAGCAATCTTTCATTTTCATTTCTCAATTATCTATTTTCTGCAGCCTGTAACTAACTACATTAAGACACATTCAGCCAAGAACATCTAGTTAATGTATGGATGCGAGTTTTAAAACTGGCATTGCTGTAAGTGTTATTTCACAGGTATTGTTCATCCAAGCAGAGGCATATGAAAAGAGCAGGCTTACCCTTTTCTTGATGATGCAGATACAGCTTAAAGAAAATAATTTGAACACTTAAAAATAAGTGTTATTTTTCAAAAGATAACCCTGAGATAGCAAAAGGCAAGTTCTTAAAGGAGTATGTAGATATTTAGCTGCGCATTTCCTGCTGTTATTAGCACAAGTCATGTGGCTGAATCTCTGCATAATGCTTTGAAAATACAGCTGTTAACGTGCCTCTGTGGAAAAGATGTAATGATGGAAGGGGATCTCAAAGCCAGCTGTCACATTTCTCAATGACTGAAAGAATCATTTAATGATCGAGCTCCATCCTGAGCCACAAAAGGTAGAAAATTCTGACTCTTATCTGAGCAGATCTCGAACAATTTTTGAGACCAATCATTTAGTTCTACTTTTAACAGCCAAATCAGAGTTACAGTTCCTGAGAAGAGTTGCATCAGACTAATGAAACTACGTTGATTAGGGCTAAGTAACAGCTGTATGTTCCATCACTAAGGAGGGGTCTCTGCAGAAGCACTCTCTCTCTTAGGGGTATGCATTCTAACTCACTGCTACACCCTGCACAAAGATCATCCCAGGGCCTCAGGATTTGAATCAAGAGGACTTACTCTGCTGCACTGCAGCCCCTTTTAGTGGCCAGTGACGACCAGCAGGTCTGCAATCACTTGTAGGTAGCCCTGTCTCTTCAGGAAACGCATAAGAAATGGATAAAATAGTTTGTGCAAACAGTAAAAAGGTAACATTTCTGCAAGCAACCCTTGAATTTCTACCGTGTCTGCTGCAGGAATAACCAGTGATACAAATGGGACAAGCCTACCAAGCTCCAAGCCCATACTCTGGCACAGTAAGGCACAATAATCCCTTCCAACGCATAATAATCCAGAACAAGAGTATGGCAGGCACAGCATTTAATAGAACAGTGACACCCACTCTCCTATGCTCAGTCAGCTTTTAAGAGGCAGTATAAACTAACAAATGTCATGGATTACATTTGAAACCATTGTAAATGTGTTTAATAGGATGACCTAAGTTATTTTACAGTCATTAGTTTAAGTAACACCACTGAAAATTCAAAAGAAACAAAAATAAATATAGCTAGTTAGGCTTTGTCTTGCTAAAAGCCCAGTGCAGGAATACAAAGGATTCAGCAAACATAAGAACAGACGCTCAGGGTCTAGCTACAGATTTATCTGACCTCATATACTTTTACCTTCAGTAGCTAATAACAAATTTTTACTTACTCTTTCCTTACACAAAACTATTGAATGTTTATTTCCCTGCTACACAGCCCAGGAATCAGTGGCCGAAGGATTTCCAGAAGCTGTACCTGGACCCTCAGGCTTCTTGTTACTGATAGAAACTCTCCTCCCTGAACCTGTCAGTTACTTTTCTAAATCTATTCCCAGCCTCCACAATAGCCTCTGGCAACATCCTACAATTATTATTATGAGATGTATGAAAAAACACCTCTTTCTGGTTTGTTTCAAAAACATGCTCATATTATTGCATCAGTGATGTCTTCTAGTCTCCATACTTTAAGAAACGGCACAATCTCATCATTCACCTCCACAGCAGTTGTGACTTACAGACCTCTGTCATAGCTTCATCACCACACTCATTCAGCTGTCCCAGTCAGTATAACCTCTCCTGAAATATATTATGTTCCATGTTTCTGATGAGGTCTCTGCAATACTCCGAGCTCTAACTCTACTGCATCCAATTTTCTCTCTGCTATTTATGTTGTTAATGAACCAAGCATTGTACTACTTTCATTCGAGCAAACAACTCAGCTTCTCTATCTCAAATCTCCCAATATCAAACCACTCCCGACAGCCAGCTGAGAGACGACAGCTTACCCTCACTCAGACTGACCTGCAGAGCAGCACTGACACACATTTAGGACACAAATTCTTTCCAGAAAGGGGAGCAGGTGAAAGCTGTTCCCCACTTTTCCCCAAAAGAAAACAGGGAAGCTTTCCTGGGGGGCCATGCCACCCTGCTACGGAATGGTGTGACTCCAGAGGAGCCATGCTTCAATCATACAGGTTACCATCAGTACTTGGAGATCTATACACTTGCAAAAACATCCAAGGAAGGTAATTTTTTTTTCCCAGCAATTCTCAGATTGACATTTTAGCTGTGAGTAAAAAGGTTGGTGACTGCAGGAGGCAACATTGCTATCAAACACAAAAGTTTAGTTTTGTTTCCTAAGATTAGACACTGCTTCTTAGACAAGATTAGATACCAGGATTAGACAAGCTTATTTTTTAGCAAATGGGTGAACATTAACTCACCTAAAGGCAGTGACTACCAGTCAGATGATGCACAGTGAGAACAGTCAAGCTGTTAGTCTCCACTAAACTGAAGCAGAATGGCCTCCTTTATTAGAATGACTGTGTCCCTGGAAAGCCTGGAACTGTGCAGCTGCTCCGTGGTCTTCAAAGCAGAACTTACTGCAGGACCAGGGCCAGGGCCTGTTTTTTACCTAGGAAAAGGAAGAAGCATGGTATTCAGAAACAACTTTGCTTCTAAGTTTAACATGAGTCAGTAGCAGCTCTCTCAAAATTAATGTGTAGTTTCTTTAATAAATTGCTTGAAGGGGCTGTACAGTTTCCAGTAAAGGAAGTTAAGAGCAGTTTAGAAATGAAATCCCTGCATTCAAGCAAATACCTCAGCTTCACAATTCCTAATCTCCCAGTATCAGGTAGAGGTTAACACAGGCATCTTACAGAAGAGTGGACGAGTTTTCTTCCAGTTCTGTGATTCTACAACACAGGGAAATTACAGGCAACTACAATGAGAAGTGAACCCATGACAGTTCTGACACTGTACTCAGAGTATTGTTCAGATCGGAATAGGCTTCTTGAATAGTTGGTGTCTAACACATGGCAGATGCAAAAAAGTTAAACACCAACACTCTTCAAATCAGGTCATGCAAGAAAAACTTGTTACTTGCAGAGTGACTGGAAAGCCAGTATTTTTACTGTGCCGCTGGTTCCTATGGGTTATGCAAAAATACAGAAATAAAAAATATAGTACTTAGTACAGAAGCGGTAAACTGGTGCCTTAATAGAAACGTAAAACCATAAAAATGATTGTTCACATTTAATGTAGAATTTTTTACATCACAATTCATTAAAATAAAAGTACAGAAAAATCAAAACGAAAAATTTCACTTTGCATCTTAGCTCAGCCACAGTTGTATCTCTGATTGAAACAGAAGGCTGTCATGGCCTAGAATTTTAGGGAAAATTGACCCAGCATTATTTCTTCAAGAGCAGGAGCTTCAAAGAAAATAACCAAAGGCATCACATTCAAGTGCCATAAGTCATTCCCCACAAAAAACGCTCAAATAGCAACATCAGCTGCATTAAGTTTCAGATGCATCCCTAATAAGAACATGGTATATGAACACTGTTTACATAAGTATAGTAAAGATTGCATGCAATTTGCATTAATGAATATAATTTTTACTAATACAGTCAAACTTTAATATTTACCACTACAAATAGCTCAACAAAAATTAGGCGCATCTGCAGAGCAGACACTTCACTGTAAAAATATCTGGGGTTTACAAATTCTTCTCAAGTTAAAATATAAATTCATTTCAATAGCTAGTTTAATCGGCATGCACTGCGCTTCTGCCTTAACTTTGATATATTCATGGGCATAAGTAGACAAGCTGAACTAGTCTGACAGCGGCTGGAGGAAAATCATACCTGCTCTGTGCATTCTCTGATTGTAATTACTTGGGACCTACCAATGCACCCAGATTGGGCAGTGCATCTTTAAGCACCTTACAACAGGAGAAGAAAGCACTCCAAATCTGCCAAGATGCAAATACCCAGCCCCGTGAAACATGGCACAGTCTACAGCAGCAGTGCCTGAAGACCTTCCTGCCTTGGTAAGAGACCTGTCTGTCTCTGCACATCAGTGGAAATGAAGTCAGTTCAGCGGTGCCTGCATGCTGAGGATCTGCACCACCTTCTTCTAAGAGGCCTGAACAGAGCCTCCTTGGAGGCTGAGTGGTCTCAACAGCATACAAAACACAAACATTTACATTAAAAGAAAACAAACTAATGGAGATCATTATAAGTAAAGATCATTTAAAACAATCCAAAATTGTTATTACAGTTACCTCAGTTTCGATTCTGGTCTATTTAATTTATTTTTGTCTCCAAATTTATTTATTTATCTATTGAGCAATAGACAGCTTTCAGAGAATTGGACTGAATCAAGAAATCCAAAAAGGTTTTAATCAAGAAGATTATAATCCCAGGTCTGGCCAAGACACTCCCATTACTTGACAGGCACAAAAGGCCTTACTGAGCACACAAGTTTTGCTCAAAACAGCAGCTCTGACCTCTCCTGAAGTCACCCAGCTTCACTATAGTAAAAATGAGTACTATTATCCTTATCTTCCCCATTTTACATAGTCAAAACTGGGAGATATTTTAAAGCAGCATAGGTAGCAATTAGGATTTCCTCTGCAGTGCAATATATCACATACCAGAGAGTAAATTGCTGTGTTTTTGGCACAAATACTTGGAAAAGCCTGTTGCAGCATTGAAGAAGCACTAGTTGCTGCATTAACACCAGCTGATAACCACAGCTCCAAAGGATTCTGTAAATGTAGAGCATCTGTATGTTTTGCTTTTGTAAATATGAATATATTCTTCATTTAAGCTTTGTACTGCTGGGGGACATATGCAATATTTCCCTCAGTTTATATATTTATGTGTGTGCCTGCAATAGTATACATACAAAAAAATGTTACTTCACAGACATAACACGTCCATTTTACAGCTGACATTCAAGGCATTCTACCATGCACAATTTAGAAACATGACTTAAAAACCATCCTGATCCCTAGATGGTGCTATTTACTGCAGTAATAAGACAATCACAGTTTATTACCAGTACACCCAGCACCTCAGGGACAAATACTATTTCTCTGTTCAAAATTATGTAAGTTGAATACAGATAGAAATAATGCTGTTTCAGTTTATTTGCATTTGCCACATGCCTTGAACCTGAGGCCCATCTCATTTCCCGTAGGATGTAAGAGGAGTGATTCCACTGAAGTGGTACAAATGAAATCAGGGTCAGGCATTGTCAGTCCACCAGTGACTACGCTACACCAAATAGCAGGTGTAGATTGGCAGGACTGACATTAACTCAGGGACTTCGGCATCGTGCTCTACTACACCGCACAGACATGCCCACCAGGATCCACTCATCTGTTACACTGCCATGACAGCCGGAGTAACCTCAGTCCTGGCAGCAGAAGCACTCAAGTTAGCTTGCATCTCTCCCACAAGATTTAGGTCAACGCAATTGTAAGAGCAGCTGAGGAAATGGCACTGAAAGAAGATGCATTAGGACTGGATTACCTTTCGGCTCCCTCACAGACCATGCGAATGATTGTGGGGAACCCATAAAATCTCCCAGGGCAGGACCCAAAGTCCAGTGAGGTTGGAAGGAGTTGTTCTATTAGTTTGAAGTAAGTTCTGCAGGGAACCTTCTGGCTTCTGCTCTTTCCCCGTAAGATGGAAATGTGCCTATCACTGCACAACAAAGAAAAAAACAATTAATATTTTTTAGTTTCTCATGCATTGTAGTAGAGAAATATAATGATGTAAATAAAACAAATGATTAAACATTTATTGTACTTGTTCTGATTCTCCTCCTTTATAAAATGGTAGCTATACCTGCCTAATTGCTTAAGCATTTGCTTCCCATAAATGTGGTATTTGAACATCTCACAAACATCAATGTTTCTCTAAAACAATCTTTTTTTTCAGGGCTTCTGAAAGTGATTAGATTGACAGCATGGACTAGTAACCATCTTAGTAGAGACAGATGCACTGCACATATCTTTTCCAATACGCTTCACATTAGATGCTCCAGGCATGAATTTTGTAAATAGAAAAAGGCAACTGTGATGATCTGTCAACAAAATCTTAGGTGATGCTGTGATAAACAACTGCCCACTGGTGACTAACTGCCAAACTGGCAATCTTAATTTTAACACTAACCATATATAAATTCTTTAAGCCACTGGACTTTATAAAGAGGTTTCACAGATCTCTCTTCTGGCCTTTTCTTAGACACGCAATTTGTCTTTACACATTGGCTTTTCCTATTAATCTAGCCTGACATTTTGAAAACCTCCTGAAGGTTTCTCATTGGAGATGAGAACCCTCACATTCCTTAAACACGTCTGAAATTGTTGAAATAAAATTGTTGATGAGAGCCATTTAAAATTTTCTGAAAAAAGGGTGCCAAATGTTAAGCCCATTAGGATGCCAAAGAACTGGATTAGAGCAGAGAGTATCATGTTAGAAAACAGAGACTAGGATTATCTCTGCAAGGTAGCAGGAGGAAGTCCTTCATAGGAATTACACAAGTTTGCTGCAAAGGAAAGGTCAGAGGGAAGTCACATATGATCACCCTCTCTGGACCTCCCCCTGTTTGTGCAGTGGTTTTGGAAGGAGGGATAGACACAGGCTAACAAAAACCCCTGTTACCTGGTTAGCACATCACAAGCCACACTGATTAAACAAAAGAAGGGGGGTTGGGGGGGGGAGCAGCTTAATTTCAATTTCAGGAGAAAATCGAAAGGCACATCTCTGACCCAATGGTTAATCCCTAACAGATTTCAATTTCCTGCCCCAGAGAGTCAGAGCATTAGGCCACTTCAAGGAAAAGTCACCAGAACTTCAACAGGGGTGAGTGTGTTATGTGCCAGCTTCATTCTTGACAATGGTGGAGCTTTTCCAGCCCTGTGCATCAAAACAAAAACAAAAACCAAAACACACCCCCACCCCTCAACAATTAGTCTTCAGCAAGTGTCTTACACTGAAGAGCTCACTTGCTCGATGGTCAAAGACATGGAAAAAAGATCATGGACATTAAGACCTTATCATGGGAAGCGTCTAGCAACATGATTAGGCAATGTTGTCGACTGTCCTAGAGCAAGTCACAGGCTGGAGTCATTTTACACATGGACACACATCACTCACAGCAACTCTAAGCCTTCCTAAAGATCAAAACCAACACAAAACTCTTTGCACACTGAAAAGACTTAAGCATTGTGACACTGATTAATAGACACCAATAAGAGAGTACGTAAAAAATCCAGATCACCAAGGAGCCTAGATTTTAAATAGAATACAGCTACTTGAAAGTCTAGCACTGTATCAGTCAGCCTTTTAGCAAGCTATATAGGCAAAGAAGCTGAAAACAAAAAAGGGCCTTTTCTGATTAAAAGGAGTGACTGATACTTTGCAGTTTGATCCTTTAAGAACTATTTTAGATACCGTTCTGTGTGTTTTGGTGAAATCCTGGACTTTAAAGGACTGCTATGACAATTCATTGCCAAATGACAATGGAATTCCTCTGTAATTGCACTTGACGTGCATCAACATTAATAGAAGATAATTTCATTAGGGCTGTTATTGTAATGAATACCAAATAAAAAATGTGGGTCCAGAGATAATTTTTCTAATCAGAAATATCAGACCCCAGGAACTTTCAGAGAATAAGGCTATTAAAATGTAAATAGTTTCTCTGAAATTTAAATTGCCATTTTCAAAAACAGACGTTCTTCTTGATCATTCCCTGCACAGATTTCCAAAAATTGTACTCGTGATTGCTAACTGAAAATCAACTGGGTGTTAGCCTCAGAAACTTTTCTTACTTTACAGGAACAGCCTCATTAGAATACATTGCTACATTCTGTCAGCTTGCAAATGGCAACACCAGACACTGGTCACTTTCACTGAGGCAGCTGTAAACTAAGAAATAAGAAATTTGATGGTAACGCATGCCTGCTTCTCCCAACCAGCCCTAAACCACGTGCTGTGATGGGACAGGAGAACACCTGGTATAAACTAAAAGCACTGGGCAAACTGGACAGAATATCACGTGTACCTGACAGTGAAACACATCACTTCGGAACCATGCAGCTGAAAGTTGTACAACATTGACATTATTCTTCATCTCTTCAGCAAGATGCTAGGCAGCTAGCAGCAAAAACTGCATCACAGGTGAACGGGAAACATGCAACACCTAGCTCAGCTACACAAGCAGCTATATTCGGGCTTCAGAGGGCAGCAGATGGGGATGTTGCTTGCTATATGCTCTATGTATGGACAGAGTTGATGGTAAAAATCCAGTTCAAGGAGCTTTAACCTCATGAAGCGCCCCAAGAGGCTAAAACCTTGCACACAGATTCTGCAGGCCGCACTAAGACATGACTCTGCGTCCCTGTTGCTTTTAGTCCATTGTGTGTGTTACATTGTATCACGTGCAGAGCAGAAGTCTTCTTCCAAGTTTTCCTTTTGTTAAACACTGCTTTTCCTCAGCCATCGGTAATTGCAATCTTCTAAGGCACTTCATCAAGGGTGACTTTTTACTGCCTAGCTTCCCCATTGCTGGAAGAACCGAGCTCTCAGTGACCCTGGGTCTGATCCTCAACATTCCTGCTCCTTATGGCACGGACACTTCTGCCCTATACATGTTTGCTTTACAGGAGAAAGGTTTGACATAGGTCCACAAACACCACTTCTTGGTGCCCTAAAAATAACTTGAACCCCCGTCTCCATGGTAACAGACACCACCAGTAAGCCCTAGCAAGTCCTGGTTATTTTTACTGACAAGATGAACAGGAAAACCATAAGGTTTCTATGAAATCTCTCATTACTGCCAGTCTTACGTCTCCTTTAATCCTCAGTTAATGGTGTGCAGCAAAAGGCGCTATGCCTGCACACAGCCGTGCTTAAATACCAAGATCCTTCCTGTGCTTTCGTATTATAATGCTGGAAATGCTACCAATGATTCCCTTATATCTTTCTCGCCATTAAAAATTGACTGAGGCACGCATTTGACTTGACTGCATCCAGGCTCGCTTTACAAGGTACAATAAAAGCCTCTGCAACTTGTTAGACTTGCTACCAATTTGCTGTTCTATGTGCAATGCTTCATGAACGTCATTCGATAGAAGAAAGACTAAAGCTAGGCAGAAAAAATGCCCTGGAGATTTTTTACTGGTAACGACTCTCCAATGGCTGAACCATTCCCTCAGACTCAATTTCCTTAGCTCCTTTGAGTGCTTACCACCAAAGTGCTGTGATTTCAGGGGGGAGAGGTTAGGCCCTAAGTGCCCTCAAAGCAAACTCATGAAGTTCCCTATCCTCCTTTTCTAGCACTCCACCCAAGGCCCTTTTCTTGACTATGTGGGCAACAGCTCATTGCTCCCGGCAGAGCTTTCACTCGTTCACGCCACGAAGTCTTGTCCAACTCAGTGGCCCCTCAGCAATCTGCAGATGCTGGGATCAGTAGATACCGGGTACAGCTCTCTGCTTGCCGCTGCAGTACCTCCTGTTGTTTACAGCATGTGCCTCTGAGAGCAGCGTGGATGGCATCAGCTATCCCGTTACATGCCTCCCAGGCAGGGACTTCTTTCCAGTCACCTCCCACCGAATGGCCTACGGCAATATTGCTGAAGGCAGAAGAAAACATAGGATGAAGCTGGCCATGTAACATTTGCCCTCAGAAAGCACTACAAGGATCCAAACGCTAAAGAGGCATTAAGTCCCAATTTTAGATCTCCAGCTCAAGTTTAATAAAGGCTCCCAGACTAAGCTACATAATTTATATGGCATTCACAAGCAAAAGCCTCTGCATGAAGTTCTCCTTGGCTTTGAAAGTACAGGCCTTTCTGGACTTCCTGAGGAATTGAGAACCCAAAGATCTTTGAAGAGTCGTTAAAAAAAGAAAACTATAAAGAAAGAAGTTTATTATTATTTTTTTTTTTGAAAACATGACTCATTTCTGCATGGGAAGAACAGCAAAACAAAACAACTCACAATCAACATAAAATGCCCTACAAGATTTTATCAGCCTCTTGTGCTTTGCATTCATTTAGGCTATACATTCCAAAGGGTAAATCCTTCTTTTTCCCCCAACATCATAGCAGCTCCATCCCATTGGGAGTCAACCACCACCAAGTGAATGGCAGTCTCCAGCTTCTTCCTCCTCTCTAGACAGTATCTTCATGTTCCCATCTTGACAAAAAACACAGTCCCTGGAATCACTTGCATGCAATTTCTTGTATGTAATGCCATTCACCCTTATGGCTGTGAAATTCCAGCCTAAAAACAAAACATAAACCAACCAAACTAAAACAACATTTACTGCTTTCTGTGCTTCCAGGCCAACAAGTAGGTTCTATTATTTACTTTATTTAAAAAAGCTTAACACTCAGCCACCAAGCATACAGCAAGACAGATACATTGATCAATGCCTTCCAGACTGGCAGCCAGGGGAAGAGAAGAGATACAGTATATATTGTTTGAATAAATACTTATTAAAAGAAACTTTCTGCTGGTAAATTGAAATGCTTGGGTGAGGGCTGTCATATTTGCCATAAGTCCATTTCTATGATAAGCAATGTTAGCCCTTCTGATTTGAATTCAGTTAATGATAGTCTGTGTGGCTTTTAATCTAAGTGCCTCATTCATCATTTCTACGTTATCTGAAGGTGCAGTCAAAAGCAGAGAAGAGATGCCATTAAAGCAGATGTGTTATATATCATCCTTTTAATGTACGCTCAGCTCATTAACTTTGATTGGTGTCCTAGTGAGGGTCAGCTTCAAAACAATTAATATTGCAACCCTTTTCCTAATATGCACCAGACCCCTCATTCACTTTATGCTGCTTTTTAAAAATAAAGAATTATGTCTTGGCATGTATTGTTGGTTTTTAAATCCCTTCTTTTGCTATGCTCTCTTAAGAACATAGCAGGATCTGCCAAGGTTTGGCATAGATAAGAGGAGGGTATCCTCCTGCAGGGACCAGAAGAAAGAACAAGCATTTATGTCACGCATGTTTAACAGGTACTTTTTTATGGGACTTTCCAGAAAAATCGTAAGAGAAATTGCAATGAGCAGTCATCAGTTTGCTTACTTGAATGGACTATATTGACCAGCTGCTGACTATAAGGTCCAGTGATTTCTGAGCCTGGAAAGCCTCCTTAATGTATATTTAAACCACTTGGATTGCTGATCATCATCTTTTAATAATATTGTCCAAAAAATAAATTCATTATAACCCTTTATCTTCATTTTCAGTGGCTTTAACATGACTCAGTTTGTGTCTGCCTTTCAGGTGAGTACTTCTGGCAAGTTTCTTTGTGATGGACACTGCAGCCTGGAAGGACATAAAAAAAAAAAGCCAAGTACAATGGAATCTTACAATTTTCTCTTCATTGACTTGGACAAGTTGCTGTTTGCCTCTGCTTTTCCTTTTGCCATTGTTCTTCTGGTTTTTATTTCTTGCTATTTATAACATTTATTGCATATAGTTTCTCTCACTTTGTCTAATGCCGATGCACTCATTTTCAGGGAAACAACTCAGCAGCATACCTGAAAAACTCATATTTGTAGAAGCAACAAACGTGCTGCAGAAACTTAAGCTTTCAATAATCCAGAAGTGATATGGTCCCACTACTTTTAGACAGTTAAAGGCCCACTGCAATTTCAAATGCACATGCTCAGAAGTGCACACAGAGCAGTTGAGAAGCCTGACACATGAACCCCAGAACTGGTAAGGAGCTCCTGTTGAAGATACACAAGAACCTTCTATAAGACCCAGACAAATCCAGCTAAGGTTTACTAAGCCACAGGACATGCAGGATTCGACATCTGTGCATGTGTGAACAGTTTCCTCTGTTTCATTAAAGCCAGTGTTAAGATAAATGTGTGGTCCTACTGCCCTACATACTGTTTTTCCAAAGACTGCATTTGTACAACTACAGCAGAAGTGACTCAAAATAAACTAGCAATTTTTAATAAAACTTCACTTCTCACACCTCAAACCACAAATTAGGAACTGTAAACCAAAACATAAGTAGGGTCCAGTTCTCAGCTTAACCTAAAGCTTCCTTCTTTTTGCAACTTAACTGACCGATGTTTCTTAAAACCTTACAGATGGTAAGTCAAGTGACTGCGCCTACAAACAGCAAACGCGGACACCTGAAGTACTTAGTTTATGCCCAGGTAATTACAAGTTGCATAAAAATTGCAAGGGTATAAGCAGACGGTCATGTCTCAGCCTCACTCTGGCCACTGCAGTTTTAATCATGCAAAGCTTTATTACACAATTAGGAACATGCAGATGCAGTCCTTAACTTGACAGGTATGTATTCAAGCAAGGACAAAGAAAGGACCAAAAGGACAAAAAGATATTCAACAGGGAAGCTTGAATGTTCATTACAAAATAAAGGCTGACATAAGCCTCCCAGGTTCCTGGAACTGAAAGTACACACATAAGCCATATTCCTTGCCACCTGCTCATATCAGGACACAAAAAATGAGGTCAGGAGTCAGTATACCTTGACGACACCATCTTGTAATGCCTCAAAGGAACAGGTTGTCCTTTGACTTCCCTCTTACAGTAATTATTGTGCCAGAGACTGACTTCATAACTATTTTGCATTCATTTTTTTTCCCTCCTCTAACTACACACAGAAAACTGGCTGTTGATTAGAACTTGATTCAAGCATCCCTTGGTATCCAACTCATCTGAAGCATGAGAGGGTAATTTAATTTTCATTCTTCCAATCCCACAAGCTACACTCTTGGGGACAATAGGAAAGGAAACTGTCTGTGGCTCTCAGCTGTTCTCCTTATTAGCTTAGTGACCAAAAAAAAAAAAAAGAAAAAGAGATTAAGTATGAACAAATGCTGCCTTTCCTTAGTTGCATTCTCATCGCCTTATGTTTCCTTTGCACCCAGAAGACTGCTCTTCCATTCAATTATCAGTTTCTCCTATTGAATATGCCACTTTGTAACCCAGAAGTACCAGCAGAACACAGCTAGTCACTAAAAGATCACACACTACCAACAACTGGATAAAGGTGTCTTAAAACCCTGTTTTAACCAAGAAAAAGTAGCCCATTTGGTGGGAAGAGGGAGGTAAACACCGTCAGAACCAGACCCTGTAAAATGCTACATCAAACTCAATTTGCAGTTAGAGGATCTGACGCAAGAAGCCCCAGGTTCACATAGAAAACACACACCAGATATCTTAAGTCATTAAATAACTCAAAGTAATGGTGTAAGAGTAATGTGCTCCAGCAGTGAGGATGCAAAACTCCTGTTTTCATTTTTATTTGATAATATATGAAGAACATTTAATCTGTGGAACTTTTTCAGCCAATCCATTCCACGTGGACATGCAAAACAGAACTGGCTTGAATGTCAAGGGAATAAAAAAGGTGTTTGCTAGGAAAGAAATTCATGTAGTGTTGTGAGTTGTGTAAGCCTTTCCCTTTGTGTTGCACAATCCCATCACCTGTACTATACCCTACTACATTCAAGTTCTGTGCTTAAAATTATTTTCTTTATTCTCAAAAAGATCAAAAGATACTTGTTTCAAACCACTGAGTCAAGCCTCTAAGACTGAAAGCCATATTGCAGGGAAGAGATCACAATTCTCTTATTTAAACAGCATTCCTGTAATTTGCAAAAACTCTGTCAGAAAGGCACGTATAAGGTCACTGCTTGATTTATGTAAATTGTGATAATTTTTTCCTGTAAAATTGCTGCAATAACTTCAGAACAGTGTATTATCATCTATGATTACAGAAATTGAACTGTTTTGGTGCCTTCTGCGTTTCAAGTAGTAACTGACAAGACCATGCAAGTAAATATTAATCAGCAAAAAGCAACTGCCGTTGAAGTAGACTTGAAGTGCTCTTGACTTAAGATGTAGATAACATCTGAGGTGACAGATCTGATGCTTACTGAAAATTAGAATCATGCATGCTTATAGAAGTGTCAGAGGCAACTTCATAATGCCACTGATTTGACAAGGGCTTTACATTTGTTTCAGCTTTCAGAAGTAAAATCAGAACTTCAGACAATACACAATGGATAAGTATCAATAGAGAGAATAAAAGGAGACCTCCTAAAAGCATCTTTGGGATCTGCAGGACGACCTTAAATAACTGCATTTTGATTTTTAAGCCAAAGTTGCAACACCTAGAAAGTTGCCCAACACTAATGAAACCAGTACCATTACGTTAGGTTCACCCTACCTCAAGATTTTTCTGTTTTACAAAATATACCACTACCAATTCTTTGATAAACATTGTAATTGAATAATCAGCTAATTGCCATGAAAACAAAAATCCAGTGATGTATGCGTCTATGTTCTGTAGCAGAGAGCATTATCTGATGTAAGTGATTAAAAGAAATCTCAGTTTGGTAGTAAAATAAAAGCAACTGCCTTCTCCCTTTCAGGAGACTGAATGTGAACACAGGCTTAAAAAAAAATTCAGCAGCAATTAACCTACAAATAAAGTGTCTGTTCAAAAAGGCTAGCCTGAACACGTGATTAGGAGGAAATTAATTTCCTGAAATTTATAGCCTCTTGTAAAACCCATAGATGCACATCATGACTTAGATTAACTTTATTTCAAAGTGATATTGCGCAGAACGAAGGAGTTGTAGTTTCTTTAATATCTTTTGGGCTTGGTGCTTAGTGTTAAACAAGTTTTATGGGCAGAAAGAATAGCCCACTAATTTAATCTCTAGTCACTCACCTCATCTTTGGTGACTGTTTAATACAAAGTGAATTAGTAACATTATTAAAAACATCAAATGACAAAGAAGTGGACCCACATGTGTTTTAATTTCCCCTTCTAGCTGCAAGTTATGGCTGTTACCCAACGACTGGCTCTCTAAGCTGACATCTATTATTCATTCATGCTCCCCCTCAAAAACATACTGCCTTAATTTACACTGAAAAATCTGATCAACTCCCCAAAAGGTTTGATGTTGCTTGTTAACTATTCAAAGCACAACTTCCAACTGAGACAGTCCCACCTAGCCCTACGACTCACTCCCTTTTCTGTAGCGAACGCTAGTTGAAACCCTCTGAATTGAGACATTTCTTTTCAAATGTACATTTAAGACAAATTTCTTTCTTTTTTTTCTCCCTCTCTACTGGGTCTTGTTCTGTATCCAGCCTTTGTGTACTCATTAGGCACTAGATGCAAACCCTAAACAGTAAACATCTGTAAAACCTCAGTGACATAACTAAGAATACAGAAACTTGCCAGTTTTCTGGAGCATGTATCATTTCTACCTAACCTCTTAATTGGTACTTACTCTTTTAAGGGCATGACATGCCATGAAAGCAATTCAGTTTCCAAGTGTCTGCAATGACAGCTTGAACCTCAGTACTTGGCAGTCCTAGGCGTGAATTTCTGATAAAATCATCTGGCACTTCTGCTGCTGATTTCAACAAGATCAAGATTTCATCCTAACCCTTGTTGGCTAACACGATTTAAAATGTGGGAAGTATTATGAAAATGATGAGCTATCATGTTGCTTAGCAAGTTACCCTGTTATAAGGTCACCACAGAAATTTCTCAGCTGGAGCTAGATTAAGATTCTATCTCATCCCAGGTCAATTACAGAGTCCCTTTTTTCCATGAGCTGCTGTTGTATGAGCACACAGCAGCCAAACAACAGCCAGGAAAGCCTGCATTCAAAGGCACGCCATTATACTTACACTCTGGCAATGGTCTTCAGTTTTGCTGTGCCCATGACGACTGCGTATTTCTGATAAGGAGGACCAGGGTAAGTAACAATCTGTTGATTCCATTGATTTACAGGAAGTCCCTTAGAGTCTGTACCTTACTTCCAACAACAGAATGCCTGTTGTGCTTGGCACAGTATATGCACGGATAAGTCAAGCCTTTGAAAGCTTGCAAGCTGGAAAGATGAGACAATGGGCAAGAAGGGGAAGAGCCACAGAGCAGTAAAGGCCGCACAATACCTCGGTGCAGATGTGCAAAGAAAACAGAAATGATGCCAGGCTCCACAGGTACCGATTTTCAGGCTAGGCCAGAGCCATTCAACAGCCTGTCAAAGGCATGGTCTCACAGCCAGGGAAGATCACTCCTTTAATTTCCTTACCTTGTCAAGAACTTAAGAAATACTAGCCTTTATATACAAACGCTACTAATGACCTGGGAACACAAAACTCTGAGAGATAATTCTTGAAGGTTTTATGAATCCTTTAAGTGGAAAATGCATAAAAATCTACCAGAGCAGGAACCTTGCCAGATTAATGAGAAGCCTCTGTCTGTAATACAGCAAAGCATTTCGGCAGGATCACACTGGTTGCCATTAAATGAAATATAATGCATACTGTATGGCAAGCCTGACAATCATTATATTCCCATCCAAGAACAAATGACAATATATAGCAACAGAATTTAACAATGATTTCCATTGCACAAAACTATTTCCTAGCTTATGCAATCACCAACATTTTACTAAATGGATATCATTACTTAATGATTGTTTAATTATATTGCGAGTTCCAAGCATCTTCACCATCTACAGATGTGACATGAAAAGATCTATGTTGTCTGAACAACACTGCAGCACAGTAACAACAAGAGAGGATGCAGTCATTTTAAGAATGCCAGGAAATATCTTAACCCATTTTTCCCTGCTTCTGGCCACTAACCTGGTGTGCTAACTTGCCTCAGCATACAGCCACAGAGCGCTGGTTCCCCATTTGTACAGAGCACAAGAGCTAAGGACACTAGAGAGAGACTGATAGCTTGGCATGGGCCAACATACACACAGATAACACGCCACCAGCCGAAGGGGCTTAGCAGCACTCCTCGTCCACAGGTTTACCAGCAGAAGACTGTAGCAGCACGTGCCCCCCCCTCAGCCTATAGCAGCTGCTGGGCATGGATAGGCTGAAGGTGGATGGAAAAACCTTAACAGATTTTTGAGCCCCAAGTGTATCAATTAGAGTTGCTTAGGATGGATATGGCCTCTTCAGTAAGCTTTCATACAATAATGAAGAAAATTTTAAAAATTCTGCATTTATATGGGTTAAGATCCACATTATTACAGTTTTATTGGTAACCTCATACTTAACTAGTTATACTAAATATTCTATGGAATTTTATGAAGAAAAGATTTACCATTTGGACAGAATATGCAGTATTTACCATCATAATAAACTGCATGTTCAGGATGAGAGTTTTCTAATGATCCTGATTGCCTTATCAGTCCCAACACTTCACAGCATTCCCATTCAGCACTTGGTACAGCATTCATGCTGACGGTACAGTGAAAGTATCAGTAAAGATGAATGAGGACGATCTTGCAACTAAAGGGCAAATTTGGGTCCAAACTGAGCCTAAGTCAAACGAAGACAATGGAGATTCACTCCTAAGAAAATTCTTAATAGACTTCAAATCAGATGCAGCTTGTCTCAGAGTTGCCGCTAATCAACTTTTGGCACTGAAAGTCAAGTCACTCTATACTACCAGAAAACCTTGGCTATCTAAAAGGAAGCTTCGGCAGAGACACTTCTGTGCTTTATTTGTGGTGCAATTTTCAAAATTACATCTAAAGTTCAGAAAAAGACTACTAGCAAAATATTTTGGTACCTCAAATGCCAAACTCTGCTTCTGTATCGCTTTTAGTCACCCATAGCTGATCAGGTCCCACAGGACAGATGTACTTCCATGCAAGTTCCTGGAGGTTCACTGAGCCTCTAACACAAATTAGAAAGGCAGACCTGGCATAAATGTTGAAGCAGCTACTTTCTTATTTTAGTAAAATACAAGCAAACAAAAAGAATATATGGCTATGGAAGCAGGTGCCTCAACCCTTTCTTTTTTATATGAAAAAACTACAGATTAGGGCTCTCTTCTAAAATCTGGGTGTCACAGACACTTCCCCGTGTTTCTAAACAGCCAGATCACCAGCAGCAAAAAGTTACCGTGAACTGAGGACAATTATGCTAAAAACAGTAACAACAATAAATAGTTTCCCACTTGGAGTAAAATAGAGATTTTCTGGACAAAATGTACACTTCCCTCTCCACCCCTCCTGGGCACTAAAACTTTCTCCCTTGAGCAAGCAACAGTCATTCCAAAGGAATGGGAAACAGGGAACGGATTGAGGCTTGGAGCAGTCGAGTTGATTGACAGAGACAACATTGGTCTGTGTACTCTTTATTTGCACTAGTTTTAATGGAAGCTGTACATTCAAACAAAATGCATGCTTAAACCAGCCTGGGGGAAAAACAGACAAGCCAAAATAAAAGAACAGCACCACCACCACACCACAAAATAGATAACAAAAATGACAGGTCACTTAAGTGAACACAGATCAGCCTGAGTGCTTACCAGCACCACTCCAGTTAACACCACCAGCGTTTCAGCACAGCCACAAGCATCTGGACAAATCAGCATTTCACCAGGAAGGCCTACCACTTAGTCCCCAGCTCTCATCAGAACAATCTTGATGTTTGTTGCGCTCACCCTGAGGGAAATTCTGCAGCACATACAAGGAAGGTGCTAACAAGAATTCAAAATATGCCTTGTGCAACCCAGAGAAGTCTCAGTGTCTACTTTAACTGTGGGCCACTAACTGCTCCTGGGCTGATTACAAGTGTGAGTCCCCTGAGCTGAGCACTGCAGCTCCTGTCATTGTGTCTAGCGCCCTCCGCCCCAGTAGGACAGAGGGGATGTGGCATTCACACCTAACACAGACATGAAAGAACAAGTTTCCTTCAACTGGAGATGCTTAGCTTGTACACCTATCTAAAGACACGCTGGACTTAGACTACTGATAATATATATATTATCATATATATATATTCCTAACTGCTCTTCAAAGCCTATGACTATGATGGAACCTGCTTCATCCAGTCCGGGTTCTCCCTGGCTGAACTGGCCCTGAAAGGGTCACCTGGAGCACCTTCCAAAACCAGGTCCTCACAAACGCTGCTACTTTTAACCCTGTACCTGCCAAAGCATTTACATGCCCTAGACAATTTCATGAGCTTCAGCTGCAGGCTGGATCAGTAAGGCAGCTTACCCTAAGCAATTCAACTAACAAGTAGGCTATCTATACCAACAGGCAACTTTATCATCACTTATGTTGTATTCCTTTTATTCCATAAAAAGTACACCTACACAAAACAGAGCACTGCAGTAATATTAAATCATTGGTCTTCATATGGTAAAAACTTTAACGGCAGGCACTGTTGAAAGATTTGGAGAAATAGCATGGTTTTTGCTTGCACAGCTTACTGTTCCATATTTCAGCATGACAGGGAGATAAGAAAACAGAAAAGACAGTAAAGGTGAACAGAAAGCTCAGAGGAGAGTTAACTTCCGTCTTTCTTTTGATGGGGCTGACACCCACAACAAAGGAAATCTAAATACCCTTTCTTAAAAGTAGCATCTGTAACCTCCTGAAGGCATGCAGTATCAATGGGAATAGGATCGTTTACAAGATTAGAGATTGTTTAGCATTAGGGCTTCCTGTGCTGCTTTCTGTGTCAAGTGTGTCGTGCCCACACAACTCATTCTGAGCTCTTGTGACACACTTCTCTTTTTAAAAAAATTAAAATTCTGTTTTCTATCCATTGTTCATCAGCAGTTCAAGGCTATGTTACACACCTGCCATTTTCTACGAAACACAAGCTAAAAGATTTCATACACTTTGTATTTGGTTGCACTCAGTATAGCATGTCATATGTAATCATATCACAATGAACCATTCCAAATAAAATCAGAAACTACATTGTTAAAGAAAAACAAATGTAAACATCCTTCAGGCTCAACTTGCTATTCATAACACTGAGGGGGCATCAGAACACTCAGAATATTCAAGTCACAAAAACTGCAGTAAAAATCTTGAGCTCCCATTTTGGTCCAACTATTTGGACTGTGAAATTCCTGATTTTAGATGAATGATTCTGTGCTGTCATGCTTATAAGAAATTAAAAATCGATGAAGTGGATCAAATGCCTTTTACCAAAAGCATTAAAAATAAAAACACTTGTGATATTTGATAACTCATCAGAAAAGGTCAAGTGTTTCATGCAAATCAAACAATAATTAAGAAACCTTCTCCCAGTCCTTAAGGTATTCAAATTTAAAGATAATGCAGCAGTGTAGGTGTTCTCCTTTCTAACTAATGTTCAATTTTATTAAAACCTTTCTGTCCTGGTTACTGCAGCTTTGGGCTTCAATCTGGCTTCTCTCAGCTGTCCCCATTAAAATATAAGAGACCTGTCTGCTTTGGATTTATAGCTTTACCTAAACTGAGTGAAATGGACATCTCATATCTGGCCAAATGCCAAATTACGTGCTGTCTCAGACAGCTACAGAGGGATATATGGTGGACTCGAGACAAGCGTGCACCACAGGCAGAGGTCTCTGAGATTGCTGGGATACCTGCACTCTCCTTCTGTGCTTCTGAGTTTCCCCAATACAAACAGCTAGTTAGGCCCGTATCCAAACCATCTGTATAAAGAACAAGTTTGTGTTCAAATACAGGCATTGGCATGCACTTCGGCCCAGAGTACGCTGAGGCTACAGCAGCAGCAAACATTCATTGAGCAGACCACGTTCCAGCCACTCGTGTACACTGAGGAAAGGGACCTGCAGGAGGTAATGCCTGGCTGGAAACTTACTGGTGGTGAGAAGCCATAGGTTCCTGGGGGGACAGAGAACCCTTCCTGTTCATAAAGCAAGTTTTGGGGTTGATCTGCAGCACCAAAAAGGGATTTGATCAGTCTGAACTGAGTCCCCTGCATCAGCAGTTCCATGTGCCATAGGTACCAAAGGAAAGCTGTAAACTATATGTCAGTGACATTTTCAGTGTTCTGCAGTTTGAGTCACCAGTTATTTCCCCTCTCCCTTGTTTATTGCCTCAATAACCCATGAAGGAAAGGTGAAAGGCCAACCAATGAAAATACTGAATATTAAAAAGGTTAAAGGATACGATTATAAGCGCATTAAAAGTTTACAGTTTTGCTGCTGACTATACTGGGGATATAAATGATGTCTTGTTCTCATGACAACGGAGGGAAAGTGGGACAAAGAAACCTGTTCTTTTGGCAAAGACTAATGGCAATCAAGTGTTGCAAATTTAACTCTTTCTGTTCGCAATCTGCAGGTTGTGTACCTCCTGAGATACATCAAATATACAGTTGGAGTGATAGGCTTAAATAGCCTTTAGTGACACTTCAGATCACTGATCTTCATGCTGATTGCAATTCCTACACATATAATTTGAATTTTGAATGTTATTGGTATCTGAATGTCAGCTCATCTATCCACTGTGGTTAAAGAGGCTTGAAAACCTGTCTGTCTTATACACTAGGTAATGCATTCCCATTTGTCTTTCTGATGATTTCAGTTTTAAGGGTGGCACACACAAGGTGTTTAAGGTACAGAGTTCAAAAGGCACTCTAGATCTAAAATGACTGACCCTCAATGAAGGAAAAAGCCTGCAGGAAGTGCTCCCTATAAGGGCACAGAATACTCAGGACTGTGCTATTATTAATCACTTGTCCAAGAAAGTATGTTTAAGTGAATAATCTCAATTACTCCATAAAAATTCAGCCTTAGAGATCTCAGCTGCTGGAGACAGAAAAATCAGATAATTAATGTAAGAGTCTTGTTGAACTTTAAAATGAACCGACATAGACGTTAAGTTTTACAAAAATTCTGTTCTGACTAGTTCTTTTTCTTGTCAAACATCTCAGAAACAAAATAAATCCTAAGACTAGCATAAGATTACTTACAGTTTTACCATCTCCATTTGATTACACATTTAAAGTATTTAATAACAATTTCACTTGTATTTCAAGTGGTAACATGATGCACACATACCAAAATAGCTGAAAAATGGTAAACAACTAATGACAGATTTTGGTAAAGTACTTGAATGCCATATTTCAGTGAGAAATCATATTCGACTATGAGAGCTGTAATGATCAACTGATGCTAATCCATGTATATTATTCCACCACGATCTACTGAAAGGAAGGACAGCAAGTGGCAGATAGTAGAAGAAATGCAAAAAATAAATCCTGGGCAGTTGTGCAGAGCAACTTGATTTATTTAGAATAATAGGCCCAATTAAAGATATTCATTTAGAACACAAAGTATTTTAGTCCTGCTTTGTGTTTAACACTATAGGACATAATAAGAAGGGACCCTATGCACTAGAGAGCTGTCAGTTGATTCTAGAAGTAATGAAGTCCTAAGAGTGAATAGCAGTTGAATGCTACTGCCCCAAAATGCTGGCAGAGGACTAGTCTGATCACAGGTATATAAAAAGAGTAGCAGAGGAACTGACAGATTTTTAGGTTCGTATATAGCAGAGCACAAACAGCTATCAAAATACTGCATCCACTTCTCATGCCCACATTTCCAAAATAGGCTTCTTGAATAAGTGAAAAGATTTCAGAAAAGAAAACTTCATTCAAAGGCTGGGGAAAAGCCTTTGGAAAGCACAGTCATTTTAAAAAGATAGGGAGATAGATCAGCTTGGGGGAAAAAATATCTAGTACTAAAGAACTCTAATTCGGTCAAGGAAGGCATAACAATAATAGGCAGGAGGAAGTTATCCCTGACAAATTCAAACTCTCCTTTAACACTAAGAGTAATTAATGGCTAACAAAAAGAACAAAAAAGAGAAAATCTTGCTTGATTCATGTCTTATCGGGAGACTGTGCTGGTTTTGGCAGAAGTGGGGCAGAGTCTCAACATGAGCAGAAAACGTATTATACAAAACACGACAAGTTTCAAGAGCCTATTCTGGTTTTCATAAATGATAAAATTCATTCAGTGAAGATGGAGATTGTATAGGGGATCTTAACTACACTTTTTATTATTATATATTTTTTTAATGAAGCCCCAGTATTTTGGGGAGCAAGTATGGACTCCATGTAACCACATCATGCTCTTATACAGCTACAAAAAACATAATGAGCATAGGTAAACCATTTTTTTTCCTGTCAAAATGATTTTCATTAAGTTAATACCATTTCATGAGGCACAGTTTTCTCTCCACTGAAAGCAACTTTCAAACCCGAACATTTCTCAAGAGGAGAAAAGCAGATGATTCAGAAGTGCAGCTAATATCACACATCGCCAAAGTGAGCAAGCTAGCCCCTGTTAGTGCACCTTTTATGAGCCATCAGTGAAGGATACAGATTAAGAGGGCTGAGGGTGCTGAGGTTTTTTACCTTGCCTTTTTTCCAGATACATACTGTCAGGTGGGGCAGCATGCTGCTGTTTCAAGAGCCAAGAGAGACAGCTCTGCATCAAGTTCTCATATTGCCACCAAAAGATAAACTACGACATGCACCCTGACTCCTGCCACACAGACGGTTCTCATATTCAAATGACTGCCAGCAGCAGAAGAACAGTCACTGAAATTTAGTTCTTTAGAAGGTTCAAGGTGATTTAGTCAAATATTAGAAAAAAGGTCTGAAAACCTGGAGTGCATAACCAAAAGAACAAGACCTCTTAACGTTCTGCTCATCAAGCTGCTATATCTGAAGCAATTAAAACTGTTACTAGTCTTTCGGCTCTTACACAATCCCCTCCTTCCCCACTAAACCAAAATTATATTAGACAAACCACTTGCTCAAGCCAAGTTTCATCCTCAAACACATGAAAAGCCAAATTTTTTGTTGCACCTTGAAGAGCAATGAATAGCAGCTCCGTGGACATGAACTCTCACGTGGGGTTCCATGGCCACTCAGAGAGAGGCCTCCTGGTTTCCAGAGGGGAGCCAAGGACTCAGCTGCACAAGGGAAAGGTGTCTCCTCAGAACAGATACAGACTGCTTACAGCCTCAAAGATACATAGATATAAAACAGCACATACCAGAGTTTTCAAATGCTGTCACAATGTTTCATGATGTTTTCAAACACCCCAAGAGCTCAGCCAGTCTCCTGCAGACTTGGTCCTCGCCTGCTGCATGAGGTATCACTCACTCTCAACAAAATGGCTGCCACCACACAAAATGGCTGCCAGACCCTGAGCAACGTTAAGCTCCAATGTGTGTACAGAACAAGCAAAGCCTTTCATCTGAGAAGGCTCACTGGCACTACATTTGACCAACATTACCCTACTAACAAACATATTTTGTGTTTCAAGCAAAAAGGACCACAGCCTTACTGCTGCCTCAGAATCTGCATCATCTCCAAGCTCCTCTCGCCCACCCTGGGCCTCTGCCTTCCTGCTACTGTCACCACCTGCACACCAGCAATGCCTCCCAGAACTTTTTTCTCTCCCCCTCGACAGTCACACAGAGAATTCAGGAATTCACTTCTTTTAAACCCTCACCCAAAATAACCCCCTGCCCTCCAATCTGAGATGAATTACTCATTGATACTCATGAATGAATTGATACTCATGATTGATACTCATACATTGATACTTTGATACATTGATACTCATGATGAATTACTCAATGATACTCATTTGCCATTGAGTTAGTCATCGATAGTTACAAACTATCTTCAAATTAAAGCAACTTCACTCATGCACTGGTTCCATGCAACTACTGTGAAAATATAATTTTCAATGTGAACAGTGGCAGAACAATGCCAACTGCTTATTACAGAGTACTGATTTCAGTGGATTTGGCATGCTACTTTAAAGAGGACTTTTTAGGAAACAAGATGGGATGTATCATGACTCACAGTTCTGAGGAGAGACAGTAACGTGCTTCAGAGAAAGTAACCCAGTGAAATTCCTGACCATTGTTGTTCTACCTCTACAGCCACCACTATAACACTACTAGATATAAACTTATATTACAGAAAAATTATGAGAGGTATGAAATTAAAAATTTCATTAAAATATCCCCAAAACAAACACCTTAAATGAAATACAGATACAAATACAAAGCTCCACAGATTTTACTGCCAGTTTAGGACAAAAGAGCCATCACGTATTTTACTAAAGTTTTTTCTAATTTCTAATAAGATCTTCATAAACAATGCTGTTAATGCAGAAGTCGTAACTGCAAACATTTTAAGTAGCCAATGTGTTTGAACATCACTTTGCTTCTCAAAAAGAGCAAATAGTTTAATTAAAAGGAAAAATAAAAGCAAAGGAATATTTCCAGAGAAAAACGTTCCCAGCACATGATACTAAGCTGCACAGAAATCCTTGTTTTTTGAAAATACTCTTCTGCATATGAGACTTTTAATAGGACAAGAAGGAAGAACTGCAAACCAGGGCACTTGTTTTTGCTTGGAGTAATCAGACAGGTATATACAAGCCTAGTGCCTTCTCCAAAAGTGAGAGGCACCTGCTGAATGTTCCATGTAGTACTAACTGTCCAGTGCAGTGCACAAGTGCAGAAAGAAGCAGGTACATGCAGACCGTGCTCACTTGTGGGGCTACATAAGCCACTGGAATGAAGAGATGATGGCATGGCTCCAGCTGTTCCCCCTCCAAGTCCCTAGTGGCTCCCGTTGTCACACTGCATTGGAAAGAGTAAAGGGGGAAGTAATTTCCATTGAAATTCCCAACATCACTATTTCTTGAAGTCAGAAACAGCATGCTAGTGTCAATTTTCATCCTCAGTACACTTTTTTTCCCTTTGAATTTAAGCAGGAGATGGCAGGGACTTCTCAGTTGCAGGCAACTGAAATGCAAGCTTAATTTTAGGCATAGTTGTATGCTTAAGAAAATGCAACAGGAATAATACTTGGGCATTTTTGCTGAATCAGCAAGTTGCTGAGATGAGCAGGATGAATAAACACACTGGCCCAGATAACAGTAATTTAAGGCTCAGCGCACTATCATTAATAAAGCACATCACAGAGGGCTGAGAATTTAGGAATACTCCACAAAGCTCTCTCCTCATCCACAAGTCCAGAGATCTACAACTATCCCTCAGACTGTCTTTTAAAACAGAAAGTACCTCATCATATAAGGCACCCACTCATCACCAGCTGCGATGGACAGAAGTCTCTGAGTCTAAACAAGACGACCTACTGACCAACTGCAAGCTCAGTGTGAGACAGGCAGGATCCATATATAGATTTCCATGTCAGAAGCGGGCCTACTTTGTTTAGAGGCATGTAGTTGTGTAAAAGGCCTTAAATGCTTAAAGCTGAATTACAAAAGCATAGAAAAGATGCAGGTTTATAGTGTCTAGGAAGAAAGCTTTCAAGTATAAAATCACAAGATCACGTTTTCTTCAGATGTGTCACTGGCACAGCACCTGCTCCCTAAAACAAGTGCTTGTTTTCATAACCAATTGTTTGGTATGCTGTAACAGTGATAGACGAGCACTTATCATCAGTATTTTAAGCTGTTCATTATGGGCGTCTGTCCCATTCTGTGTTGCACTGTGTCATTTTAATTAGATTGTCCTGCTGCTCTGTTAAGCATATTAAAACACAAATTACAAGTTTTTCCATTTACTCTTTACCGAAAGTTATACCACGCACGCAACACACATGCAGATACAACCTTGTGTGATATAAGGGAAGATAATGTCTAGTGGATAGTTTATCTCTGAAGGAATAGGTAATTCTCAAGGGAAAAACAGATACGAAGTCTTTCTTTACCAATGAAGAAAAACATTCAAGTTCACATAGGTCAGCTGTTGGTGTATTTAAGTGAATGCCTTATTTTTTCCTTCCTGTTCATTTTGAATTAGGAATGCAAACGCTCTGCCCGAGAGGGGATATAAAGGCCTATTTGAAAACAGTAATTATTGTTAAACACATGCAACAAATTTTTGCTTCAATCTTAAGACTTTCTCCTGCTCATTTCGAATTGTTTCCACAAACATAGACAAGAGATCCTCTAAGAAACCATTAATAACTATAGGCTGGGAAGAAACTTTCCAAAGGTCAAGATGTAAGCTGTGCTTCTGTAAATCTTGCTCTTTCTTGCTCAAACATTACCATATCATCCCCTATTTCCAGTAGCTGATTCAAACCAAACCAAAAGCAGCTTTTAACTTTTCTTTGTCAGCAGCATACCCTTGAGAATACACTCTTAACAGAATACCAGACTGAAAGTTCCCCTTTCCCAACATCTTTTGTGGTGAAATCAAGAAGTATTTGCAAGACTGAAACACAATACAGCATTTCCTATTCTGACAAATGGTTTCTCTTGATGCTATTAACTAGTGCTTTGAAAGACCACTATTACAAAACACTTAACAAGTGTTATCACTGTCAGACTAGAGACAAAGGTGAATGGGAAGGAACACCCTAGAAGATATTTTACACAGTACTGTCAATATTAATCTGCAGCTAAATTTCTGAACACAGAATACTTGTGACTCTGGATTCTTTTCCACTGTTCTCATTAAAAGTTAAGAATCTGAAACATGCAACTTCTTTAGTATCCTTCATTGCATGGCCACATGACCTATCGATCACAGATCTGTAGCCAGCCCTACAAGAAAATGAGCACATGTAGTCATTTCAGGCATGATTCCAGACAGTAGTCACCTGGTATGAATGTCCTACAAGGACAGCAGTGTCTGCTGCTCCTTTGGAGGTTTGCCTTTAAACTAGGATGCTCAGGACTGCCCAGATGGTAAGTCAGCGTGGGCTGTGCCCAGCCCTAGGAGATGCCCCTCCATCACTGTGCAGCACCAGATACCCGCATTGCCAGTGAGCAGGGAGCACATTACAGGTTTCTGTGCTGCTTCTTGGCAAAGCAGGCAAGTTCACACAAAGCCATGGGCTGCTACGGTTCAGCCACTTTCAGTGCCAATGCCCAATCATTGAAGTTAACTAACGTGCTGCTGTAAATAAGTGAAGCTTGTAGCATTGAGATACTCACTTGCTAGATACCTTGCCCTACTTACAAAATGGAGTAAAATACCTACCACAAAGCCACTCTTAGGCCTTCTTAAATGTGTTGGTGTACAGAGTTAGCATGGAATAGATTCACATTCTGGCTCACAAATTAGATGCTTGTAAACAGAGGCACAATACCTGATCAGGAGTTATATTTACTACCCAAATTCTATGGAAGGTCAAAGGCAGAGCAGATCATTCAATGTGGTATATAAACAGTGTTTTATCGCATCCTGGCCCATTAGCATCTTGTAACCTCCCTGTTGTGGATTTTATCCCCTTCTGTGTTGTCCACTTCTCACACCATGAGTTTTTACAACTTCTGTGATACCCAGCAGATAGAGGAAAAGATTAAATATTGATAACTGAGCTTATCACATAAATGCCATTTTAAAAACTCTCCTGTGTTGCACCATTACAATACACATAAACGGTTGGAACAGTGAGGTATACCTATGTATAACCCCAAAATCTTTCCCTCCTGTGTGCTGAAAATTTCTGCAGAAGAAATATTAAAATAGCAATGAAGTATACACTGCTGTGCATATGGTTTCATTTCAGTCAGGAATACCCCTAGGCTATCTCCAGCAGCCCACGCATAGAAACATCAGCTGTGAAAGCAAGTTCATCATTATCACTCTGAAGTCAGATAGCTGCAGCTACTAGAACTCAACCACACAAACATCCAGGGCAAGTTTTGCGGAAACATAACTCCAAAAGAAATGAGAACTTAAAAAGAAGAGATGCAGCAGATTACACCATCAATTGAAAAATATTTTTGTGATAGTAGTCTAGTTGGTAAAGCTCTGAACACTAGGCATGAGTCTGGGTTTAATTTTCAGTTCTAAAGCCAGTTTGCCTTTGTCTGTCAAAAAAAAAAAGTCACCTTTATGTGAAGCTTCTGAAGTTTCACACCCACTTGCTGCAGAGCATGCTATATAAGAACCTATAAAAATAATAAATCTAGCCTGACAGATCTGTAGAAGAGGCTTGCATGATAACCTATCCAACCAAGCACTAGAACTACTGTATGGGTCATCTAAGGAATCATCAGTTGTTAGGGTTTTTTTTGCACAACATTCAAGAACTGGGATACCAAAGGGGTACATCTGATCACCAGTGTTATATGCTTATTTTATTTTTTTTTAGCCTATCATGTGTCTGCCCACTGAAACCGTGTGCTCACACTGAGCCCAAGGACAGGCTTCCACAGCACTGGCACCATTCTTAGTGCAATCAGAAGCCTGAAGAAAGCTCTTTGATCCTGGTTTACCCTCATTCCTCTCAGTTGCCTTCTCCATTCGGTCTGGAGGCTTTTGACAAAAGGATTGTGTTCTAAGTTTCTATACTCCCTAACTGCAGCCTTGGGTAAACATATTCTTTAAATATACCTTGAGAAAATTCGCTACTAACCTTTCACTTTATACCTGAACAGCAAAGCATAACATTTTGGTGTGTATAATTCACTAACTTAAATTCTGGTTCACAAGGAAAATTTTCAACACACTACTTTCTATTTGTACAACCAGTCAAAGAAATACATATTTTAGTGATGTATAAATTCATGAATGACATAAAGTGAAAGCAGGCCTGTTGAAAAATTCACCTCAGTGAACTTAAAATCAAAACAAATAGATATGTACTTGTGAAAGATACAAAATTAATACACTTGGAAACCTTATTTGACAGCTCCTAGAAAGCTGATGGATATGTACCAAGAGATTCTACAGGAATTATCATAAACTAAAATAACATGACCACACTTGTGGCATACTCTGGCACTGTGGATTGGCCCCTTGCTCTTTTATAGTATGAAAGGACAGAGGCTGAAAGGAAAACAAAAAAAATGCTACACATTGTAAACCTGACATACTGAAAGTTCTTATTTGTCATAATCTGGACTGCAAACCAGAGCTGTAAAGCAAAAGCATGCATTGCAGTGAACTGTACACATTTATTTTGCAATTTATACATGCACCCAAGGCTGACTTTTCCACAATCCATGTAAAGCAGTGATTTAGAAAGAAAGTTGATTTTCTAAAAACAATATTCTGGAGCTGAAGGTTTCAAGCTGTATTTTGGGAAGCTGGATATGTGGATCGGGTATTAGCTTTCTGCATTTGTATTGTAAATCCACTTCTTACATATTAATTTCAGTACTTTGTTAAGAAGTTGATAAAGCAACTGAATGCAATGAGTTCTCATTGTTCCGGCTGCGATTATCTGTAATATCACAGAGGATTTTAAGTTAGCTTAATTAAAAAGCACAAGTCAAGGCTTTGAATACATCTCTAACATGACTAAATTCAGTCTAAAGCAAACCAAGGCTAGCAAATTCAGAGATATAATGTATTCAGCAAATACATTAAATGTATGCTTAAGGCTCCAACCAGTGGAGTCATGTGCTGACGTTTTGAACATTACAGCCCCTAGCTCTTGCACATCAGAAAAACCTGAGAACATGAACAAAATCCAATTAGTGTGATTTTTACATGGCTTACAAAACTGTGAAAAAGTAAATAGTACTGCACACAGGAGAGCCAGTCCCTGCCCCATTACAAGGGCAGGGCTACCAGGCACCATCATGGGGATTTCCCTGTTCAAAGAGGATTGGTAAAAACTGGGTCCACTTCTGCACTCACTTTGTTTTACTTCAAGTTATCCCTCCAGGGAAGCCTAGCTCATTAGTTGCAAAGATCCCATCAGGCTTATCCCATACAGGCAACAGCAAGCCCACAGCAGATTGGTGCACTAGGAAAACAGATGGAAGCAAGTGAAGATAGAGGCTTTTAATGCCTGAAATTTTATCACTGGAGACTCAAGACATTAGAAGAGAAATTTTTATAACACTCAAAGCAACAGCAGCTTTGGGGAAAGGTAATGGAGACTAATCCAAGCAATCACTTCAACAGAGCTGGTGCTTTCACACATCCACCTTTGAAAAAGCTTTGAAAAGCATATTTTTCCAGGTGACTGATCAATGGAGTTTCTTTCAGGTTTGGTGTTTCTTTCAGGTTTGGTATTTCTTTCCCAGCAAGTATTTGGGTCTGGCAACAAACACAAAGGACTAGTAAAAGAGAGGTTTTATTTTTATACATATATATATATATATATATATAAATGTATTTGTTCCTTTATCTGGAAACAATGAATGTATAGCTGGCTTTTGAAGACTCTGGACTGTGTCTCTAACCCCTCAGCATATAAGAGGCAAGGCCAGGTTCTCCAGGTTTACTGTGAAACACCCATCGTTACTACCACACTGCTCATTTGTGCTAAGAGTCCAGAACTAAATAGTAAGTCTTCACAAAGCCTCAAAGATGAGGATGAAAATGTGAAATATATTACTGTACTTGGAAGAAGGGAGAAAAGAGATTATAGTATGGAAACACTAAATTATAATGACATTTGTTTAATTATTTGTGCACACGCAGTAAGAAAAAGGAAGAGGAAATAATAGTGTATATACTCATAGCAGAAAGTCCCCCTGCCCCCCGGGGCATCACAGCAAGGGTACCACAGATAACAAGGCATCTGCTGATCAATGAGATGCTCTCAGCCTGCTGATTTATGCATTAATGAAATGTGTGCAGCAGTTCACTGAGCTGATAAAGGTTCCCACAGGGGACTAGGTCCAGGGGAAAACAAATGATCAAAATGAACAAAAGTGATTAGAGGAAATAAAAAAAGACAAGGAAGTGCAGCTAGGGGAGAAGTCAGACCCAACAGAGCCAGACTGCCCTTTTCATCTCTGGGCATCACCTTCCTCTCTGCCAACTCATAGGGGATAGCAAAGTAAACATCCTAACACATAGACTTCAGTCTGTACACAGAAAAACAGCTTGGATTTCTCCCAGCCTAAATCCCTTCATTTTAACAGTGTCCTGCACAGTGGATACTTCAGTATCAGAAAACACTCTTCCTAGCAGTTACTGAGACAAAGAACATCAAAAGCCTGGCTCTAGCTTTAGAAACCACAAGTTTGAGTGCATGCTCAGCAGGAATGCTACTTAGGAAGAAGACTAGACTGAATGGTTAATACCATTCTCCATGACCTCTACTGATAGCATCAGGCCAAGCCCCTGAAGACAGAAAGCTGCTGTGCAGAACCTTATGCTCAAGCCCAGCAACAAGCACACTGTTCCCAAGACCCTAGTAACTACAGCTCCCAGACTACTCCATGTTCCATCCTGCATGGCTTCAGTCTGTTTTCTATTCCTACCTCCTCCAAAAGAAAGTCTTACCACCTTCTCCAAGCAGATGATGTTTCAATTGGCAGCATGTATTCTGAATCCATTATGACATAAATACCTTTGTGTTGCACGTGAGGGAATCATGTTGCTGCATATGAAAGGTGGGTTGCTTTGGAAAAAAAAAATGGTACTGAGGTAGAAAATTTGCCATTAGAGACTTCATGGCTTCTCACAAATGAGGTCAACGTCAGCAATTCTGATCATTGTCTACATTTCAGCTAGGCTTCTGCTTGTTTAATTTCATCATTTTGCTACTGCTTGTGACGAGCAGGCAACTGTGCTGTGAAATAACATCATTTTACCACAACAACTACTCCAGCAGTGACTGGACTAATGATATACCAAAATAGTTTGTAAAAAGTACATAGCAATGAAAAGCTCTTTAGAAACAGATTACCTTATTATACATTGGACTTGTTTCTGAATATCAGGGTGTCCCGAGGTTGTGCTCTAACCTGCAGTGAAAGGTATCACTGATGTAACCCAGAGGCACACATAAATTGTATATAATGCAGAATCATTTTCAGCAGAGCATAAAGATAAATCTGCATGTGGAGGCTGCCAAAACCAGTACAATTCATTTCACAATAAACAGGAGAGAAGAGCGATGTTCCCCATCTCTTCTTGATGAAGCATTTTACAGCAACCATAGGTGTACGCATTATGCATGGAATTGTGTGGCTTTTTTTCCCCTTTTAGAGAGCTGTGCTTTAAAATAAAGGGTATCACGTACAGAGATAAAACTCATTTCTGAGTTGCATCATGAGTTTGTGTAGCTTCCCAAATAAGAGAAACAGATCTGAGGAAAGTGGAAACCAGAATGGCTAAAGTTACAAGAAAGGCACTACTGGGACCAGCAAAGGGAGAATTTGCTTGCAGCTTCTCATCACAGAGTCTTTCCCAACTAGAGTGAAAACTAAAGCAGCAACTCCATTAGTGCTTTACAGAGTTCACAAATCAATGTGAAATTCCATATGCTTTGCTGAGACACCTGCACCAATGTGTTTGGAAATATTTATGTGCAGTTATATGGAGTATGTAAGTATACAGAGAGAGATAAGAGCCCCTCCTCCCCATGCAGATTAGTCAAACAAAATTGATGTGGTATTTGGCAGGGAATGTAGGAGAATTCACAGAGCCGTGCCACTGAACTTGTCAGCTAAAATATTTCATTCCCTCATTGGAAATCATTATGCTCACTCTCTAGAAGTCTCCTTGTATTTTGAGTGGTTTGTGAAGCAAATGGAACTGCACCGGTACAACCATTCACAATATAAAGTGTCATAGCCAAACTGTAATATATCTTGAGAACTAAATATTGGTTTTGGGTTCCTTATTAGGTTAATTACTCTTCCACCAGTAGCTGTAGTTCCTCTTTTCAAACTGTTAATGCACATTTTTGTGTTTCCTTCAATAATCAAATATGGAGAACTAACTTTTTGCTTCACCTGAGGGAAACTCATGACTTCCAGCATTTAAAAGTAGCTTTTGGGGACCACAGAAAGGGAAATTCCCTTTACTTTACTCTCCCGGTTTCTCTGTTGTAAGCATACGCTTTTGAGTATATTTTTGTCATCTTCTTTAATAAACACTACCTTAGTATCAGGGAGATACGTAAAATCAGCAAGGATGTCTAGTGAAGTTTAGCTCAAACTCAGAAAATAGATGTATACCCTTACTTCCTACAGGGGGACACAGAATGAAAACACAGACTTTTGCTTTAAGAAAGGTCCTTTAGTGTTTCAAGCCTTAACTAGTTGTTACAAACCTACTAGTTGTTGCAAGCAGGCCTCCTCAGATGTCCCCTCAAAACTTACAAGTCAGCCGCATATGACTTCAAAAGAGAGATTAATCTTCTAAAACACTTCTAGAGTGGTTCTTCCATAAGCAGGCCGATCTGTAGGGCTGTGCTGCTTCTTGGAGGGGATTGGATATATACAGCAGGAACATAGCTGCTTCATCACAGACAGTGACCCACGTCAACCTGATTGCTCAAGTGTTCACAATCTCACTCTTAAAAATCCATGAAATCAGGACAGCAAAGCTTTGGCTTTTCAACATACCTGCCAAGCAGCAATTTGAAGTAGGGTGACAGTTGCTCAGTCTTTCTTAAATTCAAGCCTCAGGTTCAGAAGAGCCACAGTGCAGTCAGAGCTGTGATCGTTTCCACATCCATGTGAAGCGGGCTGGTGTTCTGGCTGAGATAAGAGAGCAGCAGGGTTTAAATCAGAACAGAACATGGTAATGACTAGTATTGCCACTTCAGACCACACAACCTTCATTAATTTAATCATTACTGCAAGCAACATCGTAACATCTAAAAATAAGTCACTTGAACTAGAAGAAAGTTTCCAAGTTCTATGTTTCCATTTCTTCTTAATAAAGCTCAAGCTTGCTAACAATATGCTGTGGCACAATGCAAAATTCTCATTTATAAAATAATGCAAAATCTATCTAGTGTGGGAAGAAGATAACAGTTGTTTATCAACAGGAATAAAATGATTGAAATTTGAAATAAGATGCTGGATATCCTTCATTTGCAGACTGCACAGCTGCAATTAGCAACACAAAGAAGGTATTCACCATTTCAAGAATCTTAGTGCACTGATGCATCTTGCTAAAACTATCTGCGATGAAAGGCTCTACCTCAGAATACAATTAATTTTAAACAGAGCAAATTTGAAATTCATTTAAAGTATTTATATTCTATATATTATGCATCAGTTTCAACAATGTATATAGGCTGGATACTTGCACACAAGTATACATGTTTATACTTCCCTGTGATAAGACTTCAGTCATTTTTATTTTCTATTAAATATCTATACAGTTTACACTTTTTTTTAAATCTCATTTAGTTCAGCATGCTTGGTCATATACAGATCTAGACAAATACTATCTGAAGTGAGAATACAAAATAAAGCTTTTTTCCTTAATGTGCAAATTTAAAAATTCTTTCTATAATTTATTTCATAATTCCCTTTCTAACACATTGCACTCGCATTTAGTATCACTTCAGCTCAAGTACAATGTAAATTTCTCACCAAAAGACTTCATCTTCAGGAGAAATGTCCGTTTCCAGTCTTTGTATCTCCTATTTAGCATTTTTCAAATTAAATCTCTCCTAGATGAATCCAGTATATTGCTCAGCAGTTATTGAAATTTATGAACGTGTTTAAACTTTTTCATACAGCTGTTAGCCATTATGATTGCTTCCTTTAAATCTTTCATTTTATAGCTATCACTTTACCAGACTGTATTGGTGACATTCATGAATTTCTCAGATCACAACTGTGCCCGTACTGAACATCTCAGACTAGAATTATGCCTTCAAACCCATGCCTTGGTTGTGTGCTTTGACCCCTACTCCACTGAGTCCCACACGTTCCATCGTCAAACTGGCAGAAGGCACACGTTTGGGGGAACCATCACCAGGCTCTGTGGGTCAGATTGCCACCTCTATTTCCGCTGTCCAGAAGAGCCCAGTAGCAACTGTTCTCATCAACTCCAGATCCAGACAGCCACCAACGATGCAGCGGTACCAGCTCTGAGTCAACGGAGATGCGTTTGCATGAGGAACAACACTGGGGGAGGGCTGCAAAGAGCAGAATGTGACTGTGAAGCAGAAAGCTTCAGCAAACAGACATTGTCTTTTGCCAGGGGTTAAGTAGGCAAGCTTGACTACTGACTCAAACCAGCCAGCACCAGTGCTCCCAATCAGCACACAAAGCTTTTTATTCCTTACCCTGTTGCACCACTCTCTTTCCATGGTCATTGCCTAACGCATGCAGTAAAATCATGAGGTCAAAGGTGGCCAACTGTGGGGAAAGTCTGCAGGCACACCTCGCAGCACCGAGCGCAGTAACGGAGCAGTGAGCTCCACCAGCAGCGACCAGCAGCACCAAAGCTCCCTGCCGGGGTCCCACCAGCCAGGCAGCTTCCCTGGCTCTGTGGCAGCAGCCGCCGCAGCGTCCCACGTGGAGCGGACGCACTGGTGGTGCAAAACACGCTGTGCTAATGGGCAGGAGAGCAAGCTGGGAAATCTCCATAGGCCCCTCATGAATAATGTATTGTAACGTACACTAATAACAACATCCATCTAGCCTAAAGCCATGCATCTAACAAGAGGGTCAGTTTACTACAGCATATGAAAACAGAACAGGATCCAACCTCCAACAGCTTCAGAGGCAGAGTCCCTTCAAAACAAAGACATGTCTGCCCCTGCTTTTCTTCTTCACGTCTGCTTAATGTTCAGAGATTGGTATTTCTTGTTGAAAACAAAGAATTAGTTCCAATTAGTGGGGCTCATGGTGGCAGTGTTTTTCAAACTATGGTCTAAAGATCCTCAAAGGACTGTGAAAGGTATCTGAGGAAAGGCAAGCCTGCTATCAGGACACTTGCATTCACTTCCCAGACATCTGCACTACTTTCCTGGCAAATGCAATTTCTTGCCCCCTCTCCCCAAACACATGCATATTTTGGTTAAAAAAATCAGAAAGGTCTTGCCTGCATTTCTCTCACCATTAAGCTACTTTGGCAGCTGAGCAAGTTTCTTCAAACACCAGCAGAAAAGAGAAAGCGAGCTGAAAATAATTCTGTGATCGAGCATGCAAGCAAGCTTGCCCAGGTATCAGGGCTGGAAGAGGAAGGGTGACCTTTATGAAACGCACAGAACCTTATTCTCATCCAGCAAAATCCAGAGCTGAGCTGACGAACACGCAAACTGTATAATGAACATAAATGCTTCCTGTCCCCCTCCCTACCTCACCCGGGCTTTATAACTGCGTGTCCTCTGGGCAGGGACCACCTCAGCACCCAAATGCATGCTTGTAGCTAATCCTGCAGTGCAAACCCATAGTCAGCCTCTCTGCATCTTTGAGATACAGGCTTTCACAGCTCCTGGCAAGAGAAAAAAAAAAAAAAAGAGAGAGAGATTCTGTGCAAAAACTATAGAGAATTTGGCAGTGATTATTAACAAATTTTATTTTTTTCCAAATATTAAAGATGTTTTACACCAGGAACATGCTATGTTAATCCATGCCCAACTAAACTAGATGATGCTGCAGTCTGTGGCTGACAGTGCCACGTCTTTAGGAGCTGTGCTTCAAAACACTTACAAAAAACCCTTGGTATTTGCACACACCTGTATCATCTGCATACTGTACTTTCCTACAGTTAAAGAGTCATTTAAATTCTGAAATGATGCATTTAAACTGGTGATCACACATCTCGGTGGTAACCAACCAAAGAACCCACTGCCATGTCATATGTTTGCTCCCAGCATAAATAACTGCAAGTTGAACAGGCGGAGCAAAGCAAAGCTTACTCAGGAGAGGATGTTTTCTGATGCAGCCTCTGAACTTCTGCCAACCCTTCAGCCATTGACCCGCCCTTGTGCCAGTGGTGCTACCCTCTGAGTTAGCACACCAGCACAGCGGCCAGTGCTGTCCCCTGGCTGCACAGCTCTCCAGAGCCCAGCAGTGAGCTGAGCAGATCTGCTATTACTGATGGTAAGATGAGTTACACCTCATTGCAGCTTTACGCAGACACGACTTAAATACAGCAAAAAGTCAGAACCTCAGAACTTGAATCAACAGTTCAGTGCCCAAGAGGGCTACTTATTTGCAGGGTAACACAAAAGTCATGCTAGAAATGCCAACAACTCTGAACGTGCTTGTAGGCATGATTCATGCATTTCTCCCAGCTTCATATCCTGGCATTTCACTCGCCCTTATTTCACTGCTTTATTTTTCCTGGTTATAAACACTGACAAATCAGAAAAAAAAAAGAAATTAAGTCTCAAATTTATTTTTAAAAGGTAAATGAAATACTAACATGGCTGTTTATCTTATGAATTGCTAATGATATTAAAACTGTACCATTTTTCACAGTAACCACAGCTCTCCATTTTTCATGTTATGCCACGGATACCCTGTATAAGTATTTGACAGGTTCTGATGTTTAATTACAGTAATTTTTAATAAGCTAGAATCTTTTTCCAGATTTCTTGCATGGCTGAATATTACCTCTCTAGTTCATTTAACCGCAGTTTGGTGGAAAGCAGGGGCAAAGACCCTGCTGTGAAAAGAGAGTACAGCTGCTCTGCCCAGATTCGAAGTGATGCTCATTCAGTTGCTCTTTAAAAGCATGAAGCTTTAGGGAAAAATAAACTGGCATAAGCATTTGCTGAATTAGAAGGTACCAAAAATTTTGAGTGTATTATTTTTCCTGGTGCATTTTTGCCTTCTGAGTGGCCATTCCACAAAAGTAATCATTTTTGGGTTTAACACTGGAACTGTTTCAGGTTTTAATGCACTCATGTTCTATGCCCAGAGGACCAGA
>VXAA01002799.1:517919-629830 GCA_013399115.1 Anseranas semipalmata | reverse complement strand
TTTTTCTTTTTCTAAGTTCTGTGCACCTTTGCCTCAGACACTGCCTTCATCACGAGGCGGCGATTGCCGACACTGAGCGCATCCCAGGAGACGACCCCACAAATCTCCATGTGCTGCAGCTAGAGCTAGGTGGGTGCTAATTCTCACAGTCAAATTCTGTCACAAAGCTAACCACAATGACTGGGAAGAAAAGCTTAGAGGAAAAACAAGGCAATAAACCTAATGCCACTACAACAAGGCAACCAGCGAGCTAATGCTGAGACCAGGGCTACTTGTTACACAGCTGCCACAGCAGGCAATCGGAAAGGCAGGAAGATCTGCGTATCATTCATGTTGCAACTCGGAGGTCATTGACGGTTATGTTCTAAGAACTAGCAGGGAACTCTCTGGTAGAATATGTAAGTATTGGTATAAGTTGCATTTTTTTGAGGAATCTTTACTGTTCATTTGGTTCTCAGATTTCCTAGAAATCAAAAAACGTCAGCTACAGTAGACAGCTGACATGCTTTCTTGAAAGTGAACACTGTTTCAATTTCCAGCAACAATCACAATGGAAGGACATATTAATACAACTTCCTAACATAATACTAATACTATATCAAGTCTGGGAAAGGTTAAAAAAAAGTATTAATTGAGAAGTGCAGATCACTTAATTTTGAGAATTCATCCATTTGGCGCTGCTTCCCACGGAATCTGAAGGCCGATCAATGTCATGATGTATTTTGGAAAAAAAACTCCTAGTAACCAGTCGAAGTTTCATAAATCATTAATAATAATCTCTTGTAATTCATTACTAAAGATTGTTACATACATCTATGCACACAAGTACCTACAGCCCAAGTCTACTTTAAATTCAAGTTTTGCTTAAATAAATTGGTGTATTAATGACGAAGGGCAGAATATACTTATTAGAACAGCCACATTTCTGAGTAGGAAACATCTTGTAGAAAATCTCTAGCCTAGTTGTTTGCCAATTAGTCAGGAACTATAATCAACATTTATAACTCAGCTTCAGAAAAATGCATGTTTTGCAAGACCCCGGCCTCCTCCTTCTCCTGGTCATCAGGTTCCCGTACCCTGCACGGGATCACTGACCGAAAGCTACAGCCTTCCATGATTTCAATGGGAAGTTTCTTGTTGTTGGCAACGTCAGATCACATGGTAGTTCTACTGCTTGTGGGTTCTCTAGCACCATTAGCGCAGTCAGATTAACATCCTCCGGAATTAAGCAGTACAGGATATTTCACTGCCTTCAGACGCTTAAACAGAATTACGACCAGCTACACACAGGTAGAGCTAAGGTTCTGATCCAGCCAGGCGCTGCAGTGTGCTCCTGAATCCGACACGGGGATTTGAACAGCTTCAGAGAGCTCCAGCTGGCACTGACAGACCTGCTGAATCGCAGCCTTCGTTTGACACTTGTGTGACCAAAGGAGGACAGTAATCCCAAGGCCACCTTTCTGACCATGCTACCATCTTGTGAAACAGATTCCAATTGACCAGACATGTTGCACTTACTAAAGGACACTGTTGATTCAACAGTCATGCAATGAAGTAACTGACTGCAGGAAACTTCTTGTAAGTATAAGGAATGAAAATGGATTTTTATTAATAATAGTGGCATGGAAATCTATTGAGTCTTTCCTGTTTAAAAAAAGCTTGCTTACTCAGCATCAGGAAAGGAAGGAGACCTACTTTACCATGTCAGTCACAAACCGTGACTTATTACATGCTTGTTTGATTTTCCAAGTTAGTACAATTACATGCTGTTGCTTCTAAATACAATTTAAGTAAAGGCAGGTATGAAAAAATACCCATACCTTCTGATTCATTGGTATGCCATGCAGCCAAAGACTTGTAGAGGCTGTTAATGATACATGAATTATGTATGCTACAGCTCAATATAACATTTGGTGTGATTTAAACAGCATGAACTTTTAGTGAAAGTCATTTTGATTCTGTGATGTATTACACTTTGAAAACCCTTAGCAGGAGGTGAGAATTGAATGATGTTCTCTGAAAGCTTTTATTTGTTAAGCATACACAATACAGCTGCAACTAGATCCTAAATAACAGCAAGGAGTGAAACGGAAGATCCGATACAAAATTAGATTTCTGCACAACCCGATTCTGAGTGTCAGTGAGGGAAACAGAAGCAGCAGAAGGGAAGAAAGCAGACAGGAGTCAAACATTCCCCTTTTCCTCTCTATCATCTGAACTTCACGCTACCTTAGTCGTATTTCTTATTTTAAAGCTCACCATTCAATTGATCATTTGACTCTGCAACACCCAACAGCTGGCTCCCAGTGCTGGGATTAGGCTATTTCAATAACCAAGTTCTGAATCACTAGAAGAGCTATCCGAGCTATCCAGTTACTCACAAAGGGTGAAAGAGGAATCTGCCTATGTACATAAGTCATTTCTAAGAACTTAAATGCAAGGAGGGGAAGAACTATTAAAACCCAGGTGGATAATGTGATCTTTAGTTTTATTTTCTCTAAGATGCCTAAATTGTTTGGAAGGAATTTATATACATCTGAACATAATAGCACCAATTTTTGTTGCCCAAGGAGAGCTTTAAGCAATGACTCACTTCCTACTTCATAAATATTTACAGCATTCCTTTGGAGGAAAGCATTATTAAGACTTACAAAATTTGTCTGAGGACAAAGAGGCTTCTTTACTAGCTCTATGATTGAAAAATAAGGGGTTTTAACACTGTGATATTATAAAGAAGCCTTTTCAGTGTACAACCAAATTCATGGATCTGAATTGGACTCTAATTAAACACTACATGCTTTTAAGTATTAGAATTCCTCTCTTTAATGTAATCTTTCTTTGTTTCCAGAAACATTTAGTACTGACCTATCTCCTCTATCACTTACTAAAGAGAAAGCTGACACTGACATGGTAGTAGGAACAGGAATAGCCCAAACAAACCATGCTTCTGAAAACACTGTCCTGGATCCAGCAGGCAATGACAGACAACACACATTGCCCCTGTTTTGGGGATGGAAGTAGAGGTGGACTCCTTCAACATTGTCTAAAAAACTTGCAGCCTAGCAGAGAAACAACTGAGATCTGAGATTCTGACTGATAACTAAGCTACTCCCCTGTACAAAAGCTTAAATTTACTCATAAAATAGGATTGTTCTTTTAGGGTTGAGTTTGAACATACAGAAGAGTTTGTTTCATCTTGTTTCTTCTCACTGAATCAATACAGTAACCCAGTGTCCATCCTTTCTGAAGACTGGGATAGATGCATACATGCTGTTATATTCTTGACACATATTTATAAACTGCCACAAAGCATCATGCCCCTAAACAAGGGCAGCCTCTTTTAATCCTAAAGACAAGCTAGCCAGGGAACTACAGAAGTTTTGTGTGAGAGGTAACATTGCTTCAGCGTGTCCTACTGGGACTTGGCCACTGAACACAATCTGACAGAAACAACAGTAACTGACAGAAACCTACAATTATCTAACAGAAATATAGTTATACTCCCAAAGGACAGAAGAGCACAGAACCTTTGCTCAGTAAAATGGACAGTTTCTCTCATGCTTTAGATACACATTTCAGAAAATCTTCAAGATTTTTTGCCAGACACTGCATCCTCTAAAGGATTAAAATGTTCATACGGTTACTTCTACATACTAAAAGAATTTATAATTATAAGGAAGGCTTATAAAATCAAATCAATGAGTACCAGTAGATGTCAAAAACAGCAGTAGCATGTACTGTTCAAAGAAAATATAAATTCACTTAAGTGTGCTTATTCTTATAATACTCAGTAAAAGCTTGTTTTTTTTTTTTGAAACAAATGCTTGGGGAATATTTGCAAAAAGTGGTATTTCTAGCAGAGGCATGATGACACTTGATCTAAAGGAAGATCATCAACAGAATTATTTCCTATAGTAGAGATTCTGCTTTGTCACTTCACCACCACCACAAACCATGGTATATCAGATACTAAGCTCAAACTTGTCTTGTGTGCTTAGAGAACACCAGAAAGAAAAAAAACCTTTCAGAAGAATTTTCACAATTTCAAAAAATTATTGTTCTGCTTTAGGATGAAACTAAGACATTATTTTGTGAGCATTCACAGCCCCCAAAATCTAACCAACTAAAAAAAATCCCCAGACACCACCACTGTCAACATTTTTCAAAATTGTTCTTAGGTAACCATTACAGCACTCACCTGAAATTTAGGAGACGGCATTTTGAGGTCACCAGTCTGAGCAAGAACCTTAACCTCTGACACCCTGCCTCCCCCACTGACACTGTTTAGGGACTCTGAACTGAGGAAGCTCCTGTTTCAATGACAACTCACATTTTAAACAGAACTCATTCAAAGAAAATCAAAGTTGACATTGTTGATATTTCTGACCTCTTTAGAAAACAATTGAATAGCAGTCCTCAATTGCAGGAGATCATTATAGTCTAGTACACTCTACCTGCTATCCTGAAAGAACATGCTATTTAGGCTCTTGGATTGTTAAATTAATACATTTTTATCCTGACCACGGAAAAATATGAAGTAATAAAACATTCGGAGAACACAAAGACTACAGTAATACAACTGATTAGGAATTGCATTACACTGTTTTCCAAAGTGAGTCAGACAGCAGATGCAATGTACACATTTATAACTCGGAGTCTTCTTGTATTACAACTGATCTTGTTCATGCTGGCCAAAATTTCTCAAAAAAAAACCAAAACCAACCAAACAAAAAAACAAAACAAAACCCCACAAGATTAGATTCAAAATCCTGAACTTAATACAGCTACATATACGTAATGACTTTGTTTTTCAGCATAACACATTAATATTAGCATGTTGAGTTAGATCCTCATTATCCTGAAAAACAATGGCCCTATATTTAATTTTAGAAGTCCTGTTGTTTATCATTGTTCTCTTCTATCAAAACTAAAACAAGATGGCAAATGCAACTGTAATAATTGTTCTTATGTTTCAGCTACTGAATTACTGTAATTTCTAACTGCCAGTTTTTGATTTGAAAAATGCAGAATTCTGTGTCCTCAACAGAAAAAGAAAACCGAATATAAATTAGCCGGGGACCTAAAAAAGGAGATACAAAAATATACACACAGACTGCGATTTGACTGTTAGAGGGGGAAATGTAGAAATACAGTATGTCTTATAGACAAGATGGTAGACAGTACCTGGGCCTAGCAGACTTCACCAACTGACAGAGAAAAGCTGTAACTGGTCCACCCTGTCTCCATGAGATGCAAATTCCAAACCTGTACTAAGGAAAGCAAAAGTCCAGCACTCAGCCTAAAAACAAGACCAAAATGCTGCTTTACTCTTGAACTGCAATGCTTGATGTACACAGTCCTGTGAATAAAGTTCCCAATAATGGGGGCATGCTCCAAACCAGTTGGTTGACATTATCACTATTCATCCAGCTGCAGTGTCGGCATTATGATTCACTCAGTTATTTTAGTTATTTCTACCCAATACACCAGTTAGACTGATTTAGAAATTGCTTTTGTTTAAGTCTTGATGCTGTCAGTTTCCTCCAGACTAGGACATTGTTTGTCAAGGTACCCAACATGCTGAAAAGCACAAAAGAGAGATGGATAACGCTTACTATGGCAGTAATCCCCACTGGACCACATAAAAGAATGGATTTCTTCTTTGCTTCGCTAAGTCATTGTGTTCTAAAACCATCATGCTCAGTAACAGGACTTAAGATGCAACAGAGAAAGGTTAAAGTTATCCCAACTTCTGCCAAAATCCTTAAAAATACATACATCTTATCTGCAGCAGCATACAAATGTAACTGCTGCCATGTTACGTTGTTAACATGACAGCAGTCACAACTAGGTTAAAAAATATATATATATTTTCTTACATTTTTCTCCTAATAAGAACTCTTATGCAAAACCACTTCAGGGGAAAAAAGAAAGAAGAACAGCATTTCCATATTTTTTTTTTTTTTTTTTTAAAACTGAGATTTGGAGTTTTGACACGTTCCCTCCTGTATCTTTTCCTCCTTTGTCTCAGTGCAATAAAAAAATCTACAGAAACTGTTTCTTTCACATCCTCCTCCTTGTTCCCCTTCTTCTGCCTCACCTTTTCCATTTTCAAAGCTTTACCAGCTTCAGTAAGTTAGTAGCAGAAGGTAGCATTTCGTCTTTCTTTCGTCCCTAACTTTTCCAAAGCTGGAGAAGTTTTGCAGACTATGTGTGAGAACAGGGAGAAATGCTTGTTTAAATCTTTTTTTTTTCTTTAAGATTCTTTGTTTGTTTCTTACTTATCTAAAAGTGAAGTTGAAAAAAAACGTCAAATCAGAATTGCGTGTGTCAAGCATTTGGTGGAGGAGAAACATGATAAAACCAGCAGCCGTATCTTCACTGGAGTACATAAACCAGGAAGAAATCATGAAAATACATTTCTTATTCTCTCTTCCTGTAACCAGAGGTGCTAATGAGTATCACCGGTGCTGTCTGAGAGGGATTCTTGATGCGCTCATAACAACCTGGAAGTCACTAAATGTGAGAAAAAGTATCTGAAATTAGGCAAGTTATAAGATTTCAGAAGACAGCCAAAGCTTTTCCTTCAGTTTCCTCTATAGTCACTGGGGAAATACAAGTCTTTTCCAAGGGTGATTTCAACTCACCTAAACATCTGGTTTAGGAGAAGATAAATCAGCTTTTAAACATGTCTCTCTTCTTGTTGGGAACTATGCAGGAGCCTTAGTGACAACTTTGGCTGGAAACCTAAGTTCAGATTACTGAAGTTACACAGGACAAATTCTATCCTGAGTGACAGAATGAAGAAAACAAAACATGGCAGCTTTCTTCCTGCCACTGACAGCTTAAGTATTGCCTCCTGGAAAAAAAGAGCAAAGTAACTGAGTTTGCTTACAGCCCTGTTTTGCATTTCACTACTAGCTGTTAATGGAAGGACAATGCTTTGAAATCCTAGTTCCACATGAGGAGATCATCTCAACATAAAGGATAAGGTAAGTTTTTCCTCCGAGGCTTCTGAAAAAAAAAAACAAACAAACAGTATTTGCGGCACATATATTGGAAGTAGAAAGAATAGCTGAAAAAGACTGCAAGGAGAAGAGGTTTCTTCTTCCCTTTCCTTCTTGACACTCTCTTTCCATGTTCACTCTTTCCCCCCGCTTTGTCCTTATAGCTGGACAGACAATGAAATAAACCCTGTAGCCTTTAAAATACATCTTTTTTTTATTATTATTTTGAAGAAGAGTCATCAGAATCAAATCCATGGTTTTCAATACAGGGAACAAATCTGAGTATTTCTGCCACTCCATTCTCATCCATACCTTGGGCACAACATGGATCCCACACCCTGGGGGGCTCTAAGCTGGCAGCAGGAGTTCACCAGCCTGCGAACAACAGGAAAATGCACTCAAAACAGGCGTTCACTTACGAGCACTTGTACAGCACAGGTGGCTGGCAACACCCGTAAGATGGTGACCCAAAGCAGCCGAACAGAACAGTAGGTCACGGGGAAGAAAGCAAAGATTGAAAGCTGGAGAAGCAAAGCTAACAAGTCTATGGATGAAAACTGCTCACATGCTGTGTCTGGGGCTGAATTTTATGGAGAAAAGACTTTGCGAAGTGATTTGAAAGTAAGAAGAAAAAAAAGCAGCCCCTCACCCGATCTTAATGCAACACGTCTTCCGCAAAGACGTCTCAAAGCTTCTTACACAAACTGCTCTCACGTAAACAAGAAAAAAAAATACACGTGCTGTAACCTTGGGGCGAATCTGAGGAAACAAAAGCACCGCACGATACAAAAGCACCATTGGGAGATGGGCTAGCAGGGGGAGGGCAGGGGGGCACAGCCAGGTGCCTCACTTGACACCGAGGGCTCCACAACCACCGGGGCCAGCGAGCGCCCAAGCCCAGCTCCTTGGCACAGCCCTGGCACTGCCAGCCCCCGACGCAGGGCCGGCCTGCGGGCAGCGAGCCTCAGGGGCAAAGCTCTCGCCCAGACGGGTCACGCAGTTTTGTGTTACTGAGTGCTGTAAAGCTCACCGTGACCTCATGCCGAACCTTCCCCTGGGGCTTCCAGAAAACAGCACTTCTGACAGCATTTTAATAACCCATCTGGAAAAGCCCAACCTTTTCCCACCCTCTTCCTCTGTATTTACGTGGAAAGGCAGACAACATTATGGGAAAGCCAAACACAAACCAGAGTACGATGCTATGGGAAAACTTAAGGATTCTTCTACATCATGTCAAGGAACTTAATATGCTGCAGATGCTCTAAGAAACAAAATTATATATACATTGAAACAGCACAAAGAGCTCCCTTCAGGTACCCACACCTGGGTAAGAACTGTGCAAAGTTGCAGCAAGGAAAGGTTTCTGTACCCTCAAAGCCTCACGTCTGAATAATATCAGCTCTGTGCTGCAACCGGACTGGCTCCCAGCCTCCACCAGCGTCTCTTTGGTAAGGTCAAGGTTTCAATATGAAATGCATTTTGAAAAGCTTCACAAGTGTCTGAGTCAAGTTTTGCATGCGTCTCATCTGTTACATGGACGGCACTAACCAGTGCCCTATAAAGGTGTGAAGAAACTGCATGCTGCTCTAAAGACAAAGGTATCTGCTTCCCACGGAACCATGACAGGAAAAAAGAAAAACAAAACAAAAAATAAAACCAAATCAAGACACCCCCCCCTCCCCCCGGCCCTCAGCTCTCTGCTCACAGCTGCAGCCCCCGCGAGGGGCCTGGCTGCAGCACCCACACGCCTCCCGCCACTCCCCAGAGGGCACCAGGCCCGTCCAGGGACCTCCCGGAACCCCCTGCTGCAGGCCAGGGCTGCCAGGAGCAGCGGGTTTCTGCTTTCAAACACAAGTGTGCAACTTCGGCCCCTGGTCCTTTAGCAGATGGCCAATTTACAGGTCTCCTGAATGAAGCAGCAGATATCCCTGTCCCAAAATACCAGCAAGCAACAGGCTGCACAGAGATTCTCTCTCTTTTTTTTTTTTTCTTTTTACAATACTCACCCTTCTGTCCACAACTGCTGCACATCAAAGGAAGGTGAGGAAGGAAAAGAAAAGGCATTGTGACATGTCATAGCAATTAAAAACTACCAGTAGAGCTGACCTCTTTCCTACTGGGACAAGCACACAGAGAATCGTCTGTTTTTTTGGAAAGCAAGAAAGCAGCCTCTCTTGGTAACAGCTACCCATCTTTAATGTCAGAAATTCTAGAAACTGCAGTTGCTAAATAAAAGCTTCTTTATTTACTCTTTATTCATATCAAAAGATGCCAGGCCTAAAGCTTGCTAGTTAGGAGGAAAAGGGAGCAAGTCTAAAAATCCAAGAGACATTTTTATTTGTTTTCATCTAAACAGGCAAGATCATCTGATCTCAGATGATGCTTCTCAACTGATCTTGAAGAAAAAGCTCAAGAAATAGAGAAACAAATAGCCTTTAGCAAAAGCTGGTTGTAACAAGGAAAAGCAGCAGCTAGCTTTTTCATACAGCCCGCCCACCACCAATGCACCTTAATCCTCATCTGCAGCAAGCCCTGCTATTTTCGGCACAGTCTGCCATTTGCAGCCAGCTGCATGGTAGTTTCATGATGAGTCAGGGGGACGAGACCAGCAAACCCGCTCCTTTGTGCAAGTAGTGTAGCTGTGTGTGGGGATGGCTTTACACAAAGACACGCAGCACCCTTCTGTGCTGCCTGACAACTTGACAATATCCGTGAAACCACTGCAAGGGGTGAACGCAGCAACTGCCCACAAAAATATCTGCTATGAATAAAGGCGGTGGGTAGTTTTTTTTTTTCCTGGTTTTGTTTTTAATGAAGGGCTACAGTAGCTTTTTTCTTATAGGAAATATCTTATTTACAGCTAAAAAGGCTATGCAAATTCAGTTCACCAGAATAAAAAAGGCACATCAATAATAACCATCTTGTTCCTGAAGATGGGTAGTTGGTGTGGATTTACAGCATATTTCAGCAGAAAGTTGATCCTGCATTAGTTTCACATCGCAGTAACCCAGGGTGACAGCAAGGACACACACAATATTGACAACATTCAACTTGGATTCACAAAACCAGATTTGTACTCCCATCCCTACCCAAGGCCCAGGACATGGCTTTATATTTTAAGGCTCTAATATCCTTACCTCTACAGGTGCAGACACAATGCTTTGCTCTGTAGAAACCTAGCAACAAGTTTTAACAAGGACGACAATTAGTCTGAGATTAAGTTAAATATGCTAGTCATGAACCTTGGGAAAGAAACATGGCTGCTGCCCACGGGAGAAGGAAGGTCGCTAGGACCAATGGAACAGAGAAAGCAGGAGACTTGTCCCTGGGACACAGGGGGTTAACGGAAGCTGCAAAGAGTGGGGAGCAATGCGAGAAAGGGCTTTCTCATGGCTCAGGCAGACCCTCTTGCCCCAGAGAACGCTGCTGTCACCGCTCTGTATGAGTTCCTACAGAGCCAGTGCACAGTTTTAACCAAATTTCCCAGGGGGGCCACTAATCTTGCTGCTCATTTTTGGGTATTCCAAGACCCCAGGGTCTTAAACACAGGAGCCTTAAGTGCTCACAGCTGCAGCTGGGGTCACAGGGACTGGGGGCTGTGAACATCTGAACTGATGCACAGTACGGAACGCTGTGAGAAGCCAGAGCACTGTTGTGTCAATTAAGGTAAACAGAAATGAGCTTTTTTGGTTTTGGGCTTAGTCTGAATTTCACCTCTTCATCTGGAGAATGAGAATACCCACCATCCTGTCACCTAATGGACAAGCAGAGGATCAATTAGCATTTGTGAAACTCATCTCCAAATGATGAGTACCACAGAAAAGCCTGTAAGGAAATCAATACTTCTCTATTCAGATCAAAGTGTGAATAGCATGCAATAAATAAAGCATGTCACAGCAAGGCTTAAATGAAGCAAGACAGCCAGTCCTCTGGATAGCAGCAACATTTATAGGCACGAGAGGCAACCAAATTACGGTAGCAAGTCCGCGTCAACTCTTGCAAGTATTGCTCTTGCACCCTTGATAATGTTCATTTGTGGATGGGATTATTTCCCACAACCCCTGTAAAGCAGATGGCTGAAGTGACTGCAGTTGTGTGCATCTCATCCCAGACAGGACCCAAGTGTCACCAGCACTGGCGTGTAACATCAAAGGCTACAGAAAGCAATACATTCCAGCAGTTTAAGAGCTGCTGGCAGAAGTCTTAGTTGAAAACTAACAAAAGGATGTGGTCAGTGAGCAAAAGGGACATTAAGTAACATTAGCAGGCCAGCAGCTTTCAGGGACACCTGCTCTGTAATTAGGCCTGCTCAGTTGGAGAAAACTGAGGAATGAAAAACTAGGACACCATATGAGGCTGATAGCATGGATGCAGGGCCTGGGACAGAACAAAGCAATTAGAGCACCAGCTTTCACTCATGTCCTCCACCCTGCTGAATTCAAAGCCAGATTCATATATGCAAATTTGAAGTTCAAGCATGAAAGTTATTTCCACTGAGAAATTATTTTTCAGTCCATGAACACACTTGGATGCAACTCGATCCATCAAAGATCTGCTTGTTCTGCGTTGGCACTAACTGCATTTTGACAGGATTTACCTGCTTCTAGTATTTGCTTCCCATGGAGAACAACAGCCAAAAGGCTCCAGGAAATGCAGCATGAAGTTCAGGCTCACAGAACCCACTGCTTTTGCCAGGGTCAAAAAATAATTCCGAGTCCGCAGCTATGAAGGGACACAGTTCAGCCAGAGAGCACAGTGGCAACAGTAACTTAATTTTGCAGATGCGTGTAGTTCCCTGAGAGAGATGCTTAGAGCCTGCAGCTATTTTTTTCATGATAATCTTAGGAGACAAGCAGAAATGTAGAAATGGAGTGTCAGAGACAATCCCAGTAACCTCACTGAACAAAAATTCTCATGTTACCATTGCTAGCTTCCATTCAAACTCAAAAGCTACATTTCAGGCTTGCTTACAAATAGAATTGTTAGCTAAAGCCCAGGTGACATGGTAATCATGTTAAACAACCCTTGATTTGTTGTACCTTTTGGCTTAGCCTTTCCTACAACCCAGGCCTAAAAATTCACCCTCCTCAAGTCCATGTGGCTTATGTTAGCTGAGTGTATACAAAAATCCATATGGATTCCACTAATTAAAAGCATATGCTACGTGGGCATGCACAAAGCTAACTGTGACATGGAACAGATTTCAGACCATGAAGCTTAAGAACAACCATCATAGGGTCTGCCTTCAGAGCTTGTTACCTTAAAATTAAAATGGGCTTTTAATCTTTCTGGTGGGGGCCATGATTAATGTGCGTGCATTCTAGAAACACTGCAACGTAGAAGAGCATTTGCACACAAGGTAAAGCTCAGCTTTAATCATCAATGACAACTCACTGAAGTCACCCTCACATCACCAAACAAGAGGCATAGAAAAGGCTCTTTGCTTTAGCCAACGGATCATGTTTTTGAGACCAGTCCTCTACAAGGGCGTGAATGAGCAGAAAGTGAGAGAATTTCATTGAGTATATTGAGATGCCTTAAAAACTCAAATTCATGACTTCCCGTATATGCCTATGCTGTGTAATAAAGAAACACAACCCCCTATCAACACTGGAAGAGCTGAACAAAGTATGTTGAGCATGAAAATGGAAACCCAGAAGTACTGTACTTTATATACTTCTCAGGCTCCCACCAGTGCAGTATCTGGGCATTTCATACACATACTCTCACAGCATAAATAGAAAACTGCTTTTCAAGTTTTACAGGTGAAGGAGGAAGACAGTAGCATCCGTAGAGAGATGAAGTACTTAATCTTTTAGAATCAGCTCGTGTACACTTTGGAGGTCTGTCCAACCTCTGCACTATGCAATTCCATTGCATTAAAAGTACACCATTGCTCTGCACAAAACTAGTTGTCTTCAAGTCCAAGGAGTCACTACCTTCTCATGCAACAAACTTTCTGGCTCTTCAGAAGATGAATGGCTGCACGGCCATTGGGTTCTTAGACAAGCTGGTATTATCTTCAGGGATGCTGATTTATGAGGAACAAAATAATTACATTTTGATTTAAACCCTGGAGTACTTCGGGTATTTCAATTCAAGCAAAGTATTTTGGGATGTCACAGAGCTTGTACCATAGTATAGATTTGTGCGTATTTGAGAATCAATTATCATTAATATAACAAGTGCCAAGTGCTGTTCAAGCGTATTTAACTCTGAAGTTCTGTTGGAGATGTTATAAAGCAACTCATGTTCAGAGAAACAAATCCTGTAACTCCTGCAATTACTTTCCAGTATTTTCCATTTAGTGGCTTTTTGTTGTTGTTTTTTGTTTTTGTTTTGTTTTAAAAGGGAAAATACCACAGCTTTGACACAAGAAAATAACAGAAATGAAAGGACAACAACATAACATGTTAAACCACCAAATCTAACAATCTGTGCATTATTTTCAAAGGAACTTCAGCAAATGGGATGATGAATTTTCAGTGAAGTTCTTGGAAAAAAAAGTCTCATCGTTTGACATTTTTTAAATCTCTGGCCTTTGGCTCTGTCCTGTTCCCACAGATACTCAAGCAAAGGGAAGCATTACTTACATTTCTGGAAGTGAATATTCTGGGAAAGGGTGTCTGTTGGTTATGGCTCTATACCAAGGCTTCCAGGACTTGGATTCACCTCTCTGCTTTGCTAGAATTTCTGGATGACAATTTTTTTAATTCCATCTCAGACTATAACTTAAGAGTCTAAGGAAAAGAAAGCAATATGCTTCTGGCTTAAGTGATCTAATTTGAACTATAGTGGCTTCAGCAATAATGTAAGAAGAGCTGCAATGGTTTCCTTATTCAGCCTGTCTCAACAGTTTTGTATCATGTTGGCTTATTTCAGAAGTAATAAGCTGTATCTTCTGAAAGTAAACTCCTCTTAACATTTGAAAGTCAAGCCAGATTCATTCTGGTGCCTGAATAAAAAACTCTGACCGAGTCACAGAGGGATCAAAGCCAGATCAACTCCCTGATGCTGGACTGCTACAGCACAAGACCAGTTTATACCAAAATCATAGTTTTCCTGATATAATTCATTTGTGCTGTCTTTATAATTCAAATTAGTCCCAGATAAAGCAGGTGTGGCCAAAATTAAAAGGAACAGTTTGGTGACCCTAATCCCAGTTTGATTCTGTTAGTCATACCCTTATTTATTTACACCTTGCGTGCCACCAGGTGAGAGCTCCACAAATTCAACTATTCAACCAAAAGATAGCTTGTGTACTTGCAGCTAGATGGAATCTGTAGTACCAACAAACACTACAAATGCAGTCATCACTAAACTGACATTTCTTACTACACAACAGGGACCAAACTCTTCTCCATTCACGACAATATAAAACCCAACAGTGCTGTTTCTATGATTTGTTTGTATTACATTGCTCAGAGAGGACGGCAGACTATCTGGAGCAATTCTATTCCCCGAATTTCTTGTCTACAAATAGCACATGTTCACACATCTTGAGAACTACAATGTCTGAGGAGGTGGGTCCAGATTCTCCTACTAGCAATTTAATCCAATTTCATACTAGTTTTAGGAGATCAGAGTGGCATAAGGAAGGCAGAGTTCATCAATTAACTTGATGCTTCCACCATCACTTTTAAAGTTAAATTAAAAGTATTTCCTGACACACCATGCATCTGTGTTTTCATTGAAAATGTGTATTCCTCTGTTAGTTCTAACCTTTATTTCTTTTCATGTCAGCCCAGCAGGAGAGAGAAAGCAAAGAACATCTGTGAATGCGCCTCCTTGCTGCTGCTACAATTGATGCCAATTCTTCCCTTCTTAACACTCATCTAAATGGCCACCTGGCTATCCTTCTCAGAGAGCATTTCACAAGCTGTTTGACAGAGAGGTTATAACGTGCAAGTCTGAATTTATGCAGTCTCTGTCCTGAAGGAAATTAAGGATTCTAAACTGAGAGAAGTCCTGCTTATCTCAAGGTGCCGTTCTGGCAGCACAAAAACATGCCCTAGGTGATATCTACTGCTTCAAATTGCCTCTAAAAGTTATAGGCATCTAAAAATAGCCAACTACCTAATCCCTGCAATGTTAACAATCCCCGTCAGAAAACAGCTTCTGAGCAATAGCTGTGCTCTAATGGTTTTTTCCTGCCTCCCACTTCTAGTATTCCTGACATATGAGTCAGAAAGCTCTCCTCTTCCATTTTATCACGGATACAAGCACTGAAATTAATGCTTGACTTTCCCATGCACTTACAGGTAATACTAGGGTACAAGCCAGGTTACCAGAGATCTAATTTCCATTATCATTACTGTCAAATGAGCAGTCACAATCTCGAAGCTTCTTAAACACCATTTGTTGTCCATGTAAAAACACACCTGTCCTAAAGAGAAAGACATCTAAGTAAATGCATCTAAAAGCACCTTTTAAATTCAGTAACAAAGCAAGGTTCTATACCATAGTTCACCCTAGCACTCAACAAAGCCAGGTGTTAAGCACATCAGCGGACTCCTTCACTCTTCCAGTATCTTCTTGGTGCAGAAGGGATATTTACAAAAAAACTAGTTGCAACTTCAAGTCAATCTTCCCCAGAGAGGTGTATCTGTGAAGGAAGCACAGAAATCTGCATATCTCCCTCCCAAGTCACAGACTATCCTGAGGTGGAACGGACCCACAATGACCATCAAATCCAACTCCTTCATCCACACAGGATCACCCAAAACCCGAACCCTGTGTCTGAGAGCCTTGTCCAAACGCTTCTTGAACTCTGGCAGGCTCGGTGCTGTGACCACTGCCCTGGGGAGCCTGTGCCAGTGCCCGACCACCCTCTCAGTGAAGAACCTTTTCCTGACATCCAGCCTGACCCTGCCCTGTCACAGCTCCATGCTGTTCCCTCGGGTCCTGTCGCTGTCACCAGAGAGCAGAGATCAGTGCCTGCCCCTCCGCTCCCCTCATGAGGAAGCTGCAGGCCACCATGAGGCCTCCCCTCAGCCTCCTCTTCTCTGGGCTGAACAAACCAAGGGACCTCAGCTGCTCCTCATGTGTCTTCCCCTCCAGACCCGTCACCATCTTTGCAGCCCTCCTTTGGGCACTGATAGTTTTATGTCCTTCTTGCATTGTGGCACCCAAACCTGCACACAGCACTCGAGGTGAGGCCGCACCAGCGCAGAGCAGAGTGGGACGATCCCTTCCCTCGCCCGGCCGGCAGTGCCCTGCTGATGCACCCAGGGTACAGCTGGTCCTTTTGGCTGCCAGGGCACGCTGCTGGCTCCTGTTCAACTCGCTGCCAGCCAAAACCTCCAGATCCTCTTCTGCGGGGCTGCTCCCCAGCCTCTCGTCCCCCACTGTACACAGAACCCGGGTTGCCCCGCCTGTTGAAATAAGAGCCTCCTGATATACAGCCATTACACAAACAACCATTTACTGCACAATCTTAGAGAAAGAAAGAACCTGCTGTATGATACAGGATTAAAGAATAGGGGAAAACGTTTATGACACTGCAACATAAACTATTCTGCCACTTAAAGCTCAGCTAGAGGTTTGACTGGAGCAACCTCCAGATCTATTCTCTGCCTGGAATTACCTGCCATGGAGAAAGCATCCATTACAAGCACTGTGAAAATTGTCTGTTGGGTCACACCTGAAGCTGTAAGATGCAGTACTCTGTTGTGCTTCTATTGTAGTTTCTCTTTGCTGTACTATACCTCATTGCAAATTCCCTGAAAATCTATTCCAGTGTGATATACTTGGGGTCCTTTACTGCACTATGCTGGCTGCAAATAAAAGCCATTCTTTTCTTCTCCTCCCTGTCTCCAGCCACTGAAATCCCAAGAGGGCTAGTCTTCATACTGCTTGTCTGTAAGTTTCAAGAAAAAAAATAATTCACTGTACGAACCATAATTCCTTGAAGGCTGAAGTGAATCCTAAGGGCAAAGTCTATCGCCAATAAATAACACATCAGGCTACCTGTCCCAAAAGGACTGAAAGATATTCTACAGTTATAATCACACCAATGTATAAAAGTTACGTTTTAATTTCCTTTTTCTGCATAACCGATCTTTGCATTTTTATGTTCACCACTAAGGAAGCTTCCAGTGTTTCATTTGCAGAGGTGACATCCACTGCATATCAAACTGAGTGCTGGCTGCCTTTTAGAATACACACGATTATACTTCCAGGACTTTCCTGCTCTTTTATTGCCCCCCTCTAATAATATTCTTCCCATATCTATCCTTGCACTTACCATACCAACTGAATGGTTCCTGAATTATTGATGAATCCCTTTCCACTATGAACCCCATACGAAACAGTTGTCTACAAATGATCAGAATACTGCAAATAAGTGTTTTATTTTTATAGCCAATAGCCAAGGTGTCTTGACAGTAATGTTATTACTCAGTCAATTAACACTTGTACAACAGATTAACAAAAAAAATATTAAAACTACCACAACAACATGCGACACCTTTATAACACAAATTTGCACTATATTTTGTTGTTATGATACTGACATTGTTAAGGAGCTTTCTGCACTGTTCAGTTAGGTTTATATAGCAACTTGAGCATTTCCCCCACTCCCATTCCTAGAAAAATATGTTCAAAAGAAAGAGGTAAGTTTAATGTTTCTTGCAAAATAGGGCTTGTACTCAGTTTCTGCAAAATCTGAACTCAAATGGCAAGAATAAGACGCCACAACAAGCAACATCATCCATCACCAATGTAGATTAATGTTTTATATTATGCTTCCTTTGCTGTTCTGAGCATTAAGAAAAATGTGCTTATTTCTCTGCCCTATAAAATTGCTGATAGACTAATTGCACAAGTTTAATCTAGAAACAAAAGGCCACCTATGATAAATTTGAAAGCAGCAGTCCACTCATACAGTATCTACTCTTATTTAAGAATAAAGCTACAAAGGTATAACTGATCACTTATGAGATCTTTAATAATCATTAATGAGCCACTAAAATCTGGACTATTAAAGAATATATGTAGCCAAAATTGTCCTATACATGGAGAGCAGCTTATTGGATTTCTTTTCACACCTGAAATTCCATTAATACTTACCATATTTGGAAAATAAACCAACAACAACAAAAAAAACACAGAAACCCTTCCTGTACCCTCAAAAAAACCCAACAATTAAATGAATAACTACTGAAAGCATATACAAAGGGAGTCAGCTGGGTAATGAGATAAAAGATTACAGAACCAGATCATTTGTAACAGTATTGGAAGTACAATATTGCCTCTCAATATTGTACCTTTGGACATCAAACCTCATCTTTGCATTATGTTTTGTCAGAGGAAATTAGAGGCTAAGAACAGGAGCTAAGTACAAGTTGTTGGTAGAATTATTTTGTTTGCAATAGCTCACTTGAAATAAAAATCTCCAATTTAAATGAAACAAGCAACAACTGCATAACAGTCAGACATAATTCTAACAAAAGAATAAAATGGTATTACCCCATTAGGATCAAATGCATGTACAGCTGAGATACTTTTCAGCAGTGTATGGGGAGTAAAACCAGCCACCCGTGGCAAGAGCCCTACTCTCGAGCTGTGTGCCTCAGCCTCATTTTGAAGAGTAAAGCTGCAGAAATGCACACTGAGAAATGATTCTCCTCAAGAAACAAACATGGTTTATTTGTTTCTTGGTGATCTAGTGAAGTCAAGATATCTTGATCTTGACTCCTGATTGGAGAGAAGATAGTACTTCAGACAAGTCACTGATCAAATCCATCACAGTAATCTGAGCATTTCCTACAGAGCATCTGCATGTCTATCACCTGCAAGAGCAACAAAGCACTGAATGGACAGGCAAGTGAATTTTGTTACTTGATTTTAAGAGAGGTTTTGTAAAACCATCAGCATTTTGCAGAATTAAATTTGTGTAACTTCAGACTGTATGCACATAAAGCAGCGTATTAAGTTACGTTGAGTCTCCCGAAACTGTTAAGATTTTTTTTTCAATCTTTGCATTACTTCAGTAGTCATTTACACTTCAAAACTCAAATCTGTTTTTAGAATACTAATCACTCTGGTTCTGCTACCATTGGCCTCAATTAGACACTTTTTCCTTTCAATCATAAGTCCTGTATTACTGTTGTGTAAACTTAGCCTTATCACAGGCTTCCACAGGTGGATGAACAAACAAAAGCAGTGAGTCCCCAAAAGCCATTTTACAATAATGTGTGCTTCTCTTGACTGAAACAACTGAGGAATATAAAAAGCAGTGCATTTGGAACCATTACTGCATTAGGTAACCAGGTATCACTCATTAAAATGTTGGCACTATCACACTTCATGAAAAGACATGCCTGGTAATTAAGTGTCCAAACTCCATTTAAAAACAAATAAACCACTAGTGAGGAATGGAAATGCAGTCTGCAGCTCCTATGTGTGTTTGCTTTTAGGGTTTCTTATCCCTTGAAACTATTTGAGGTTCCATGTTGGAAAAACAAAGTAAATCATAATTTCTTCTGCTATAATATAATTCCCACCTAAACCTAACAGATGCAGTAGCCCTTATGTACTGTTTATGGTTTATTATCTGGAGTATTATAAGCTATTTTCCACACATGCTTACACACACCTCTCACTGTCTGTGGAGAATGAAAGATTAATGATAAGAGAGGAAAAACTGTCTTTTAACTAACATTAACCTTAAGATCCACCACTTGATCCTTATTTTAAAATAACTTTACTCTTATCAGTTAAGTAGTTTTATATTTGGTCAGAACAGACATAAAACACGTCTGCTGCTTCATCCTCGCTGCACTCTCCATCAGTGCCCAGCTGCACTTGCTCTAGCAGGGTAAGAGTGACCGGCAAGGCAGCCGGGGTCTGGGCTGCAAGAGATCCAGTTTGAAATAGCTTCTCTCAGCTAATAATTCATGTGACTAGCCTGCAGAACTGTTTGACAGCTATTCCAGTACAGATCATTCTCCAGAACTTTTTAACCTAACTTCAGCATTTTTCTTTGGAAAAAGCATTCCCATTACTTTCTCTTCCTCCACCTACCACCGACCCTTGCCAGAACAAAAGTGAAGTGTACTTTACAGTTTTGATATACCACATCTTAAGTATTTGACACGTTAAGTCCGACTCTTCTACCTTTGTGTTGTATTAAGGTCCAATTCTGCCACTAGACAGCGTGAGGATGTGACCCTGAACACCACGAGAACTGCAGTACTGCATTTTCCATGGAACAATGGCCATCCATACCAATAATATTTATTTCAGGATTTGGGGTTTCTACCTGCAAACTACTTCTTCACTGGTACCAGAATAAGGCTCGAGTATGTGTACTTTTACTCTTCTATGCTCATTAAGAAAGGAAAAGGCCTGTGCAGAAGCAAAAAGCTAATCTGGATGCTACAGCCTGGGGAACTCCTGATACACATATGGCAACCCTAAGCTAAGGGAGAGTGAGGCGGGTTTGTTCCACGCATTAACTACCCAGGCTGCTCTGATGAACTTTTCATAAGCAGACCTAGACACAGATCTGACTACGCTGCTCTCAGCACTGAGCTGCGAGTAGAGGAGGTACCTCAGCCAACGCAGGGCAAAAAGGAAACACCTTTCAGTCTTCATCCGTTTGTTTCTGCAGATAGGTTACAAGAAACGCTCCTTTAGAGTCCTCCTGCAGTAACAGCGGTATTTGTCGGTATCTCTATCAAACTTTTTTAAAAAATGCCAAGCAGTGTAAAGTCAGAGGAGATAGCCAACAAATCTAAAGGGAATCCAGTCTCCAGAGCGTAAGCAACGTTTGGAAGGGTTTTCAGTTTGACTTGAAACATACACATGCTGGCACAAGATTTACACAGCCTCATTAGAGGTACGTGACATATCAGTGCTAAGTGGCTTTCATATTCACAGGACAGTCAGATTCCAGCTCAAGCAGACCAGAGCTGAGCCAGGGTGTGTTAGGTCATCCTTCCATCAAAAGCTGAAGCCAGGTTTTCAGATCATTGCTGGTTCCCCCTTTGACTTCACAGAAAATGGGTAGGTGGAGGTGCATTTTCTTTTAAAGTACCAAAACTGAACTGACTTCATGATTCTGACTGCCAATCGACACTTGCATCAATTTTTATATCTGACACATTTTTAGAAGTGCGAGGAGAAAAACAGTAATTTCCTACCAAGTCACTACAGCAGCTTTAAAAAAAAAAAAAAAAAAGTCATTGAATTCTTCAGCAAAGTTCCCAGCAGCTATTCCAGCTAAGTCTCTGTCAGCCAGGAAACCTGGCAGCACCCAGGGCAACTGCTTTACATTCTGATACAGGGTCTCGAGTGGAAGGGCAGAGTGATGCACAGGGAGCTTCCCAGATGCCAAAATGCAATTTGTACATTCAAAATAACACCTACATACACCGGATCTGTATGTATAAGGGCAAGTATGCCATACACAGCCTAGTCTAAACATTGTGCTTCTAATCTGAGCACTTTCCAGATATAAGGATGAGTAATGCTTAGGATGAGATGCTGGTATTTCGACTAAATATTGATTACCTATCATAGTGTTATTTCCAACTAATGAGAAGGTCAATTCCCTCGCAGGAAAGAGGATTTGGAAGCCTGCTTTGTGCCCAGATGATACATGATGCACAATGACAGAACAACACAGCTGTGGTATTAGTAATCACAGAAGGGCAAATGTCAGAGTTAAAAATGAGTATATTTGGTCTGGATTTTAAATATAGGAATATTAGAAAATCTAAAGTCTATCCTAGTATCTTAGGGAAGGACTACTATCTCTAATATTTTCCTTATGACATTCAAAATGAGTATTTATTCCTCACCATCCTGTTTACATTAACCTCTCCTGTTCTAACTTGAAGTATTACCAAGAATATTAATTTTTACAAATAAATTAGCAATGTTTACTTTCTCAGAATAGATAATGCACTGTCCACACAACATTCACTCAAGACAAACACCCTCGATACATGCAAATTAAAAAAATCCAGTTAATGCAAACAAACCAGTGCCTCTGGCAGCTACAGCTAGTAGGCAGGATACCTGCAGTTACCCACCACACTATGCCTGAAGAGACTTCTGTGGGCAAATATGAACAATCCCGTTCTACTGCTTACACACAGCAGAACAATACAGCAACTTACTGTGCACTCTCATGATAGAGTTTGATTTAGCTACTAAAGCACTATTACAAGAAAGACACTCTGCATAACTGTTCAGTAAGGTACACAGCCTATCTCAGCAACTTTGGAAAATATAACATGAGCCTTTCTGGCAACAAGCTGAGCAAGGAAAAATTGTGTTGTGTATGTGTCTAGCCTAATAGTTTACTGACAACAATATATAGTCTTCCCACCTGCAGAAGCTACTGATCACATAATGTTACCTACACAAGGACTTCCCATTTGTATCTACATAGTATATACATAGTTACATATCTCTAATGTACGCTGTTTTTGATGAAGAGCATGTTTGCGTACTTTGGAAGACAGACCTGAAAATTACCTATTTTTGTTCTTAATAATCTAGAAGGGAGGTTTGTAGAGTTAGATATACAACGCTACAAGATGCTGCTTATCTCACTTGAATTGCACTGTTCAACCCAGTTAGATAATCTTCTAAAAACAAACACGGCTGTGCTTTAAGACATAACTTCAGAGCCAGAATTTTGAATGAGGTGTTTATATATATATAAATATATAAAGAAAGATCAGCTTATTGCACTTTTTTTTTTTCCTGTCACTAATTGAGACAAGTATTTTGATACAGCAAGTCAGGGATTGGATAGCCTTGTGTAATCCATCTGCCCCAATCAAATCCCCTCCACCCCCCGGAAGCCACTTACAATCATCTTAGATAATTACAAATTATACTTATAACCAATTTAAATAGTTTGATCCAGATTCAATAATATCTCATTCTACCCAAAACTACTTTTTTCCCAATGACTTATCAAAAATGTTCTCAAAGATAATGTTAAGTAATCTTATGTTGTCGGTCATTTTTGACCATTTTTTTTCCATTGATTTGCATGGATAAACAATTCATTTCCACTGAATGAATACCCAATTCATCATTTGAAACTAGAATTTAAGAGCTAGTGCTTTTGCTGAAATTCTTATACTGAAACATAAAATTGATCACATAAAAGCAGCTTAACAAGGAGAAATTGAGCAAAGTTAGAAAAATAACAGCTGAGAGTCAACTACCTGGCTTTCAGTAGAATATATACATCTTTTTATTTGGAAGTTTATATCATCTGAAAAGATTAAAATTAAAATTTTTGCAAATAGACATTGGTCTGGCATTATTACTGGACATTAATATCAAGGAGATAGCAATATTCCGTGACTGCAGCACCACGTTAATTCTTAGTTTTATTCCTCACTACTGGATGATCTTGAAAGATTTGCCTTATCTGTCCCTGCCTTAAGTTTGCAAAACTCCATTTGCAAAAAGGTGCGATAATATTAACCTTTTTCGTAAACCACTCTGAGATAAAGCACCATAAAATATACAGATATTATGATTCTACATAAAAGAGTGGCAGAAAATAATGCATTGAAGTATAATTACAGTAAGATTCAGGTAAAACAGAGCAACTCTAGACATGCTGAATACGAGAAAGACTGACTAGTGACTGCTGGCTAAACCACCACTCCACTGCCCCCCCCCAAAAAAATTATTTAAAAAATCACATGATAGAAACCGAACAGCTGCTGGTAAGGATAGCATCATGCTTTGGGGACAGAGAGATTTCCACATTGTAATTCAGGAGCTGGTCAGCAAACATGTCAAAACTGCTCCAAATACAGAGGTAAGTATCCAAGTATCATTTATGTACTCTTCCATGCAAGATATAGTTAACTTGACAATCTGCAAGTTGATTGCAGCTTAAAAAAGCAGTAACCAACACAGATGCTGCTAGCAGGCACCGAATCTGAACCCTGAATAGCTTTTATCTTTCAAGACTTGCCTTCTGGCCACAGGCTGTAAAACTTGATGTGAACAGCCCAGTATCCTGCCATGGACAGCACTGGAGGAGACCAGACATGCAAGACATGTTCCAGATCCTCTATTTCACCACTACTTATGAACAGGAACATGCAATACAAATTGTTTTAATTTAAAAAATGGTGCTATCACCAACTGAATTTTGATAGAGTATGCTTAAAATACTGGATAAGTCTACATACATGTACACGTATATGCATACATCACTTCTGTCGTATAGACACACCCAAGCTGGCTTCCAGATAACTACCAAGGGCTTCAGGCAGAACAGGTTGGCAATACAAAACACTGTTCCTACACGTCTTCTCGGTGAAACATTTTTCATATTATACTACATTAGTTTAAGAACACAGGTCATGAAGCCATCCTAACTGCCAATGCAGATCTAGTTACACACGTGTAGCTAACTACATCTATATCTGGGAGCTGTGTTACTTTACCCATCTGTATTTTTCAAAGCAATGCACTTACGACAGGCATAAAGTGTTGTTAGATGCTGAGACATTCAAGAAAAGCCAGATATCAAAGCCTTTCGAGACTGCAGCTCTAAGAGCAATGCTGTCTCCCCGGGGACAAACTGGAGCTGGATTTCAAGTCCATATTTACTAGGCTTTCAATGTTTCCTAAATGAAACTGAAACAGTAGGAAAACAACCAGAAGACAGCAATAGGAAACCAGAATGATCATTTTTGTGATGTTTTATACAAGAATGGAGAAATAACATCTGCACAAGCAATCCACTCTACACAAACTTTTCTACTGCAATATTTGACACATTTGAAGAAACACAGAATGGCTTAAGTAAGACATATCTTAAATGGGGAAGAAGTTAGGCTTCTCCTGACTGTTAGGCTTCTAGTACAGACGGATAGAAACACTGTCTGAAAGAACACAGAAGTATTGGGAATTCAGATGTAAGTTAGGGAGGCACATTCAGACTGTAAGAACACAAAACGCATCATTACTGCATTATAGTGAGCAAACATGCACTTTGCGCTCGAGAGTGGCTGAGAACTTTCAGTGCTCCAGCTGGATTCTTTGAAAAAGGAATTGCTTTTGAAAGAGCAAATTTTTGTGTGCCTGTGAAATGTGGCTCTAGAAACCTGCTTATACTCCCATCAGTGTTCCCGGGTAAAATGCACAAAACATCCTTGTTCGCGTACACACCACCACCAAGCATTGAACATAAAGCACCACATATCAGCCTCTTGTATTCAGAAGTCTGGTTCAGCAAAGCACACAAATCAATGGGAATTCAGACTGCATTATCTCTAAACCACACACAGGGCAACAAGGAAAGGCTATATGATTCATTGCTGCCGCCCCCCCCTTATTTTAAATATCCCAAAGCACTCCTCTCTTACTGAGAGCTCCCTTGCGTAGCTGGACTGCTGCGGAAAAATTCTCCTTGTTCTGTATTTCAGTACTTGCTGACAGTTTGAATACCCCAAAGAATCATTATGATGGATCCCTGATAACACCTGATATCAAATTCATCACCTTCACAAAGCATTTTTTTCTGCCTATTCCTCCCGTCTTCTAAGGACTCTATAATTCTCTCCTCTCCCTGTACAGTCCAAATACACAGCTCCTCCCTTCATGCTTTTCCCATTTATTAGCGGGTCTCATCACAAGGAAAATCATTCCCAGTATTAACCAGTGTTTGGTAAGTTTTGCTACTTCCCCCTATCAATTAAATATCTAGAAATACATTTTCTTCTATGTATGGATACTCAGTTTTGTGATGATATTTATCTTTCCAGTCTTATCTATCTTAATTATAAACAGTTTTCAGCTGCTATTCTTACCCTTAGTTGACTTGCATTGCAGCAGAATCTGAAGGCCCTGGATCAGAGCCCCGCTGTGCGCTGCACTTCATGTGCCTGTCAGCATCACGTTCTAGGAATCCTGCACCCTGAGCAGAGGAGACAAAGCATGCAAAGGGAATATTGGTAAACTGTGAAACAATCACGAGTCTCAGTGACTGGACAAAAATATGACAAACAGAAGTCAGTGTAGGTAAATGAAAAGCTGTAAAGTGAGGAAGGGAAATTGATTCTAACAAATAAAATGGGTTCAAGAGTAAGGTTTGATGCTGGTACCGGATCTTGAGTCCAGAATGCAAGTTTTCATGGAAACAGCAGATCAATAACAGTTAAAAAAAAAGATAACGATGATTAGAAATAGTACAACAGAAACAAACAATAATGCAAGGAATCTCCATCATTGCAGACTGAATTTAATGTGTACAAATTGCAGTGGTGAGGGGAAAAAAACAGAAACAAAACAAAAGAGCAAGTAAAGGAAAATTTACAGACAAGCAAGTTTAAAAATGTTAGCAGTATGGGAGAATATATTCAAGTGTAAAAACCAGTATATAAGAGGGCCCAGTTAAAGGTGAACAGACATTGATTCAGCTACTACCTGGCCTCCACATGTGCAACTGTACTGCTTCAACGCGTTTTAATGCACAGTGCTGGATCTCACTCCAACACGGTCACTGCTGAGCTGTTCTGTTCTGCCCCTAGCCCCCAGCAGGGTGTAGCTCTGTGGGGTCAAGCTGGCAGCAGTGGGCAAGGACCAGCTACTGTCTACTTTTCTGACTGGCTCTCCACTGACGTAACAAAGGCAAAAGAGCTATGTATTCCCTGATCAAGCTCCCTAAATCTTAACCTTCCACTACATTTGAACTGCTTCACCTGGGAGATGAAAAGCACGATCACCATCTTAAAGCCGTTTCCCACCAGCATTCGTCACCCGCACCTCGTGCAGCGCAGAGCTGCCAGGGATGCTGCCCGACAGCCTGCCTCCCAGCTTGACGCCCAGTGACACGGCTCTGTGCACGCCACCTCAGCTGGATGACCTTCTTCATTGTGCATGTTTTTATGCTAAAGTAGTTTTTTCTTTGTATTCTGCATTACTATTTAATTGATTTAATATCCTGTTCTGTTGCTCTAATAGGTAACATCCTGATAATTTTTTTAATCTCTAGACCACTGGAGCACCCTCTAGACACTGAATGTATTCTACTCATGAAGCAGAGGTTAAGAGACTTCCCATTGATCACAGAGGTCTTTGTATTAACCACTAAAGAATCATCTGTTTCAGCACAGCCCTGTTACTGGCAGTATTCTGGAAAAAAAAAGTTCCAAAGAGTAGGTAAGCAGACAGACTTCGAAAATAAGCTGAGGCTGATAAGCAGAGTTCCCTTAAAGAAAATAAACCTTACTAATAGCCACTACACAACTGTGGCACTTCTACTTAAGAGTCATTATGTGGGAAACCAGCATCTTTCTACTAACTCCTCATGACAATCCAAAGTATTGAATGATTTTGAGTCCACCTGAAAATGCCTTACAGGGATTGAAGTGGGTAAACAGCTCAATATGGAATATAATTTTGAAGTTTCTCTATAGGTGCTGCCCCCAACCCTGACAATGTGGAATAAATCCTTAGGCAATTTTTAAAAGAAGTTTCTACCAATAAGATTTTGTTTTGAACGGGTTGCTTAAGAAAAAAAATCACCACACATCTTGGCAAATGATAAATGAACAGCTATGAAGGGAGGAAAGACTGACAGCTGAAATAAGCTGCTCTTTAGGGAAATTACTTCACTGGGTAATTGTTTTGATTAGCCCCATCAAATAGGTTCCTCTGAATGCTGGGCATACTTAAAAACATCCATGAAAATGACTCCAAACTTTGTGTTTCTTATAAAAGAAAGTGAGTCATGCCAGCACCACAACTGCGTGCAACTGACAGACAGCATTCCCTATCCGGAATTCCGGGGTACAGGGCTTTGGGGCACACAGAGAGCACAAAATGCAGTGAAGATGGGCTTACATTTTGAAGTTGCCTTTATATACACAGCCCTAAATATCCTCTGTTAGGAAATTAGAAGGGAGTAAATTTCTATATTCAGATATTCTATTTCAGATACTCTATTTTCTCTCTCTCTCAGGAGAAGCTGTATGCTGCTTCCTGGGGATATAAAAATTAACGCAACTGTACTGCTCTTCATACAAGTTCATCTAGGAAAAAATGGGGTGATCTTTCCGTGATGTTGAATATTTGAAGTTATTTCACTTTTCTAGAGGTGCATACAAATCGCATTTGCTTAATTCTGTACCAACAAAATGTCAGACACTTGACACTAGGCAAAATTTGGTCCAAGCAACTTCAAAAGCTGAGAGTTGTTGGCTCACTTTAATTTATCTTCTAAGGTAATAAACAGGACAGAAGAAAAAAGATGCTACAAGACCAACCATCTTCGGAATGCCAGTGATTTACAATTAATTTCTTCTAGCTCTCCAATCTTTAATTTAAGCTATATTATACTTCTAAATACTATTCAAATTTTGAAATGATTATTTTCAAACATTGCTTTGCAAATGTACCTACAGCGACTCAGACAAGCTGGACACCCCTGCAACACAAGAGCTAACAGCTCTGGGGGCTCTATTCCCCTCCACACGCACTTTCCTGATGTTTCAGCCTAGCTAGAACCAAGGAATGGCACTTCCCCCTGCAGTCCAGGAGAGAGGCTGGAAGAAACAGAAGTTGCTTACCTGAACTGAACTCCAAATCCAGAGCTCACGTAGACTCCACCCTTGCCATAAGCCAGCTGTTCCTTACTAGCCCTGGGAGTTACACAAGCATTTTAAGAAAATCCAAGCCATACCTTTTAAGCATTTACTCTGCTGGTCCCTGTGGCTTGTCCAGTAACTGTACAAAGCCCATCTGAAATGCAGCTCCTCAGCTCCGTAACCCCTACACACCGCTTGCAGACTTGCCATTCCACCCACAGTGTTGAGACAGTGGAAGAACAGACGCTACGTTTCTACTGGTCTTACATTAGCATATATGGCACCAGAATCCATCCACAGACCAATGTAATCACCTTAAATTCTTTTATTCTTTAGCCCATTACTTGTCATTTCATAAATTATCAAGCTAATACATACTGAAGTCATTGCAGTTATTTTTGTTACTTAATAGATGTGGACATTTTTGTTGGTTTTTCCATAAATTCTCCTGCTTGAATTTAATTATCTATCAGAATGCTATGAGTTACACTTAGCAAAGCAATCACAATGCTAGCAGGAGATGCTAGCAGAGGCTTGCATCAATTCCACTGGCCCATAATCAATTTCATTATCAAATCAATTTCATGACATTCAACTACAAAAGCCACAAATCTTTACCGAGTCAGGCAGTCACTTAATACCTGTGCTAATTCCAAAATGCAAGAGCGTATCAAGCTCCCCACTTACTGCAGCCCTCCTATTCACCTCCCATCCCACTTTCTTCTAAAGGGCCTGGCTGCACACAGGGACCAAGTCAGAGCACATCAGGCCCACGCAATTCCAAGGGAAGGCCAAGCCATTTTAACCACAGATTACAAGCCAGAGTCGCTGATCATGCCAGACAGAGCTGGATTAGATCCCATCTGAACCCGAACAGAACGAAGTAGCTGTACTATGTACACATCTCATCTCACGAGTTTTGGAGAAAACTACAGCTGGACTATGATTGCAGCCTCTTGTTGCTGGAAGACAAAGGAAGACAGGTGGAGAGAAAACGTGGGCCAGCATTAATACTGTCCTGCATACTGATGTTATCCATGCAACTAGTCTAAACTTAGGGAAGTCCTAAGACATGAAAATCATGCTGATATCCATCAGGATTTGGGCATCCATCAGGCTGCTCCTTATTAGACTCAAATATTGCACAAATAGAGCTACAAATACCAATTCAGAAGGAGTTTACTGCACAGCAGCAAGCAATTGCTCCCACCTCCTCAGAATGTGCCAGTTAGTATTTCTGAATACAGCAGCAAATATTAAATTGTAAACATTTAACTGGCACTGCATACAGTGGGCTAGTATTTTCGAAGCTCACTGAACTATCTTCCCCACACAGTCTGAGAAGTTGTGAAAAAAAATCCATCCTCTTTTTAATACCACATTGACAGAGAGCTTCCTGTGTTTCAAAGCGAATCCTTCCCAAAGCTCTGAGGGTAGGAATATTACCTGTGAGGTTTAGTACATTAACTGAGATCCTGGAACAATACGGATGTTAGTGCACTTACAATATCAAGTGCATTTCCAAATCAGTTAATGATTTAATAAAATATTTAATTGGCACGAATAATTATCATTAAGCAAAGAAAATGGAGAAACAGTGATAAATGCTGTTTACCAAAACTGCTTTTCATTACATCATTTGTGTTGACAGTGAAGAAAAACTATCGATTTGTCCCTGTGACTAATTCCTTGGCATTCCTGAACATTTGCAGACTTAAAAGTTTTGCCTTGAACTTTAGCTCTGAATCAAAGCATTTCACGATTATTTTAAAGGGCATGTTTTAACTCTTGATATTAAAAATAAAAAATAAAAAAAGCTTCTCGACTCTTTGACCACGGCCCAGTCTCTACCACATGCAATGAACAGAAGCGATCCACAGCAAGGAAGAGCGTTAGGGAGCGTTTGGTGCCGGCCTCCCCTCCGTCCCATTCCCAGCCAACAACGTTCCCTCCTTGCTGCAGTGCAGGGCACAGCGAACCCATCCGTATCGGCACCTGAAAATCCCATTACAAAGAATTATACATCGAATCAGGAAAGTGTCATCTAAAACTATAGACAGGGCTTTGCACAAAAGCCTGAAAGCGATGGACACAACTGAGCTTACAGGCTTTAGCTATTTTATCATAATATTGCTATTCCCTTTAACTAGGCTAAAACTGGGCAATTGTTTGCTACCAAGAGCTTCCGAAACCTCAATAAAACCAGGTGGAAACTGTTCTTGTTTGAGTACTCTACATATTTTTGCCTGGCTTTCTAATAGTAACATTACTTGAAGTGTGGACAGTAATTTTAGGAGCCGCTATTCCCTGTTACTCAACAGAAATGCAAACATCTCCTTCACAGGCACGGGGGGAGCACAGTGAGCAAAACTGATGCATACATACTTTAAACAGCTTTTTAAGACAGACCAGTAAGGCAGCTTGCCAAAAGCGTGCATACCACACAGCACTAGCTATCTGCTTAGTAAATTTAAAACACCAGCTGTCTTCAAATTAACTGGATTTAAGTAAAGTTGTGCAGCACAGAAAGCCCGTGCCAGGAAAAGCTTCACTTACAACTAGCAGTTAATATACCACACAAGATCGAAGGCTGGCTGTTATTCTACACGGTAGAGCACAACTCTAGAACCAAAGGCAGCTTACTAAAAGCAAGGAGTGGGGAAGGGTCAATCTAACAATAATGTAGGAGACCAAGACACATTTCTGGATTTTTTTTCTTTCCCCCTAGCAACTAAAGTAACAGTCAGTGTTTTTAATTTGATGATGCTCAAGATTCTGCAGTTTGAATATGCAGCTTCTCTGAAGAGGTAGCTACAACTAGAGGTTTATCAATTTACATAAGGCAAAAAGGCATCTTTCTCTAATGAAAGTAAAGCCCTCTCTAGCATAGCTTCAACCTTTTTAAACTGCGAGAATGAACTCCTTGGGACTCATCATTACTAGTAACGATTGCTTTTAATTCATAACCAATTTCATTTCAACTCAACCTTCTCTAAGACCACACTTCAGCATCCCACACTCAGGAAATGACGGGGCACACCTGTCCAGGCCATCATCGCTGGAGAATTAACCTGCGAAGTCACAAGGACAAACAGCTGAAGTGGGCAACTCAAAACTCTTCTGCTCGGCTCTATCCTGCAAGTCCTTTTTAAGCTTACCACTTCCTATCCTTCTTAAGTCATTCCCATCATGCTTATTTAATCAGTTTTCTGTACAGGAAGAACACATTTGCTCCCCACCACTCCTTGCAAATGGAAAATACACACTTGCATATAATTAAGATCTAATCACTTAAAGACATAAACCAGGAATTAATTTCACTGCCATACGCATTTCAACAGCAATGAGAGGCTCTGAGTAACACTTGGGATTCCCTGTATCAGTCTGTATGCAAACATGGCCACAAAAGCTTACCACCTAGAACAGATGGGAAATGCATCCAGACTAAGAGAATTCAAGGAATACTGGCGCTGAGCTAACAACTAAGCCCAGACCTCTCAAGTCCCAAATGCATGTCTTTTCCACAAGATCCATTTATTCTCTGTCAACAGGAACCTTTCTGTGAGCCAGAACAACAACAACAACAACAAAAAAAAAACAGAAGACAAATTAGGTTTCAGCCTGTAACTCAGGTCCTGGATGTCAAATACAAGGTGTGATTTTATTTTTTAAAATACTGATTACTCTTAAGGATTAACATCCTTCCTCTTTTCAGTTTATTTAAAGCTAGACCAAACTCTTAAAATGACTATTAAAGCAATTACTCGGTTATAGAAATTGTTGATTAACTAAACATTACTGGAATAATTGGTGTTTAACCACACCTGTACAATTTCTCTCTGGAGCATTTTCCATCCTGAGCTGATGTTTTACCAAAAATTCCTCGAGTTTTGGACAGTTTAGTCTCTCAGCTTAAATTCAAGCTTCCACAACATCCTTCTTACAAAATCCCCATCTTCTTCTGTGTTTGGATCCAGCTAGACTTCATAGGTAACCAGAAAGCTCACGCTACGTAAGCATACCATCTGCTTTTCTGATGAAAAACATCAGGGCACTACAAGTCAATCCATGGACATTCTTCACTATTAATCATCTCCCACATAAGTCGGGATGTTCTTGGATGTTCTGATGATCAATGGGGTTCTGCCACCCGCATTCCCATTTATTTTTCTCCATAAAACAGTCCCACTGATTTTAATGAGACTGTTTGCAGAATAAAGTATTATTCAGTAAAAAGAAGGTCAAAACGTATCTGAACACATACAGGTCCTTCTATTTGTCAATACAGTTTGAAGCAATTTCTTCATGAGGAATGCAAGCTTTAGGAGTCATGTTCACTGTAGGCATGCTGACTACCAGCTAACAAATCATCCCCTGCTATTTGCTGCTGGACAAGTCTACTCCCAGCTACACAAATATAATGCCATAGAATACTAGGCCATTAGAGAATAAAACCAGCTCTTTAAAACATTTCAGATTCAACTAAACCTTCCACTGAAGTCTTTTCTAAAGGCCTCTTTTCCATTGAAAACATTTCAACTATAGGAGGAAGAGAAAAAACAAACAAAAGCTACGCCAGGGAACATTTCTAGATTGTTAAGCCCTTTTTTCTGCTATTATTCTTTTTCTTCCATATTTTTGCAAGCAATCTTGCAATTTCTTCCCCACATGGCCTTACAGCAGAGCGTCCTTAGCTCTCCTCGTGGCACCCACGAATGCACCCACAACATGCACCTGGGGCTGTAGCAGCACCCTTAGGTGAAACAAACGTCTCTCCTTTCTTAAGACACTGATCTACGTTTGTGCACAATGTGCTCATTTCATCCATGCTCTGTGCACTATATCACTTGCTTGATTTGCTATGCAAAGGTACAAAAAGGCAAGCAGCAGGATACACCCAGTTTGAGATGCATTACCCGTAGGCATGAGCTTACGTACTCCCCTCCCTTACAACATACGTACTCCCCTCCCTTACAACACTCGCTTTCACCTCTGACTGATAAGAACACGTTGAACAATTGACGTGGCTGGATAGCGGAACTTGAATGATTTTACAGCGGGTGTCTGTGGCCCCATAAAGTCTTCCTGAAGTTTTTACAGCCTTTATTTGAATATCTAAAATGCAGCAATGGAACACTGTTTCACAACTTTCCTGACTTAGTGCTTGCTGTTTTATTTTGGGTACTATATTGCTGGTAGCTTTTATTTGCATAAAGTTGCTTCACTAAAGAAATAAAGATGTATTTCAAGCACAACAACCTGGAGTAAGAATCATTTTTCTCTTTCCTTTACCATGGTCCCACTTAAAACAACAACAAAAAAAAACCCTTGAGTTTCTTGAAAATACAAGCAAATAAAAAGACAACTCACTAGTAAGAAACAAGCCCTGAAAGAAGCACTTTCAGGTAAACATACCAAGGGCACCCTTTTTATACAGAAGATTAAAATAATTATATTAATAATTTTTAAATCTAAATATTTTTTAATTTAAACTTTTTTAAATCTAATGTATTAGATGATCAGATATCCCAAATTTTTCTTAAACTACAGTGACAATCATCTACAACTAGGATGTTGTTAATGATCTGTGCCACACTACACATCTTTTTCATCTTTATACTTCTTTTATTAGCCTCAAGAATAAGGCAGACACTGCACTTGCATCTTCCTAAAGCAGCAGGACATGTACAAAATTGATTTAGTAAGTTTCAGTGTTTATGGCTTGGACTGAAATGAGCCCTCCATTAATAACACAAATTAAACCCTTCATAAGTTTAAGTACTTATGGGTTTTATACCTTTTTTTATGCTTCTCCCCACTTACCTATTTCACTACACACAGCTCAACCTATTATTTCTGATAACAGGGAAAACAAGCTTAAACTCACAGTGGCACTTACTGTGTAACCCTAACACTGGAGATTTTGAACCTCCAGATAACAAGAAATCCCTAAGTCTATTGGCAGTCAGCCACAAGCAGTTCTGACACCAACTACGTGCAATGGCAAATGGGCTCTGGCAAGAGGGGACTGAAGCACTGTCCTCATAGGAGTGTTGCAAGCAAGAGTAACATTAAATCATCCCACACAATCTCTACATTGCACCCATGGCTTGGTCACACCAGTAGGTTTGGGTTAGGGAAAAAGGAAGCCATATCCATCTTCCTGTACTCCTCCCCTGTTCCCAGCACAACAGGTAGCTTTAAGAAATTATATTCTTACTATATTCAGTGAAATAACTGACTTAAAGATGTAAATAATTTATTTTAATACCTTTATTGTAGAGACTTTTTCCAGGTGTAAGAATTCAACTCAAACATGGGCTGGAAAGAGCCATCCACCTTGATTTACTTGGTCCAGGGCTAAACTACTTGTTCAGATATCGGCATTACAAACTTGGGACCTGAACACTGACCCTGCAGCTGGATGAGCTTACCCGTATTTCATGTCTCCTGGTCTCCCTTTCAAAGGCTGGTCTCATCTTCTGAGAAAGTTTATTTTCAAAGATCAGTTCTCGTTTTGTAGAAAGGATGGCAGAAGAGAAATACCATCTTCGCTGTACTACTTCTGCTTACCAGTAGTTTGATATGGTTGATTCCTCCCAACACCAAATACGCACCACGGAGGGAAGTACAAAGCAAAACTACAGGAAATGTAAATCCTTCTATGCAATAATACTATCAAGAATGTATTTAAAAATGCAAGCAAATACCTCTTTATGACAAGCCCACCTCTTTAACAAGCCCACTTTTTCTCTTATTACATTGCTCATCTCTGACAAAACAGCTGCTTTCTGGGAGGAGCAACAAGGTGATACCAGAGTGCACATCTCCAATCATCTTTACCTTCTTTCAATGGCAATAGTTACAAAAACCCTGAGGAAGCTGAAACTGTACAGAAGATGGAAAGAGAGCTCAGCTTCGCTGCATTGCTCTTTTGTACTTTGCAAAAGATTAATGTATTTGCTAAAACTGTTTACAAAAATGCTCAACAGTAAGCAAGTTATTAAAGTACTGTAAGAAAGAAAATGGTAAATTCAAACTGAAGCAGAAATCCAAGTATTAATCCTGTAATAAGGACAGAAACAATGCTACGGAATTCAGTGGGTTTTATTTCTAAAGCATGACAGACACCACCAGCCAGCACGTTACCATCCTAACAGGGTAGCATTTTGAATTAGATGTGGACAACGAGGCAGGGTGGGAAATCAACCTGAACAAAGTACCAGGCAACGGAGAACCCACCCTCCAAGGGTGCTCTGAGTACCACAGACTGCACAGCCACACAACAGCTAAAGATAGTCCAAAGTTTCCTGGAGGTAAACTACAATCAATACACAGATTAGTCAGATCATGCTATACTGTACTAGCCTAGTCACTGCGCCACGCATTAGGCCATCAGGTACATAAGACTACTGCCATAGAAACCTCCTTCCTCGGGACCTGACGAGATGCATCTGCTGGTCCCGAGGGACCTGGTGGATGAAGTTGCTAAGCCACCCTCCATCATATTTCAGAAGTCGTGGCAGTCCGGTGAAATTCCCACCGACTGGAAGAGGGGAAACATAACCCCCATTTTTAAAGAGAGAAAAAAGCAAGACATGGGGAATTACAGGCCAGTCAGTCTCACCTCTGTGCCCAGCAAGATCATGGAGCAGATCCTCCTGGAAACTATGCGAAGGCACATGGAAAATAAGGAGGTGACTGGTGACAGCCAACACGGCTTCACTAAAGGCAAATCGTGCCCGACAGATATGGTGGCCTTCTACAATGGGGTTACAGCTTTGGTGAATAGGGGAAGAGCGAATGTTGCCATCTACCTGGACTTGTGCAAAGCATTTGACACTGCCCCACACAACATTCTTGTCTCTAAGTTGGAGAGACATGGATTTGATGGACAGACCACTTGGTGGGTAAGGAATTGGCTGGATGGTTGAACTCAAAGAGTTGCAGTCAACAGCTCGATGTCCAGGTGGAGACCAGTGGCATTCCTCAGGGGTCAGTACTGGGACCAGCTCCATTTACCATCTTTATCGGTGACATGGACAGTGAGATCGAGTGCACCCTCAGCAAGTCTGCAGATGACACCAAGCTGAGTGGTGCAGTTGACACGCTGGAGGGAAGGGATGTTATTCAGAGGGACCGGGACAGGCTGGAGAGCTGGGCCCGTGTGAACCTCAAACTTCAACAAGGCCAAATGCAAGGTCCTGCACCTGGGTCGGGGCAATCCCAAGCCGAAATACAGGCTGGGTGGAGAATGGATTGAGAGTAGCCCTGAGGAGAAGGACTTGGGGGTGTTGATGAGAAGCTCAACATGAGCCAGCAATGTGCACTTGCAGCCCAGAAAGCCAACTGTACCCTGGGCTGCCTAAAAACCATAAAACTACTTCTAATGAAATCTGGTCACTAATGCCTATAACTATTTTTTAAGCCTGTTTATTTACAATGGATATCTAGATGACATTCACCTACAAATACTTGTTCTGTAACAGCTTGGACACATCAGGAGCCTTCAGTGAAAGACTTTTTCGAGCTTTTGGAAATACAAACACATCACATCAAGCAGATTACTGTTATAAATCTGCTCCTTTAAAGAGTTCTAATAGAGCTACAATATTTCATCTTCCTCTACAAAGACATACCAACTCTTTTCCAGTACAATCATATTCACTCATAACTGAGAAATGTTATTTTCCCATTTCATAAAAACAGCTCTTGGCTTAATATAAACTGCCTAAAGAAGGCACGTCTGAGGAAGGATGCAATCTCTTCTGTCACTGGAATGCCATGGTGAAATCTCTACAGTAAGCACAGAATGACTCTCTTATTTGAATAACTTAATAAATAGAACTTCAAAGTTCCTTGAAATAACATTAAACTTGTTAGAATGTGTAGTGAAGAAGGTTCTTTATGCAATATATCTGGATTTTGTAATGCACTGAATAAAGCTTTTAGTTCTGCAACACAGCCTGCCTGTGGGTTGCTAAAGTGATGTAGAATTGTCCAAGGTGTGCGTCAGAGCCCCAGCTTTTGAAATACCACACTTAGCCTGCTTTGGGCTGTTCAGCAATAATTCCTCTATAACCCTTGCATCTGCTGTGATTTACATAGCTCCATCCTTGTCAAATGAAATGCACCTAAATCACATTCTTATTATATAGGAAAATTTTACTCAATTCCCAGTCTCTCATCATAACACGATACACTCCAGATCAAGCTGCCAGATAAACGTGATCAACAACTGTCACATGAGTCTCTCCTTGCTAGCCATCAATTTTCCTAGCATTTCACCACAAGTGGGATTTGTCACTGCTGGTGTCACCATTTATCACAGACACAATTTAGCCTTCCCTTCTAAAAAAAGCTAGTGCACAGCTTCTCTGGTTACCATTTATGCTTAATATTACTGTGTACTATACCATAACCTTCAGGAACTGTATAGCTTAGTACCTGGCACTAATTAGTGAACTATTAGTTCACTTGAATCAACTAGTACTGCCTAAAGAAACCAGAAGTATACTTTCTTAAGACAGACATGGTTTTAAATGGCTTGCAATACTTTTCTTGAAAATACATAGAAACACCCACACACAAAAAAACACCAAACCAAAAAAACCAGAAAAACCAACAACCCAGAATGTTCCAGCCATTCACTCTAAACAATTGCCTGACAGCAGGTCCTAAAATAGGATCTGAGCACACATAATTGTGTTCAGAACACTGGTAGGAGGAATGACAATAGTATGAAGAAATTAACACAGCTCGGATCAATCATTACTTAATTTACAGAGCTTGGTGTTCTCTGCATACCATGTGCTGAGTAACAAGTGACTTCATTAAGCTAAAATGGATCTTTAGTAAAGCAACTATTTACAGAGCAGCTGCAGCCTGGTGTTCCTGACGTGCACGTGGGTTGATTTTCAGATAACCCTTTTATTCAACTTCTGTTTGTCCCTGAACTTACGACATCTAAAAAGGTGAAAGTTTCTCTAGGATGTCTATTCCAAATTTTGTCACGAACAATACAACTAAATCCTTTTTTCCCCATCAACTCTTCATGTCATAATAGTTCTGTCCTCCTGGAAAGTGTATTCAATACCCTCACTCCTCCAGTAATTAGAAACCCTATTTCCAGCTTTAATATATTTCTTATCCTATTTGTAGCCGATTGTTGTTAACCAGCAGCTGACATACACAGAATTAGAACAAGGGTGATTTGTAATTCATATTTTTCTTCCTGTTAAATCAAAGTTCAATTCAGTGATTCCTGAGAAGCCTTAAAACTGCAACAGTCCTTGGCTTCTGCTTTTCATTACCCTGCAAAAGACTGACCCCTACCAGATTCATTAAAAACAAGCTGATGATTGCCCCCTGCTCCCATTTTTTTGGCACACTATACACAGTGAGCTAACTTTAACCTGACATTCCTCCCATTGTGCAAACAGCTCTATCTACTGGGAATGTGCTAATTAGACTCTGCAGGTCCAATTCACACCATAAACAAGTCACAACAGCAAGCTGAATTTACCAATTTACTTTCAATTCCTGCTGTTCTCTTCCTTCTCCAACTTCCAACTCCTGTTTTCATTTAAAACAAAACAAACAGGTTTTCCAGCAGGAACAGCTAAGCCTTACAGTGGAAACAAAACAAACAAACAAACAAAAAAAACCAAGAAAACAACCCAACTCAAAACCAAAAATAAAAAGTAGTGGAGCTGATCCTTTGCTGAGCATTCACTTTTCCTGTCTTTTCACAACTTGCATACAAGTGAAATATTCCCATGTCAACTTCACCCATAATTACCCATGTTTCAGGAACTAGCCACAGCCCAAAAAGTCACCTTCCTCCCAGCGGGAAAAACATCTCTAGGTTTACTGAAACATATCAACTTTTGCAATACTCTAGTTTCCACACTGCAGTGACAGTGCTTGGCCCCTAGGCCTTTCTAGCTCCGGTGATGTTTAGTTAGCACTGGCACACACAGCTTATACAACATCCTCCAACTGCCCTGCCTCCTTGTCCATCTGCTAAGCACAGACTCAAACTCTGAATTCACTGCAAAACCCTCTGCCATCCCTCAATGTATGTCAATATTGGAGTAAAAAAATATTAAGACGTTTACCTCAAGAACAAAATCCTAAAAGAGCAAGATCCTATTCCATCTGCCTCCTACAAGAAACAAAAAAAGATATAGGCTCCACATCATGTCATTGGTAACTTCCCTGGCCATATGAAACGCTAGCACCTCAAGCTCATTACAACCTACAAATGCTCAAGGAAATACAATCATAATGGCATGAAACAGTATTCAGTCAGGCATGCCCGAGGCTAACCACCACAAGTAATACTCTTTTAAACATCAATTGCATTAATGGATGCATGGGGCAGTTGTTTTTAATTTGATAAACTACCACATGTAATTTCAGTGGTGCTATCATTTCAACAGTGCTCCACAGATACTAACAACATTAAGTGCCTGAACAACCAGAACGTGCGAAGAATTTAGCTACAAAATGAGCAAACCTAAGCAGGCAGGACACCCAGACCTTATGGCAGGTTGCGTGGTGGCCACAGGCAGCCTCCCTGCCACGTTCTTCCTACAACAGGGCCGTCCCCGTGTTCCTCCTCCGGCTGTGTCCCAGAACTGCAACAGAAGCACCCCGCTCTGCCGGGCTCACAGCCCGGGGTTAGCCCGGGCTTTCCCTCCAGCTGTCACAGGCTCGGCTGATGGCAGCATCCAGCCTGAAAAATTTCAGCCCCTGACAATTCATGATCAGCAAACCTATAAATATATGAAATAAAATGTTGCAACAAGGCATGTATTTGGTTCAAATAGGCTGCATAGCCCCTTACAGAGAGAAAAGCGAGGTGCTCCCGACCCAAGAAGCTCCTGTGGAGTGCACAGCCAGCAGGGAACAGGGTCTACTACCAATTCAATAATTAATTCTGCTGGGGACCTAAACAAAACCCCAGAAAAGAAGCTTTTGCAGTATCCTGCTCCTCTTAATACGACAAGAACTAGCATAAATCAGAAAAATATCTTGTAAACAAATTAAACAGTCTAGCCTTCCTCCACTGTGCCGTTTAAGTCGGTTTATTGCTGTCTTAAATTAAGGAAATAGTATCACATTTCAGAGTAGCACCTTTTCTGGCATTGCTTATCATTAACAAGCATATGCATGGCTTACTAAGGATTCCTCTATTCTAGCCCACAGATCACAATATTCCCTGAAAAGCAGAAGGCGTTTATGTATTCTCCATCTTCTTTATAATGTCAAGAACAGTTTATGTCCTGTTTTCTATATTGCAGACTTACCTGAAAAAATTCCTCAGAGACACAACTGAAAAACAAACAAAAAACCCAGTTCCTTATAACAATATATGGATTTGCATAATGGACTTGAAAATATCCCATATCTCTACCCAAGAACACGGGCAAACCATTGCCATCTATCTTTAAAGAAACTCTCATAAGCACAATGCACAATCAAATTTCTACAGTTTACAAGCACACTCTTACTTCTGCGTTTGCAGCTCATTAGTTCTAGAGCTTGCCAAAAAAGCATTGAGACATGGGGGAAGACTGACAGACACATACAACAGCAATGTTCACTTCGAGCATTTCAAATTTATCTGCAGTTTAGTAAATAGTAAGTGGCACATTTTCACTGTACAGGTTAAGGAAGGAAGCATGAATATCTGACTTTTCAAAGACCACGTACATTTGTTAGCAAAGCTAAATCAGGAACGAATTACCAACATTGCTCCCTCTGTTAGTGTATTTCTCTGCAAGATGTTAGCAACACGTTTCAATTATTACTGAAAAGTTGAAGTATGTTTAAGTTTCTTCTGTCTGGAAGACTGAAACATCAATAAGCATTTTGCTAAGAATCCTGTTGATTTTTTTGCCACTGTATACAAAGCTTAAACAAAAAAGCAAATAAATCCAGACCTTTCTAACAACCATGCTCATAACTGTCAGCATTTAAAATTTCATACAACCCTCTTCTACCAACTTCAAATGTACACACAAATTATATATAGAAGATGTAATAGATGTAAACTTGTTGCCATAAATAGAACGATTTAGGAATTTAAGGTAAATTTTTGTAGAGTTCGTCAAAAGCATCATGTTGAAGACTTCCCCCCATGGAAGAAAAAAGCACACCTTGGTCAATGGCAGTCTTGTAGCCTTGTTGATACCTACCTCCTCCAGTCTGACACAACTAAGCAGTAATGAAGGCCCAACCCCTCCTATGCCTTTTTCATTTCTAGCTGAATTTGACAGTAAGAAATCTAAATACAATCTACCTCTGCTAGAAAATATAACTGGATTGCCAGCTCACTTCACAGACTAAAAGAGCCTTCTGATAGTTTCTTTCAGGTCATTCTATCCCTAAGGAATTTGTCCTATTAAGGCAGAAAATTAATTTATTATTAATAATCAGAACTGAACTGTGATTTGACTACATTTACTTCTCCATATGTTACAGAACTGTGAGTGTTAAAAGCACAGACATCCAGGGGTATTGGGATGCCAGAGAGCCCTCAGGACTGGAAATCACTTTGCCCACTGCTACCTGCCTGTAGGACAATCACTAAACCTCTTCGCCCTTCATTCTCACCAACTTTAAAACTCCTACTATTAAAGAGCTCACTTACCTTCATGAGTGTACAAATGCTTCAGAGGAAGGGCATCTAATCTTGGCTGTAACTGAGTACTGATAGAACAGCACTACTGAAAACAGAACTTGTCTGAAGTCATTGGAGTATATAGTACTATAAAATAATTTATTTTCCATTGCTTTAATAGCAATGGAAGTAATCCAATCAAGAAATAAACTGTATTATGGAAATTACATAAACAATAGTGAGTGAATTGTGACCACTTGAAATCCAAGTTTATTTACTACACATTGCAGATTTACTTACAAACTCCTCAAATGAATTCACATCTTCAAGCTACATTTGGAAAGATTCATAATGCGTTTAATTGTCTACCTGTCAGTTCTTGGAACCTGAAGATAATGGTGTATGCCAGTCACTGCTTTTAAATAAAGATTTAGTCAATTGAGACAAAGCCCACTGATCTGACAAGCAAGCCACCTTCTCTTCAGGCTCATCTGAAATGCTTACTTGATTTTATAGTTGCTGTCTACTTTTAGGCGTATCTGCTTTGGCTGTATCTCCCTTCCGGACACTTCAGAGTATTAAGTCCAAATGGGTTATGAACAACTTGTACTGCAAAAGTTATCTTCATATAACAAAGCCAGATATTGAAAAGATGAACAATGGCTTTCTGAACAGAGTCGGGCTATTTTAAGAACCACCAGACTCTGGCCTCTCAGGCACAGCCTTGATCCAACAGCAGAACTGTCATTCAGTTTGCTTAAATTCAGAAAGCTGAGCAAGTATCACAGCGCAGTGTATTAATGGCAAAACAACAACTCTGGAAACACAGCTGCACCACAGCTAAGAGTCCAGAAACTTCAAGCTCTATCTCCCCTAAATACAATGCTTAACACACTGCGCTGTGATTAATTGCTTACAAACGCCACGACTAAACAGTTTGATGAGTATATCCATTTTTGCAACTACTCTCCTCACTGCAAAGAAAAAGACACGTACTGCATATAGAGATACCCTGTTTTGAGTGCACAAGTATAATGGGCATGCCATCCATACCAGTAGAGCTTCAAGTACTAGATCTGCATATTAAGCTAAACAAATTTCTGTTTTAAGGTGTTCCTACCAGATGACAATGACAGTGAGGGTGCTCTGTAAAATCACCAAGAATCTCCCCCCAGGGAGTCAGCTCTAGAGCTGAGACTTGCTTTGCCTGCTGCAGGGAACTGAGAACCAACAGGAAGGCAGGGATCTCTCGAGAGCAGAGCCCAGTGACTGATGAGGCCACTGGATCACAAGCAGCCTACAGAGTGAAAAATCAGGTTTGACCAAGGGACAGTTTTATTTTATTTTGTTCCCCTGAGGAGAGAGCCTCAATGCATTATGAGAAAAACAAGCAGTTCAGAGAACAAAGAAAGAATGGAGCTGTTTCTGGCATGGCCTTCCTTCAGCTTCTCCCTGGGGGTCCAACAGTCACACACTGAAAACTCAAAACACAGAACAACGTAAATCCCAGGGGACCGCACGTCTCTACTAAGTCATCCATGGCACAGCTTGTGTCACTTGCTCCCCTGATGCAGACACTTAGAAATTTCTCTGGAGAGTAACATCTGTGAATAGTGATTCACACACTTGATGCTGCTCTTGATAATCTTTTATCAAGCGTTTTCTTGGCCCACTTCATTCTTCCACAACATATTATCCTGTATCCGTGCTGCACTTATACCTTGTGTACGCGTTCATTTGAGGTGTTATGGGTATAAACATACCTTAGCAAGCCAAATCTTTGAAACACATACCTTCAGAGGGCATCAGAACAACACCAAGCAGACAACGGCAGAAGTCTTGCTCAGATTCTTGCTCATGAACCTACTTCAAGCTAGGCTTAGAAGTCAAAAATCCACCATTTACTAGATATTCAAGAGACAATGGAAATGAACAGCAATCTTTCACTGGTAATATCATGCATTTGTTCCAAAGGATTAACTTCATTTCAATAGCTTCCCAGTTCAACTGCTTAAGGGAAGACTTATTTCTTGCATTTTGAAATAAACAAGGACATTTATCTAGTATTCTATATTACCGAGAAATAGCAAGTTGAAAAAACAGTGAACACCCTAAATTTTGCTCATCTGAATTGCAGTTTTATCAAAGAAAATGGTACAAACAAGCCAGCATACCTCCTGCAAACTTACCAGAAAGAAACTTGAATTCCTGGCCGTACTGTGAGCTATATGTGTATTACAGGCATGGAGTTTTATACAGACAAGGTAGGAAGTTGTGGATCTATCACAGACAAGTGTATTACCATCTAGAGCAGCCCTCTAGACTTCAGCTCCTTGCTGTATTATTAAAATGTTGCCAATGGGATAATGAAAACAAAGAAAAACAACCGACTTTTAACAACCTTTCTGTGCTTTAAAGATACTTTCTCCTCCGAGCTTGTGTGTGCCTCATGTGTGATACACTCTTCTTCATAATGACACATTGGAAAAGAAAATTCCTCCCATTCTCAATAAAATAGCTTGGAAAAAAGATACTGTTTGGTACTGTTATGCACACATGCATACTCAGGCCTGAGTATACACGCTCACGGCTAAGCTTCCCAGAGAAACTAGATGATCAGTTCACGGGAACGAAATAGCCTTCATGAATGAAAAAACAAATCTGCCAAAACATCTCTTCATGTTTTTAACACCTTGATCGCTCCTTGGAGAGAACATGTCAGGAGTTAAAATTCTATGCACTGTTTGCTGTAAATGTACAGCTAAAACAATAGTTGCTTTTGTTCTATATCCCATCTCTTTGAGTTTACATATATCTGTAAAGCCTTTGGGAAATTAAGAATTACCTTTTAAAGTGAGCTCAAGGCCAGGCTTTCAAGCATAAGACGCAGAATTCAGGCTAGACCTACTGTAGCTATGAAATGAAATTTACTTAAACTTTCCTTCCTAACCCAATAATCTTATGTTACTCCCATCACTATAAGTCAGCATGCACGTGTTATACTTGCATAAAAACTATGTCTGCAACAGCACATGTTGCATTCTTGCTGTAACCACCCAGCTCTGCAATACAGCACCGCCATGCCCGGTAACATACCGTAAGTTTATAGTGAATTTGCAAGGCCTCAGAACTGAGGTTTGTTAGGCCTGCTCCGTCCAAATCTCTCTTTACCTAACCTGTAGCTTTAGTTGGTTTGCCCGCTGGTTAGCCATGACAGCAATTTCTCAAATTGGCAAGGTTACCTATGGCTAATCAGCGTTTTATTTCATTTCTGTAGTACCAACATAGTTTTATATACATAGCAGTAACAAGCAGTTAGTCGTTACCCCTAAAACTAATTCTACAAAGTAAAGAAATAGCACCTAACATTTGCAAAAAGTACTATATATAATAAATTTGGGTGTAACCTGTATCAATGAAGAAAGAAGGCATAAAAATGTTAGCAAACAACAACAATCCTGAGTGGATCCTAGAAGGAGAAAGGAATACAAAACAAAAGAACACAACAGTGTGAACACCCTCCTCCTCCCGGCAAAGGACTACACCACTCCAACACCCATATGAATCCACCAACCTTAGGACTCGAGGGGGCAGTGAAAGGTGGAGCACAATTTTAACTGCATTGTGGGGTGCTTTGGTGTTTGCAGGTTGTTTGTTTGGGGGGGTGGGGGGTTTGGTAACTAGAACTTGACTACCAATGATTTGACTCGTGATTTAATTTATAATAACAAATAAATCCCGGTGTTACTTGTAAGGTGTATTTCCTCTTTACCCATAAAGAAGACTAAGTACTAGACAGAAATTGCAGATAGAAATAGCTGCAGTTTTAGAAACTGACAAAGTAAAAACCAAAAACTACACAATCACCTTGCCACTGCTGTGCAAGTTTCACCATCAAGCCAGAGCTTTTTTTCCTTTTCACAAGTGAGTCACTAAAAGTGACTGATATCCACCCCCTTCTCATGTCTTTCAACCATCCCTAAAACAAATGTTGACGAAACCTTTACTAAATTTCTTTCAATTTACAAGGAGATCGGAGAAATTCTGTTAGAAAGGAAGATGAACATGTACAGCTTTGTCAAAAGGCAAGATGGGAAAATGTCAATGAAGCATATAAACAACAATAAAGAAACTGAGGCTGTCTCAAAGGTATAACTAGAAGAGAGAAATGAGGATGGAGAGAAAGCAAAGCTTCTTGATAAATGAAAAGCATTTGCTGTGCTCTCAAGGAAACTACTGTTATCCCTGTTCCTCACGAGTTTTGAACCTAGACTCAATCAAATGTGAACCATCTTCCATTTGCAAGGAAACAAATATTAGGGTCCATCCTCTCTGTTCCTGCTGTCTATTTCTCTGAAGCATTGTATCGATCCATGGAACTGAGGCTAGAAATTTTCTGCTTTGCTGCTGCACTGCTTACAGCTCTCAACATAAATTCTAACTTCCCCATCCTCATGGGCCAGCAGGAGAACTGCGACCTGCTCCACGTTAACACTGGAAAACACTGAAACTGTGTCTCCTGCAGAATGGAAAACATGGTACCATCACCACTTGGTCACAGCTCGAGTCACAAGCTTTAAATTCACAACTTGAGAAGATTAGGCTTCATAACACTTACTGTCTTTTACTTGTGTAAAATACAAGCCTGTTGTTACCCAATCAAAAAGTCAGAAGGACTCTTCTTGTTCTCGCTAAAGACAACAGATTTTCCATTTACTGAAAATCACAGGAAAGATTTTGCTGCCAGGTTCCCACAAGTAGTATGTACTAATCAACTTCTATTTTTAACTAGTAAATAGCCTCATCAACATGATCAAGTGGTTTGTGACAGATAAGCATGTCTAGCACCTTTTGCTAGAGATGAGATGAAACAATACCTTGTTTTAAAGTGCAAACTTCAATTTCTTCCACCCAGCAGAACACAAGAATGGGCACAGTGAAGCAGGCATACCCATGACAGCACCAACCTAGATAACAGAGTTGCCTGCCAAACACAGCAGTACAAACTCCACAGCCAGCAACTGAAGTTACCTCTGCCACTCCTGTATACATTTAGGACAAGCCCACACCAAGCCTTCACAGTCACATGCCCATTACTACTGTTAATTATGCTAACAGATTTAATATACTGCTAGCAAACCTAACTGAATTATAGAGCTCGCCTCACTTTGATGCACTGACATATTTTAACATCTGTTTTGTGTGTTTCTCAACCTTGCTGCCTGAGCCTGCATGATAACAGATTTTCAGAAAAGTGTAATAGTCAATGCCAGCTGAAATTAACCCTACTGTTTAATCAACAGGACTATAGCAGCTCCTTGGACAAGAGCGGTGAGTTAAGATTTCTCTGTAGAAATCTTATCTCAAGAACCATACATTGGCAAGGAAGGTATGTCATTAAAGTAACCAAAAAAAAGAAGGTCCAAACTGAAATTCAATCCTCAGCTAAATTCTCTGCTTATACGATCATTAACTAAGTTTATCATCTGTTAATTCACATGGATGATTCTGAATGCTCTGCTAAACATGCATCCTGCTCTGTCAAAGAGGATATTTTAAAGCAACAGTGGCATGGAAAAGTATTTCACTTGAATATGTTGACAAATTCTAGAAACAATTCAAAACTGTCAGAGCCTCTCTTAACTCTAGTCTTTCTTTAATAGTTAAAGGATCAGATTTTGAAAACAAAATTTTTTCTTGATGAAATCTGACATAGTGGCTGAGATGCGTTATGCACCATATTTAATAACTCAAAGCAATTAAAAAATTTTCCTAATTTGTGTTTAATAAAATCCCAATTCCTTCTGATGAGCCTAACACTTGATTTGCTTAAAAAAAATAAATCAAGACATATTGTAAAACTTGTGGCAGATGTATCAACCCAAAAGGTTACCACTAATTAATCTATTGAAAAAGCTATTTAACACCATTTACTGCCACCATGGCAAATATGACAGGTTTACAAATTAATGCATTGGATGCTTAATGTTAACATCTATGTTCTGTCAGGTCCTCCTGTGACTAATCGAAATGGAGCTTTGATTGCTGTAACTAATACATAATTCTGGTAAATAAAATTGCTTTATCTTGGAATCATGGCAGTGTGAACACTATCTTAATCATAGCTGTTTCGGAGCCTCATCTATCAATTGGTGATGAGCAACGCTTCTAAAGGTTCACAAGTGGAAGAGTAAATATCCAGTGTCTGCCCAATGGACCAACATAGTCAGTTGCCTTGTATCTCTCAGAAAGATGTGTTGAGCCTAGACCCAATCTCAGACATGAAAAGACAATCAGGAAAGTTCACAAATGCTCAGTTCAATTCAGAGAATGTATAACAACCATGGAAACAAAACGGTGTCAAATTTTGAAGTGTGACTTGGGAACTCAGACCTGGCTTCCAGTGCCCATGGTGGCAGCTACCATACTGCATTTGTTGGGATGAACACGGCAGTCTTCCAAAGTATTTGGTAAGGAGCTGAAAGAAAACAGTTTCTGGGATATGTAAGTGGTAATTTGAGATTTTTAACATCATGACTGCAAGGTTGTGTGTTATCCTGCTTGCAGAGATATTGCACACTGTCCAATGAGGTAACTGATCCAGACACAGACTTGACACCTGAATAGCAGGCAACTTACTCTTAACTATGTATTTCCTGATCCGGACAGGTCTGTCTTGGACTGGCTCTGTTAGCCAAGTAAATTAAGTGAAAACTTCATCATTCAGGCTTTGGAAGACTTATCTGTGCACAGGATAAATGGCACCACCAATCCCCTCCTCCAGTCACCACCAAAACCAAGCATAACAGTGACATTGCGCAAGAACTTCTCAGTTTGAACTAATACTAGAATAACCACACAACCTATGAAGTTAAGGGGGAGGAGGGTGTTCACATACGATTGTTCTGGAAATCCAAACCCATCTGCAGTGTTTTCTACCAATAGTAATTCTCTTGGAATCCAGTGAAACTTTTAGGTCATAGTGCATAGCACCGTAGTTAAATGCAAATAAAGCTGACTTTGTCAATGTGGGATATAATAATTAACCAAAATCCTTTCTCTTGTGTTATTACGGCAAGCATGTGTCTAAGTCACATTTCCTAATATTGCAATGCAATAGCCAGCAGAGACTTCAGGCACCATGTCCTTCCGCTAACTTTAAGAGCTGGAAAAGATGAGATAAGATCCCTCTCCCACCTTTCCTAGCCCTAACATCAGGGACTGGGTGTTGATCAGCCCAGTGCCAGCACTGTACTTTGTTAGTTTCAAAACTACTGCTGTTCCAGTGCTAATCGTAAGTATTCCTCTGTAAGATTGAACAGAGTTTCTAATAGTAAAGGTGATTAAAAGGGAGCCTTTACTTCTCCAGAAAGCACAGACTGCAGTAACTGTCAATCTTGTAAGTTCTGAAAATCAGGATAGAATTGCTATGCAAACCAATACACAGCACAAGCTCCTAAGCGTGAGGGCAATACAGAAAGCAGAACTACTTCATTACCTGCTTGTCAAAGCTAGAAGCCAAGGCAAAGAGATTGGAGATTTGAAGACATAGGCATGGGGACAGTGACCTCAGCAAGAGCCTGAATAGCAGGAAAGCATCAAGACTGCAGAGGACTAAGGCTGGACATGAAAACTGCTTCACTTTTATTATCACCTAAGGAAGAAAAGCAGAATGAAGGCAGCTGAGAAATTGCAGTGCATTCCAGCAGGGTAGTGAAGGTCAAACTCAGCAAGAGACAATACATTCTAATGAATACTTCCTAAACTCCTGGAAGATTAGATTCAGCACATCTTTAAATCCCACCAATATATTAAACTGATCCAAAAAAGAATGTATCACACATGCAAACTGTAAAAATATCTTATTTTGTTCTGGCAGAGCTTCTCAAGTACAAGTTTCCAAAGTCAGTCTTAGGACAGGTATATATAATCAGGAAAAAACAAACAAACATGTAACAGGAGCCACCACTACAAGAAAACAGAGTTAACAGTCAATACTATTCCTGTAAGTAATAAAAAAAAAAATCTTCAAATTTGTGTTGAGCACACAAGCAGAATGCCTTCTGCTAATGCTCAGATCTGCTCATTAAAAAGCTAACAAAGCTAGACCAGTATGCTACATTCACAGGAACCTGAAGTCACACAGGCTTTACACCAGGACATGTATCTAGTGCACTATTTCGGATAGCACCTCATCCTGCAAGCTTAGTAACACTGTACCTAACACATTTCTGAATGACAGGGTAAACAACTGAGGCTCAATTCACAACAACATTGTCCCATTTTCAAATGTTTGTAAGTAATATGTACAGACTAAACCTTGTTCAGGCTTTCTACTAGATAGACTTCAGACATTGCAGAAGATAAAAGACTGAAATTCCTGTTTGTGAGGTTAAATTACTATGCCAATTAACATTGCAGTAGTTCCTTTTTGACAATGCTAGAACAGACAGTGATCTCGTGCAGGCAAAGTCTCCTGTTTTTTCAGCTGCTAGTTTTTCTCCATTTAAACCACTCAGGCATACTTTACCTGTAGATACCACAGTTACAACATAGTGTTACTAAAGAAGAGGTTTTACAGAATCAGAGTGGTTGAGGCTGGAAGGGACCTCTGGAGATCTTCTAGTCCAAACCCCCTGCCAAGCAGGGTCACCTAGAGCACGTTGCACAGGATGGCATCCAGGCGGGTTTTGAATATCTCCAAAGAAGGAGACTCCACAGCCTCTCTGGGCAACCTGTTCCAGTGCTCTGTCACCCTCACCTCAGTTTTAAAGAACTTGTGAAATGAACATTTCTACTTAAATGAAAGAGGAGTATTTTCCACATTATACATCTGCCAGTAAAATTGATGCCTTCCAAGGATATGTCTGCAGAAGAGGACACAGGAACAACTAATGGATGAGAACACACTGTGGGCACAACAGCTGATAATTTCCCTTCACTAGAGAGAAAACAAACAAAACAAAACAAATTTAAGTTGTATGCACAGTGTTCCCAGTTGTTAATCTAGCTATAAAATATGCTTTAGGTTTCCCAAGTAACAGACTGAGGATGGACAGACAGAAAACATGAGGTAACATTGTACAGGGCCACACTCTTGTTGGTTGTATTTCTCTTTGACCATGTCCAAACAACTTGACTCTGGAGCAACTTACATGGAGGAAAATTCACTCGATTTTCATTGGAAGACAGCTATCTACTATTGCCCATATGCTAAGCATAATCTACCATTTCAGCAAACTAGGTATCTTTGGTTATTTTAACATTTTCATAAGTTAACGTTTCCAACATTTACCACAATCTGTATTCAGGGTGGGACTATATTCAGAAGAGCTATGAAACAAACAGTTATTTTCATATTAAAAAAGAGAGAGTAAAATAGTTTAAAATTCTCTTTCTTCACTACAGCACAGGTTTTCAACTGATAGTTCTTGGTTTAAAAGCAGGCAGCCATGTCGGATAATTAGCAGGTCTACCAGAGGGGTTTCCTGGGTAATTTGCAGCTTGACTGACCTATAAAAAATTATAGGGATATAATTCTGCAGTACCTAAAAGTAATAGGTGTTTGTTCAGTTCAGCACTTCTTAATTACTTTTCTTTTAGTTCAAAGTAAAAAGGAAATCATTTATTCCTCAAAACATCTCATGAGCTAATTTAAAATAATTGACTTCAAAAGAAATACAAAGAAAAAAATGTGAAATTCTTTATATGTTAAAATGTAATAGTAGCAAAAAAGAAAACCAGTTCTATAGAAATTGGATAGATTCTCCCTTAAGTCAGGTACGAGCCCGGTAGCAGTATTCATCATGGTTCAGGAAGCATACTACAAAAAAAAGAAATGGCATTAAAGATTGAAATGTTTGTACTTAACATATGTAGCTATCTGGGACCAATCCATCCTCATTGGATTCTATTATACAATTATTAATGGTCATAAAGAAGGCCTCAAACTGATTCAGGATTCACACACCTTCTACTAATGCATATTTACAGAGCAGTTTCTTGGTGGACAGGGAGCATAACCACAAATCCAACAATACCAGTACTCAAGCCATGAACAGCTGTCTGTATCCTCACCTTATTCTTCATGGTTCTGAAATGATCGAATGTAAGAAATTTATTGTTCATATATAATTTTTTTTAAAAGGTGAAAGTTCCAGCTTCTGCAAAAAGGTGAAACAGAACAAGAAACAAGTTGCTATTTAAGCAGACTAGTTATGTCATTTCATTTAGGCTCATCTATAAGTTACTTCCAAAACCAGAACTCAAGTCCTTGTCATATACTTTTTCTCTGTTGTGAAGAGAAAGAAAGAGCTATTTCCTGGTATGCTCACACTCCCATCCAAAACCACATCTACATTTGCCACTGTCATGGAAAAATATTTTCTCGTTCAAAAAACAAAGACTAAGCAGCATGGAGGACTACAGTTCCTTGAAATCTAAAAAGCACCTTTTCACATTTTTGCCACTCAAGTAACAAATAAGATATCTATATTGGCATTTGTACACTTGGTCAGTAAAAGCATAGACAGTAGAATTTAGCACTTCTGCTACTTCCAAGTGTTTAATAATCACAACTCAGGCTTCAAATCACTCAACAACAACAAGAACAAGCAAAACACAAATAAAGAATCCCCCCAAAATCCAAACAGAACATCCCTCCCCTGGGTATTAAAATAATCTTTTTGTCTTCTGATTACTGAACCTTAAGAGACTATATGGGGGAGAGAGCTTAAAGCACGCCAATGACACAAGCACATAATTATCAAACGATCTACAGAGATACATCAGTCTAGTGAAGAGTGGCCAAACAAACTTAAAAGTGGGAATTTGCACAATATGAAATTAGAAAATAGGATTCTTAGTCTATATAATTTTACAGCCATGAAATATTTATATGAAGCCCTTTGAGATAATGTCAGAGTACTGGAAATGTTGCATCTTCCCTGCTTAGCAACTAGCAGTGACTCAGGCCAGAGCAGGAGGCAGAGTAATACAACTTAAAAGCTAATATTAAAGTAAATCCAGAATAAATAGATGCCTACCAGGGATCAGATCTACCCTTTACTTTGCAAACTCTATTAAATTTGCAAATCTAATTTAACTTTGAAACATAATTTACATCCCCCAAGTTAAAGCCTTTGTGGTACATAGTAGAGAAATAGGAATACTGTTTGTTATTCAAGCTGAACAACTGAGCTAAAATACACAACATGCCTCTGTCCAGACTTAATTTCCTAACACATACACTTTGCCCATTTGGTCAGACTTCTCATGTTTTCTGCAACTGAATGACCTAGTTTACTCCAGAAACATTTTCTCAAAGTGAATTTGCAAGTGAAACCAGTCCGTGCAGAGATGATTTCTGTGCTCTTTCACCGGAGGAAGAAAAAACCACCACATCGCAACTTCTGGAGTCCCCACTGCAGTACTGAATTTGGAGTTTGTCAGCAGCACACAAACATATTTACTGAATACACTTGAAGAGAACTGATTAGCTAAGAGATCTTCCTTGGGCAGAAAGAGGATTTGTTTAAAAAATTGCTGAGCTACCAACTTACACCTGATAAATATTTCCTATTTTCTTCTAATGTTCAGCCAAAAAGTGCCTATTCCTACTGCTTCCTCTAGCTGTAATTGCTGACTTATTATTTTTTTTTTAAGGGGTTTTTACTGACATTTAAAGGTGGGTAAGTTGGTTGAGATGTCTTGCAAATTTCATACTAAAATAAAATAGAATCTAAAACACATTTTAGTAAGAATGATGTCCGCAAACACACTTCTCTCTCTTAAACCTATGTCTCTTCTGCAGTGTTGTCTTGTCAATACAAATTGTTCAGCTACGGAGAATTAACAGTCTGTGGAAAAGCATTCAGAAAGAGAACAATGATCAACTTCAGGCTAATGGTAAGATATTTATACCTGTTATTTTGCTTTTTGTTGTTGCTGTTTAAGGAAACATCTGAAGATTGTGCCCCCTTCCCTCTTGAGTCTACCAACAATTTTTCAAGACTTACTTGAATACAGTCATAGAAATCTCAAAGATAACTCAGTTCCTGTAAGTTTTATGAGGACTGATACCTGGGCAAAGAAAAATAGAATGCTTTCCAACGCAGACATTCATGAAACACCAGCAAAAAAAAAAAAATTGTCTTTGGAGAAAGCATCATAAAAGGCATCAAAAACAATACATGTAACCCCCACAGCAAATCTTTAGGAAAAACAGTCTCCAGGTATTTCTGCAGCACAAGAACACATTTTTCCTCCTTTATAGTTTCTCCCAACTGCATATAGTTTCAAAAGGAGTTGTAACACATCTTTGCACATCTTAGCTATTTCCTTTGAAAAGGCATCTGAAAGGTGCTGAATCGATAATTTCACAAACAGAAATCTTGAACACAGTATGCAAGCACAGCAGTGTCATAAGCACACTGCAGGTATTCCTTAACCTTCTGGTCAGAACAACCTTAATTAGTACAGATTTGTGAAAACAAGGGTACAAAACTTGAGAAGGTTGCAACCAGTAGCCCCTTCTATTCAGGTGAAGGCTGAAGCCAACCATGGATGTGGAAAATAGAACTGTAAAAACACCAGGTAGAGAGCAATACTGAAAAACATACTGGATCAAATCTATATGGTTATTTCAGGATTCATCTCAAGAGAAGCCTGAGGAACAGCAGCAGGCTTTGTGATGGTAAATCATATCTGTTTTGGAACACGTACAGGAAACTTCCTCCTCTTGATTCTTGCACCAAAGAAAAAGATTGTCAGTTAGCCGTTTACTGCAAGGCAGCTCAGCCTGACCCCAGCCCTGACCTGCTGCCAATCCCTAAGCCATGGAGGCAACCGCAACCTTTGGGAAGTTCGAGTGGTACTATGTTAGCAAATGACAGGTTGGAAACCTGACAAGTACAGAGCTCATGGAGACTGATTGATCTTCCTCTTCTGTGCAGCAAACATTACTATAATCAGAAAAGCAGTACGTAAGTGGTTACATACAGCATTAGTTCCTTAAATGCTTGGGGGCATTTTTAAGTATTATCAAGTTTCTGGAGGTAAAACTATGGATACATTTAGCTGGGTATTTGAGAAATCAAGAATTCCATTCATTACTGCTCTGATTCAATGACCTTACACACATAATCAATGGCTAAACTGATAAATGAGAAGATTTCTTAAAAATCTATTTCTTGAGTGCTGGAACTAAATGTTTTACTCTTGACAGCTGTAATTTAGAATTTAGTGACAAGAACATTTGTTCCAGCTGTTCAGACCTACTTTATACAGCAGAGAGGGAGCCCGCAGTATTTCCAAAGCCAGACACTTCATTTAGATTGGGAACTGCTTGATTTATTTAGCATATCAAGTTATTAGCTAACTCAAAACAATCCGAAGACATTCTTAATGTTCATAATTAGAACACTCATCACGGGAGCTAAGAGACTGGAATTCTTTAAAGCTTCAGGAATAATAAAGTGCCACAAAAAGTAAAACAAACTAGTAACTTTTAATGTGAGGGCACAATTTTTTTCATAAGGTTAAGTACCTTCCTCCATTTTACTGGGATGATTCATACCATATATGCTCTCTGCCAGTGTTTTATCATTCAGTTCACACATTACCATATCTGAATCTGATCTTTCTAGGTCTAATAATCAACATTTCTTCAGTCTCTTGTTTTCATTTCCACTTACAGTCAGCAAAAACTGGTTAAATCTCTTTCCTCAGAAAGCTTGGTCCAAAAAGCTGACAACTTTTTCTGAGGCACTGGAGAGAGAAGGGTAATTTCTTGTTTCCACTGAATGCCAGTTTCCGAACACTTAAGAAACGATTGAAGCTTATTTTATCCAGAATTTCCCAGCAGAAAATGGTAATTTGGACACAGCACCAAAAATTTACTTTATAATATCAACTATGTGATCCATTTAACTTTATATATAAAAAATATATATTAACATTTTACTAAAATAATCTAGTTTATGGCCAACTAAAATGTTCTTTCAAATATTTCAAGGTGTATGAATATTGTACTTGCTCACCCTTGTTCGTATAACTCCTAAAGAGCTTCTACATTATCTAGGGAGCTAACGTTGAACTTCTCTAGAATATAAAGGATTAGAAAAGAATAATTTGCACTGATTTAGCTTTTAATATCTTTCTATATTTGTTTCCTGTTTGCAAATTCATCTGCCTAATGAAATTGGCACATACCAAAATCGAATCCACCTTTGTCCACTGCCTTTGGAAATTACTGTTAAGAAATTACTTTGCCTAATTTAAGCAATATATTGTGCCGTGACGTGAATAAGCATTTTCAAGGCTATTTAAGATTTTTTTTTTTTAAAGTTGTATGTGGTGCAAATTCATTTAAAAAAATCAATCTGCATTGGAAAGACCATTTTTAACCATCAGGACCTCAGAAAAAGCATGCATTTATTCCTAGTAGATAGTTTATTGTATTTTTAACATTTCTTGCAGCTTCTTCTGAAATAGATGGCATAGTAACAGGAGAATTGGAATAAATAGACCTAAGCTCAGATCTTATCTCCAGTGTAGCAAGAGAAGTCCTTTGGCAGCGATCTGCACTCTTCATCTATCTACACTTCTAGGTTTGCAGCAGGAATGTGCATTAAAAACCATCATTATGATAAAACACCAATTTTCTTTTTACATAAAGAACAATTCCTGATTTTTTTTATTCACCTTAAAGCTCAAAGTTTAACATTTCTTAGTTCCTGTTCATGAGCGTTCAGCCAATACTGATCAACTCTGTGTATGTTAGTGACACCTTAAAGCCTAAACTACTGCTATAGGTTCAACAGGTTTCTTAAGCAACACTGGCAGCACATACAACTAGTTGGTACTGTGACTACATTTGTGAAAATCTGCATTATGTATGACTACATTTCTTAGGTCCAACTTTGAAAGGTGCGTTAAGATCAGTCTTGTGTCCTACCCAGAGGCCACACACTGCATCTTACCTGAGCATCTTTCAGCAAAGGGAACACCAGCAAGGTATTGAAGGATATCAAGAGGACAGTCCAATTTTACAACTCCGAATCCTGAAAACCAACCTGCCTGTATGTAAGTAAACAGTGACAACCAGGCCCTCAGGAATGCAAAACCTCTTAAGTTTTTCAGGATAAATAAAACTCACCAATTCCTCAAAACATTTTCCACTGAATCACTCTTTACCAGGAACACCATTCCCTTCAGATAAACACACCATTCCTAGCAACTTTCACGTGCTGACACGTGCTCTCACTAGTCACTTAACCCATTTGGTCTGTACCTGCACCAGCTCTCAGCTGTCATCTCTGAAGGTAACATGAAGAGACTCTTCAAAGAAAAATGTCAATACTTTTGGAGATTCTTCCACTCTTCTATAGTTGTATATAAAAGGTCAGTATGTTCTTTTTCATTTCGTCCTTTGTTGCTTGGAATGCAAAAAACATAGCCTTTTGATAAAGGCTGGCGGTGGCCCAGCTTTAGTTGTAGTTGTTTTAGTGCTGTAAAAACACATGGGATGCTCTTGCTTTTATCTTTTGGCTTCTGTAGTCTTTTAGAATTATGCACAACATTTTGATTTTCAAAATACTGCTGAAACCAAAGCATAACTCACTGCAAACCCAAACACAACATTCCTGTTTCATTGCTCAGGGCTACAATTTCCTGCCACCATATCACTGTTCCCCAGCAAGACTGCAGAAGCAGCCTGGATCTCTGCTTTCCTGGGGCTGGGGTACAGCTATTCACATGTGGCTGTGGAGATGCTCTCAGGCCTTCCCCACTGCTCTACATGCAAGGAGTGGCTCTGAAGTAATGACAAAACAAATTTACTGTTAGAATCTTAACACAAGCAGCTTGGTCAGGATAAGCAGCTGTCGACTCTCATCTGCTTGATTTCTGACCCTGAATTAGCACTAAAGACAACAAGCTGACATACCGACAGGAGGCCAGCCCTGCTGTTAACAGTTGCAGCAGTGCTCGTGCAAGTTTCCCAAATCACATCAAGCCACACATGAGACAACTATAGGAGGAGATACAAAGATCCACACAGGCCAGTATGCTGCCCGTGACTGTGGCCAAAACCAGGTAACCAGGAAAGAACATAAGACTGGGTCACACAAATAAGCGACACTTACCCTGAACCAGCCTCACGCCAGCTTACTTTAATGCCCCCCAGCTCTTGTACTGAATTAGAGAGATCTACCTCTACCTGCTCTCTCCATGGCACACAATTTTATAGCCCTCTATCACCACTTACCTCAGCGGCCTCCTTCCCATGCTGCAGAGCCCTAGCCTCATTATTCATTTCTTTTATAGAGCCCTTTTCAAGCTTTTAATCAGCCTTGCTGCGTTCTCTCCACTTCAGTTTTAGTATAAAGGGAGCAGCCTGGGGAGTCACGGACCCATAACTGCGTACCGGTAGGCAGGAAGCAGGAGTTCTGTGCTTTAAAACTAGCAGATAAAGAATGGGGTGCCACTTCAAACTTGCTGTCCTTTATTGCGCTAATAATCCTAATGTTTGATATACCTGTAGGACCACTCCTGAACACTGAGATGGCATTTTTATCACAATCCAAGATCTCACTCAAGAACCAGCTCAGAGCCCACCCATCTCTCTCTCAGATTCACTCTTCCCCCATATACATCACATTATCTATACCACATTTCATTTGTGTTTTACTGCACAGTCACTCAGTTTCGTTACATTCTTATAAAATTCTTCAGTCATCATTAATAATTCAAAGTTATTCAGTACAGTAATAAATGACATCAAGAATTCAAACTCTTAACACATCATTTATGCATATGCTGACTGGTGGGTCGCAGAAGAGATACATTTACTAACTCATTAGAAAGGCTCCAACATTTTGAGGCTTGGCTTTTCTTTCCAAAAGCCAGGCTGACTCATGATTTTGCAAGAAGTTTATCCCTGTATCCACTATTTTTTTTTCCAATATACTGTTGACCATCAATTTTTCATTTTACGTATCTCAAGCTGATCAGCCTGTGGTTTCCTCTATCACCTTTTTAGAAAGTCAGATCACATTTGCCATCTTTCCATCCTCAGGTGCAAGTGCATTTATGCAAAACCACATCTTGGTTAGTCTTGCTATCTCATTCTTACATTCCTTCAGAAAGCTTGCGTTAACAACAAATTGCCTAGCATTTTTTTTCTATTAGATATATAAATGCCCTACAAATTCTTAAATTTGAAAAAGAAAAAGATTTCTTAAAGAATTCATCAGGAAGAGTTCCAGCATGGGAACTACCATTTCTGCCCAGTGAGCAACATTTGCAAAGAAACGTTTGTCATTTCTGAGCATTTACTAGCTCCAGAGATTATTCTGGCAGGCTCCCTGATGCTTTATAAGATAGATCTTTTACTAGTTTTGATGCCTTTTTACAAGTGGTCCTCCAACTCTTTTTTCAGTTCACCTTATTGCATTTGTACATTTAACCTGCCAGATTTTATAATCCCTTTGTATTTTCCTCATTTAGATAAAGCCTTAAGCTTTTAGAGGACTCTTTCTTGCTTTCAACAGCAACCATCATGCTGCTATTAAGCAACGATCCTTCTTTTCTGCCCTTTCTGAAGTGTTTCTCAGTAAGTGGGAAACATTTATTCTCTGTCTCCAGTATACTATTCATGCCACCTGTAACTTTCAGCTTCGTTTTAACAAGCTAGCATGAGATACTTCTCCATTTCCACATACCTCTTGAAGTTGAGCATGGCTGCGGTAGATTATTTGGCTTCTGCTTCTCTTACAAGGATCCTGGAACTCCTTACATTATTTCTGCTGCCCCAGAGTAGCTCTTGGATTTTATTTTTTCTGAGCCAGGTTTGTACACCAATCAGCGGTAGCTTTCTTGCTCAGAAAAGTAGAACTTATGTCACTACGACAGGGCCAGAAGCGAGTAGAGTTTTCACATAGCAACAGGGCAGCTCCAAATGCTGATAGCACAGACAGCAGTTCCCTTAATGCACAAAGGACAAACATAACTTCCCAACTCTTATAACTGAAGTAGGCTCAGCTCTGCACACATCCTACCCATTGCCAATTAGTGAGGATGATTGTATCGAGGTTGCCTGAGGAAAGTGTTTGCCGGTTTCTTTATCAAGACATGAAGAATCACAGAAACAGTTTACCACTGTTTCTGTAATTCTGTATGACCTTAGATTTACCAGAGTTAACCCAACCTAAAACTGAAGAAAGTTTATGCCAACCTAAAACTGAAGAAAGATGCAAAAGCAGATTTTTTTAAACCCAGTATGCATTGCTAGCTTATTTCTGGGTGCCTCCATAGCCTGTGGCCTTGCTGCATCATCCAGCACAAGTGTTTTCAAGTATGTACAAATGAAAGCCCGTGAATGATACCGTACTGACTTTCAAGATGTAATTTCTATTTCTGTCTCTGCCACAAACTTGCTCTGTGACCTTGAGCAAGTCATCAGATCTCACTGACTCATATGAATCTCTCTGAAAGAGGATACTGCAAAGCTTTAATAACTGGAGATGATTATTATACGCATAAATCCTCCTCATCATTTTCATCCCTATTTTCATCGCTTGCTATTCCACTTTCATTCCAGATATGAAGCAGAAAGCTCAGTGGAAATATACAAAAAAAAGATACCATTTCTGTGGAAAAACACAGACCACGTTTGCTATGACTCCACGTTCTTCCACACAAGGGTACCTTCCAAGCTGCTGCAAATAGACCACACTCCACTGCAGCGATGAGAGCTGGGGTGACGCGCACCTGCTGAGGGTGCAGTTCATCATGCTCACTACAGCATCAGGTCACACAAAGTAAGAGACTGAAAGACATCTCTATTGTCGAGAGCTCACAACTCAAATGGACAACAGGGGGAGGGCAAGAACAGGCATGGAAGTAGTAACAGTGACCTGGCCAATCATGCCAACTAGCCCCAGTGAGCTACCGAGCACAAATCTTTTGAGACAGACAGACCAGCACCTTGCCTCCTGTAACATCAAACTGCACCCTATGATCTCTTAATTTAGGCTTTCCCAGTACAAATTCCAAATGGATCTCTTATTTTGCTTCCCCCCCCCCCCTTTTTTTTTTTTAAGTAATCTACATTCCTTAGAAATAATTACCTGCAGTACAATCACTTCAGTTTCATATTTTCCATATGATCTTTATTCCATGTGACCAAACAGATGACAAAGCAAATGGAAAGCACAGAAAACTCTTCTCCAGAGAGATTTCTGTCCTCCAAAGCTGCAAGCATTCTGCAGAATGCCTTTACAAATGGTCAAGAAAAAGTTCTGCTTCTAATCAGTGAAGCCAATGCTAAGCTGTTAATGCCAAGGCTTGTTATAAACAAATGTAAATGCCAACAACATAGTTAGCCAAAAGGGATCACCTAACACTGAGGGAACTGGATTTTCTAGATAGCTCAGAGGCCACAACATTATAAGGAAGAGCTGATGTCGAATCAACAGCTGTTACTACAATGAAAACAGAGCTCAATCTCTCTGCCTAGCCTTACACTTAATGCCTTTCACATATCAGTAGTGAAAAGTAGCAAATTGTAAATGCTGATATGTTCCTACTGAATACCTGCTGGGGGAGGGAGGGAAGGACAAGCAAGATACTTTGTCCACTCAGAAACTCCTGTGCAGGAATTCTAGTGGTACTCCTGTGGTCATTGCACATCACTCCAGAAACTGTTCATTAGTACTGCACTCTGTGCAAAGGCTCTTAACAGAAAGAGACCACCTTTGGTTATGTTTTGAAGCTTCCCTGGCTGAACATGGAAGGTATTTTGACCCATTCATTTACTGCTGCGATATCAATCTTCTCCGTTTGCTGAGACAGAATAAATCAAAATGAAAGTTCACATTCCTAAGCTTTCAATATATTTTAAATTCCTCATGCTGTTCAGAAGGCAATTCTTCCAGTCAGTGACTTCACTGATCTCTCCTGACTCTACATACATGTCAGGAGATTAGAAGCAAGCATAAAATAATCTTTAATAGAAGACTTTGTATGGCAACTAGGATTCTTAAAACATATTTCAGGAATAAGGAAATATCCCTCTTCTAGAGTACTTAAATATTTATACAGATTAAATATTTATGCACATACAGCCCCGAATTCTGCACTAGTTTACCACACATACTCAGAATGCGTGGGAGTTCAGCAACATGGTTTTGTCAAGGTCTATGTTTTTGTGCCATATTTACCCATATAGAATCCACGTGCCTCCTCTAGTATTTGTAATAAAACAAATGAAACATTTCATATCCTGTAATATTGTAAGAAACAGTTCTAGCCATGATTAATGTTAACGTTACCACAGAGCCACCAGATGGTGCTGTTAAAGATAGTATGTAAAGTTATTCTGAACTGACCGTATAATGAAATAAGATAAAAATACTGTTCTTAAAATGCTGATCCATCAATTTTATGTTTATTAAACCATCAAGGCTGCTACTTCACATGGTGCATTGTGTCTTTCTTTTTAAAATGAAAGAAGTTTGTGTTGAGAGTAATACAGCCCATTAATGCAGAAATTTTTTCAGTTAAAGTTTCTATGAATTAGATTCAGCATCAGCGACCTTTCAGGCATCTGGCCATGGACAAGAAAGCATAATCATGAGAAACATACCTACACTCTCGATACACTGTCTGGGCAGAGATAGCGTGCAGGCTGCTTCCAGCCCAGCTCAAGGCATTCAAGTGGAGTGCTGCCTGGCACAGCATGCTTGCTATTCACTGTCTTCAGCTAGGTGCAGAGGAAAATGTTTATTTTCTGTGAAAACGCTAACAGTCAGTTCAGAAATCAAAATATATTCCCTTCCAACAGCTGCAGTCAGGGAGGAAACAAACCCTCTTTGCATTGGGAACCCACAGGCCAGCTCTCTGGAAGGCAGGCCACAAGGCCCAGAGGAGGCCTCAGGGACGGGAGGCCAGGCCCTGAGCTCCCTGGATCTGAGGGAATGGGGGGAAGAATTTTAACCAAAAGGCATTCAGAAAACATAAATTACCCTGAAGCGATGACTGTAAAAAACAGTTTTCTAACCTTCCAGGCATTACTAGACTGTAAAGAGCATGTTTGTTTTCTTCCCTTTGACCACTATCCCTAAGGCCTTCAGTAAGGGTGGGTAGGAACGCTTCCAGCACAAATTGCTGCTAGTCCAAGGGCTTCAGCACTGCACAGGACAACAGGGGATATGAATTCAAAAACTGTCCGTCGGAAGAGGCAGCCCAGTTTGGGTCCCTCTGCTTCTCTCAGCTAAACATAAAAAATAAAAACAAACAAACAAACAAAGCCTCACCAAACTGCAGAAGCGGGATCCACAACCAGGCTGTGTGAGCAGCCTGCCCCTGCCAGTGCAGCCGCCTGCCCCATGGAGCGGGTCGGGCACAGCAGGGGACAGGCGCCTGACTCCCACTTGCCAGGCAGATGGGGGCAGCCCCCCAGGCCTGCCCAGCTGGGGAAGCCCCAGGCGTAGCACAGTGCCAGGGAGCCAACTTTTTTGTTATTTATTTTAATTAACCCCCCTTCCAGAGCTTTGACAGTAGCTAAATGGACTCCTTCAAGACAGTAATTTTAGACACCTACATGCCAGCCAAACCTCACGTCAGCACTTCTTTTGGTTTGTGTTTTTGTCACTTCAGAAAAGAAAGCTGTGTGTTAAAATACAGCATTTTCCAAAGCCCGGAATTCACTGGCCATCACCCAGTTATTTCAGACTGACTTCATTTCTACCTTTTTGCCCCTTGACTAACAAAATAACAGCTGTGAATATTTCATGAAAAACAACTAGGTCACCCCCTTTTTGCACCTGCTGTACCACATGACCACAAGTTGTGCCAGATGACTACAAGCTGTGCATGTGGACAGAAACAACCCCAATGTTAGCAACCCTTATGCCAAGTAAACCTAAAGTGCATGGATACAAAATAAAAGATTGGGAAAGTGCCTTTGTTAGCAGGGTAAGTTTAAGAATTACAGAGATATAATCACCTTAACTTCCAAACAGATTACATGAGATACAAAGCTATGCAGTTATTTAACCACAGAACTACATGTTTATTGCAGTTACGAGAACCAGAGAGGCCAAGTTAGCTATTACCCCAAGAAATCTTTGTCAGTTTACTCTAAACCTGCTCTAACTTGTGACAGTAAGTCTGAAAACACCTCATGACTCTAAGCTCAAAAGCATGGCGGTGGACTATAATGCATGTTGCTCACCAACTGAAATGTATTACAGATTGCGGGAGATGTTATGTACTTCAATGAATTGCAGCCCTGGCTATTAACAGTTTAATAATGGTTCTGTAAATTAGCATTAAATTACAGTGAATGTTACAGAAGAGGTTCTAATATTTACATTAGTGCCTAATGAGTTCCCCATAATTAATATAATTACACTGAACCACAGAAATTAATGTTCGACCAATTATGCTAAAGATCTATCCAGTCTATGTAGAGACTTTTCGAAGACACCTTCCCAATAACGATAAAGAGGATTTTACGAAAGCACAGGTCCCAGTTCTGCCATGAGCTCTGCAGGGATGAATTTCATTGCAGGATCAAGGCCTGGGTCGACACTAAAGTTTTAGAGTAATTCATTTACCCAATTTCCTAAGCACTCACATTATCTCTTTATGCTTACTCCAGAAATACTCCAACGCAAAGCAGAAAAGTATTAAATTCCACATTCCATCTCATGCATGACTTCTAACTTTGTAACAAACACAACCGAGATAAAACAGTAAGGGACAGGTGACACGGGCATATGAACTGCTTGCACTGACTACTCCAAGGATCCCACCAGAAATGGTGAAATACTCTGCTTATAGCTCCAGACAGTTTGCTTTACAAGGCAGAAGGATTAAAAAATATTTTTCACCTGCAAGGAATCTGCAAAACCTTTGTCCTCACTCCTGAGAGGCAGAGTTTAGGGAGAAACACAGATGTGCAGACCCTTTGAAAGTCGGGTGTCTTCATAGTCCCCCTGCTGACACTTCAGAGATCATTACTTTGAGTAGCCATATTCTAACATGAGCCTAATACCTTTAGTTTCCTTTTCTTGAAATATTTTGTATTTGGAAATAGCTGACCTAATTTTCTACTTGTTTGTTTAGAAGCTGTTTCATCTTCAATCAAAAGACAGATCACTTTCCTTCCTTGCCTGCTGTCATGTTTAAATACGCACCACACTACTGTTTCATTTTTCTACAGCAAAGCCTACATAAGGACTTCAGAGGTACTATTCTTCAGAGTAACTGATAGCATTAAGGGAAAAGGTTACGTACGCAAGTCTTACATACTAAAGGATAATTAATCATCTTGCATCCTCAGCCATCTCTGCTATGTCTTCAGACATTAGATCCAGTTCTGCTTCCACCAGACAGCAATTTAATGTTTTAAATGGCACTTGAGAAGACCAGCAGAGAAGCATCTCTCTTCCTTCCCACCCACTCCCCCTACCCCAAATCTACCGGGACTGAATTTTGGAGTAAAAAAAAAAGCAAACAAAATTTGTCAGCCAGCTCACCCAGAATCACATTATACTGAGAAAGCCTGCCTTATAGTTAAAAGAGTAAATGTGAAGGCTTCAAGCTAACATTCAAAGAGAAGGTCTCAACTTGAAAGATACTCATTTATAATAAAACACTGCCCTGTTGTGCTAAAGCTAAATGCTACCTTTCTGAAAGGTACCTGCCTCCTAAAGCATTGCTGGAGTAGGCTGTTCTCCCCTTTCCACATGGCTCCAGCACAGCTCTGCAGCCCTGCATAAAAGCAGAAACACAAAAACCCAGAGAAAGAAGCACAGCAATTAATGATTTTCAAAGGAAAAAGGCCCTTGGCTAGCAAGTTTAAAGGTGCTGGGTATCAAGGACTCCTTACTTGAGGCAGACAGTCCATCGGGAGCTGGGGAAGTGTTTGTCAGAGAAAGAGATGGCAGAAGTCCCGACCGGCAGTTGATCATGCTCTCTTTCCAATACCCCTTCTCCTCTCACCCCCCTCAAAGCATCTGATCCCTCCCAGTTCTTATCCATCATACTCCTGGGATCTCTGAGTATAGCACAGCAAGTACCCTAGAGTCAGAAGAAATTGGGAAAAGGAGGGAAAAAGTTACTGGAACAAGCGGGTAACATGGCTATTTTCAGCTTCTCTTCACAAATGGATCAATTTTACCTTTCATTTTTTGTCAATTGTCAGTTGTAAGTGCAAAACCTGAATTAACCATCCTAAGCTACTCAAGGATGCTCTTCAAAACAGTTCTGCCATTGATATTGGTTTTGTAGTAACTTTCCACTTGCCTGCTGCAGCTACAGACATTACATTATTCTGCAGCTATTGGTATCTAAGACACTGAGTCCTGCCACAGTTTGCCCTAATGATTTCCCATGACAGCAAATGCTCCACACTGCTTATCTGTCGTGGTAAGTGTTTCCCAAACACTTTTTGAGCATGTTTCTTCTCTTCAGCATCAGCAAGCATTCCCTTATTCTTGCGCTGTTAGACAAGGTGAATAGGAGCACCGCACTCTTTCATGTGCCTGCTGTTATGTGTTCTCTTACTCAGCTTGTACAAAAGATAAATAAACCACTGAGGGAAAATGTGAATCCAGGAGATGCTTGTAAAAACAGACAATTTAAGACCATCATTGTTGCAACCCTGGGGCTTCCATTTAAAAGAAATGGAATTACCAGCATTACAAACTGCAGTTAGGCTAATAAATAGTTAATAAATAATCACAAAGCATAAGATTAACCATTCTTAAAGTCATCCACCAGTTTACGTCTGGATGTAAGCACAGTCTGGAGGAGAAACTGGGCAGGAAACCCATTCTCTTGGGCCACGGAATAAGGTCAGAAGTGGGGGAGAAGAAAAACCAGGGACCTCAGTTGTAAACCCCACTGACTTAACATTTTAGACAGTCTGGAACAACGCAGCGGGCATTAGGTGCAGTAGGGACTACACACGGACATAAGCATAGGTGTACATCTCAGAATCCAACATCACAGAGGTACACAATCTCACAGCCCAAAATATAGCAACGAAAGTAAGAAAATGGTCTTAACTGCCCCTCATCACTCCACGTACACCATCAGTAGCCCTAACCAGCCTGGGCGGGTTGTTGTACCAAGACCATGTTCTACAGAGCACAAGTAGCTTAGGTACGACTGCTTTGATCAAAAATCATAACTCAAACATAAAACTTGCTCTATACTTATATTACTGCTAGCAGAAAGCAAAGTCACAGCGCTCTTTCTGCCCAGGTTGCAAGTTCCTTCAGCGTAAGCGTACAGTCCTGCAGCTGTCACAGATGATGGAAACAGGTTCAACGTGTTCTAGCTGCAGTCCTACCCACATTTAGAAAACAAAAGGCAAATCCCCCCCCCCTAAATTCTTGCTATGTAAGAAAGGTTAAATGTATGCTGCAGACTAACTTTCTAAAGGCATAAGGAAGATCTGCTCTTTCTATCCAGACAATAACTTTCACAAAAACTTCCAGGAAGCTAATTAGCTTTAAGACCTTTGCCTCTCTGCCACATTTGATTGATATCATCCGACAGTTCAAAATTACTAGGGAGATGGACAGACACACACAGCAGAGAAACAAATCTGTTTCCATAGTGAAGTGCATTAAAAATAGAAAGAACATGACACTGATGTTTCTTTTCAGATTTTGTCACAGGGATTCTTCAAGGCACTGTATCCTGAAGCTCTGATCTCCAGTGAAATCTGTTTAAAAACTGTAGTAGGAGCCTTCATAATTCTTATGCTGCAGAAATTAATTGGACCAAACTCCTCTGCATATTCAGGACAGTTGAGATTGGAAAAATCTCCCATTGGATGCTTGAAGATTAAACATAGCTTAATTTACAGCTACAATACCATATGTGAATGGTTCATATGCATGTATTGTTACAGTATAGCTTAACTGTCAAACTGAAGTATTAGACTAGCGGTAATTTGCACCTTACATATTTGATATCCTGGTGAAAGGTAATGCCTTCATATTCAGTTTTACTGCTGCTTCACAAGACTTTATTAAAAGTTGGACAATAAAATACTGCTTAGAGAAACTCTATTCATGAAGAGAAGCATTAGTTTTAGGTTGCCAAGAGATTTCTGTGTAGGTATGTGTTAATTTAATACATCAATATCTGTATGAGAACAGCAAAGATGAATTAGGAGCTACCCCTTTGTCAAATACACAGCACCCACTTGGAGGCACCATGCAATACACTGCATCAGCCATATAACCCCAGGGGTAAAACTCTGACAGCTTCATGACTCAGGAACCCTCTCCTCTGTATATTCAGAACAAGCACCAACTCTCCAGTCATATCATCAAATATCCGCAGTGATGGCAGAGACAGCCGAGCTCCACAGGGGAGCCACTGTCTATCCAGAAAGTGATTGTCAGACTGTAAGGAGCAGAAAGGAACACCCAGAAAAGTGCGAAAATTTAATGCTTGCCCACAGTCTTGAAACTCCGCACGAGTATTTACTAAATACTTCGGTCCAGACATGCAGTAGTGAAGGCCAGCTTGCCCTCTCCACCCCACTTTCAGTTTCTCTCACCCCACTTTTCAGTTTCAAACTGCATACAGTTTGGTCAGCTCCTTTGTCTACAGCAGATGCCATCGAGGGAACCCCCAGAAGCTCTGGGTTTCCCTGCCCAGAAAGTTAACCAGCACATCCCAGCATAACAGCAGTGCCTACCAGTTGGTCTGTGCACAGCAGGAGCCACTCAGGAGAGTCTCTGGGACTGTCTGAAAGCCCTGCCTGCAAAGTTCCTGTCTGCTGTTTTGCCATGTGGCTGGCTAGGAGCTCAGTCAACCACCTTGTGTGCAGGCAGTCAGACACGTCCTCTAATGACTAGCTTCAGAGTTCCTGGACCAAGCAGGAAATTACTCATTAAGCATGCTGGGTGTCAACACAGGCACAACCCTGATATTCAGTTACATCACAACTGCAACTCTAGGGTAAACTTGAGTTTTATCTATATACCACAACTGTAACCTACAAAAAACACTCCATAGATTTTCACCACAGTATCTACTAAGTTATTTTAACAGCCACCTGGTAATCCTTCTGATACAAGTCACATACCATTCCTAAGGCATACACGCTGACCTTGCAAGGCATCCTCCTGTTCCCCACTGTATGTACATCTGGAAACAGGAACACAAGGGAGAAGAACAAATAAAAGGTTTGGAATTTTGCAGCCATTAGGCCTAGTGGCTGGAGCACTGTTAGGTGCCCAGCTCCCCCTCCTCGCTCTGACTCAAGCTGCCCAAGCACCCTTACAAATCCCTTTCTCACATCCCAAACCGTATTAGTGTTGAACCAGAAAGCTAAGCTTTTCTGACAAAGATGGTTGTTCTGAATCTCCTATGGGAGTAATGAGCCTCTCCTTTTATGAAGGGACAAGTCAGCTGAAAGAAGCAATAAAAGAACTAACGCCATTTGCTGAGATGGATTGCTATTATTTGAGCTGTCCATCCACACGTTTTTGTGCAGAGCATATTTTTAGTACTAGAAGCAATGTAGTTACAGATCACAGAACAGCCAAACTGCCAGAAAACATGGACTGACTTACCTTCATCAAAATAAATCACAACAGGTTTTGGGACTCCCATAACTCAGAAGCCAAGGGTGACCTTGAGGCAGAAGTTGATTAAAACTGTCACACAAAGCCCAGTGTTATACTTTATAGCTAACGATGCCAAGTAACCAACTGAACCATGCCTGCCTGTGTCTGCATGGTAGTTCAGAGCTGAGATGCTGCTCCTAAATAATAACCAATACAAGCAAATTCAGCAGGAGGCTGACCTGCTCCCTAAATTACAAACCCTTACAAAACAGGAATAAAAATGAAACCAGAAGCAATGGGCAAGATAAAAACAAAATAAATCGAACAACAAAAACGCATCCCAGTCCAGTTTGCTTTCACCTCCCACTAGCGTACATGACTGTACACTAGAAAACGCACCTGGCTATTAGGTTCAAAAGATTATATATCAAAAAATAGATCCTCACCTTGGGCAGACGTCAACATAACTTGGACTTCAGCAGAACACTACTGCTTGCATCAGCAAAGCACCTGGAGCTTGCAGGGTGTAAAGCGAAGGATTTTGCTTCCCTCGGGAGGCCTGTGCCACCACACTGCCCAGAGCCTGCAGCTCCTTGACCACTCGTGGCCAAGAGGGACAGCAGCAACCTGAGGGAAGCAGCCTGGCTCAGAAATCTTCACCACGGCACATGCCGATAAATCATTCATACAAAAGAGGACTTGGAAGAATTTCTGTAGTGTGTTCAGATAACACTGCAAAAAGTTCGCAGTAGTACACCAGCTCTGGGGACCCTGTTCAGACACCGAAAACTTGGAAGACAGAAAAGCACGAGAAGACCCCGAGTTTCAGTAGGGGCCCTCAGTACCACACCACAGGGCCTGAGCTCCAGCCAGGACTCGAGCCTCGGCAGCAGGACCAGAAGCAGTGTGCCATGCAGGCAAGCCCTGCCTCTGCACCAGGCTGCCCGCTGCAGAGGCGGTGGCACAAGATCCTTCACCTCGAGGCCATCTGTGCAGTAGGGACTCAGAAGCTGAAAGCCCACGTCCTTGTCACCTAGGAGGATTCAGAGTGTTCCTGGAGAAATATGCCTGTATTTATCCAAAAATAAGATATATTTTGGTAAAGGGCTTTGACTTGGACAGTTTTTCATTTTCCAAACAACCTCTTAAAGCAGCATATCCCCATTGTAGGCTGAGTTACTCTTTCATCAGGGTTTTCCCTGTGAACACCAAGTTCCACTAATGCACATTCCTAGACTTTATATCATACAGGAAGTTTCTGGGGTTAGCCTTCCCAAAAGCAAGTATTCTTGCTGAAAATTCGGGTGTAAAACAGCTCAGCCACGTTCATGAAAGTCCAGCCTTGACGGAAGGGATTTTACCTTCAGAGGCATTTTTTTTTCTTTTGAAGAAACTGGGATAAAGATTTTTAAAAATATATGAGAAGATCCTCACTGTATCAGAAGATTCTCACTGAAAACACATGCAAAAAACAGCACAAGTAAGAATTGGGTATGATCCAGAAATCGGAGACAAAAATGATATTCAGCTTTTTGTACTGTTTTGTTCCTAGTGGTTTACAGCCCAAAAGAGCATCTTCTTTCTCATTTTCAATGAGATTGTACAAAGTTCAGGATTTTATGAGGCAAATGACAAAGACTCAAAGACAAAGATAATAGATTCCTCCCACCCAAACAAGACACCCAATTCCAACCATAATTGCCTGAACTTCCTAAGTAGGCAAAAGAAAGACAGGCTTCTCCAAGTGGCAATCTGGCAATCCAAATTTTCTGTGATTGTTCTCTCTCTCTAACCTCCCCCCACCCCAAAGGCAAGTACACTATTTAGGCATTTCAGCTTGTGATGGGAGAGAAAAATTTCAGAGCACAGACTCTGGCTACCCTGCAGTGGCATTCAGCCTGCTTCTGAAATTCCCCAAAACACTTGAGGAAAAGGAGGGAAAAAAAGAAAATAAGGATAGATAAAATAAAGACAATGGATAGAGGCTAGAAGAGACATGAAACCCAGGGAACATTTCTTCATTCAATGCAAACAACTACAACAATATCAAAGCACTGCAATCAAGACTTCCTTGCATCTTGTGTAAAAATATCTAAGAAATACTCTTATTCCACTATATTAAGAAGGCACATAGCTCAAGTTCTGACAAGAGCACAGAAGCTGCCATGCCCTCCATTTATTTTAACCTTGCTTTTCATAATTCATATATGCAGAGTCCTGTGATCAGAGATGACCTACAGAAAATTCAGTCGCTGCAGCCAATTTTGACTTCCCACCACGATAAAGCCTGACACTTACACAATGTTTGATTAGGATGCCTGTGACTGCCACCAGGGAATAGCACTCCCTCACTTTATCCGTGGCAGTAATTTACCTGAGCTTGGCTCAGTAGAAATGAAGAAAATAAAGCTTTCTTTACCTTCCCACTTGCTCTCGGACAACAACCTGACCTGTTAAAAAAGATAAGCTGCAGGAAGTACAGGATGTGTATTTAACCCCAGGGATATTTCCTAAATTGCTCACAGCAAACAGCTCAGCTAGCTCTGCTCATGAACTCTGACATGCGCTTGGCAGAGTACCATTACAGACACGCAAAAGGTATTCAAAACTACCTTGCTGCTGTTCCTGGAGTCAAACAAGGACTAAATACAAACTTATTCAACTATATAATCATCAATTTATCTATGTTATGCCTAGTGAAAATGGTCATATCTTCCTCCTATTACTGGCCCTCTTCAACATCCATAACGCTAATGATGTCAGCCGGTTACTCCCCTACAGTCTGTAGAGTTCATTATTGCAGTGTTCAGTCTGTTTATACATTAAACACTACAAAACAGCCAGACAAGATAATGGAGTATTAGCACCTGCCTCCCTGTTTGAGAAAATTCCTTTCCTTAACAAGCTTTTCTCTGTTGTCAGCAAGCTCCTCCTCAGGAAATAATGTTGTAATATTGTAGCAAAACAATAAAATAAGCTCATGTACTAATTGATTTATAATTATAATTGATTTTAAAACATATCTTAGTTCACCCACTTTCTCAAGCACCGAGATTCACACGTGCAAGTAGGGAGGCCAGCACCCAGGCATGTTTACCCACATGGCCTTGAGACAACGCAGAGGACCAGATACACCAAGTCCTTGTCATGTCTCCGGTATCCTTCAAAGCCTGCTGAGGATGTGCCGGTTTTGCATGATCTTGATAACCTGATAATGTACAATCACCAACACCTGACATTCTGATAGCCCTTCTTTCCGGTGCTTCCACATCTAAACCTTCCCATTTATACCAATCTTTTCTTCCTTTTTAAGTTAGCTTGCTGCAGAGCAACTACAGGCAAGGTGATGAAGCCAGTTACACCCATCAGCATGACTGTATCCTACCTGGATAAATACACAGATAGGTGTATATATACACACAAAAAATAAATGGACTACCAGATTTCATCTTTCCACCAGTATGAAAGTTCCGCTCAGTGCTGTACTTCTGTGCAAATATTTTCCAAGGTTAACTGGCAGAGTGTAGGTAAATACTTTACCGATTCTGCTCTGCACTACCAACTGTTCTGTAACAAAGCATCACAGCAGCCGTCATCTTTCAGTTACACAATGGAGTGCGTTATTGCCTTGCTGTGGGAACGGCCAGACAAAACACATTCAAAATAAAGTTTGATTTGAAGACTTAACCTTTTTCTTGACTAAAGCCATCAGTTCGTATTCTGTTCTTGTTGCCCAACATGAATAATAAGGCTCTGCCCTCTTCAGAACATCCCTACCCACACTTGACCTACTGTGAATATAAGTTTTTTTTTTCCCTTTATTGATTGAAGGTAACATTGTTTCCTGTCATTTTTTGCAGATCTCTTCAGATTTTGGAAAGCAAACTCAAAGCATACTGTATCTAGCATAGCTCTAAAGAACAAGGGACTAGTACCTGCATCCCTTGAGAAAAGGCATGTGGACTTAGCCAGCTGCAGAATGAGAGTGCCAAGATAATTTTCCTCTCAGTAAGCACCCACAGAAATTGCCACATCTCCTCTCCTCCTCCCTAGCCCTATAGGAACACATTCACAGCCAATACATATTTTTTAAAAAGAGCATTCTTGCATAAAATATCACAGGACCCAAGAGACATATCTGTCAGTTTACTTCTCTGCCACTCAGGCATATTGCCAATAGATATCTTTGACTCCCTCCATCTCAACAACTAACACGAGACTGTATCCACATTCTACCAAGCTCCTCGTCCCTACAAAACAGCCTCTCGTTCAGGCCCATGCTACTTCATGATGTCATTGCTTTGAATTAGCTGACACCTGCTTCAAAAATACCCCCCTACATTTCTGATAAGCTCACAAGAGAAAATTATCTCAAACATTTTTGAAAAGATGCCCAAATGCAGATTCTTGGGGCTGATTTACGCAGCTGCTGAACATTCACACCTAGAATTTGAACTAGGAAAGGGAACAGAGTAACTCAGTAAAGTCAAGGGCTAAGAAAAAAAAAATCAAACTGGGAATCCAAAATTGAACTCCCCCCCCACGCCCAGTGCTCATGTTATACAAATGATGAAATGTCCACCCAAGGGGTATTAGAATAAAGTTCATAGTTAGAAAGCAGCCATATATTGAAGTTTTGAGTATTACAGAGCCCATAAGCAAACCAGCAGTCTTATCTTCAAAGCAGTAGCTGAAAGTAGGTTTGGGAAAGATAAGATCATAAAAAGGTAAGAAAATTACGAATAGCTGCTCCTTTATTAATTGTGCATGTACCTGATATAGTATAAGATTACAGAAGTTTCTACTATTATCATATTTCTTCCCAAATCTCCATCTCTGCTTCATTTACCTTTATGCTGCGTTTCATTCGAAGTAGGGCAATATCTCAGGGAAGATGTGTTTTTATTCTGTGATAGGTAATTAATGCCCCAAGACAGCTCCCCTCATTTTCTGCAGGCATGGGGAGGGGACATGTATACAGTATCACGAGGCAAGTAAGAAAGTTAACTTGCAGTGCACAAACTCTGCACAAAATACCTGTGTTTATGCTCTAACCTGCTTTTATGGTGAGCTAAGCTTACCCAATGAAAAATCAACCCAATGAGAAAGTGAACTACACCCAGAAGTATCTGCATTCAGCACTGGATGACACAAATCGTTAAGAGCATTTTGCATTTATACATAACCTGTCCCAGCCACACAAGCACGTACAGTAAGTGACAATTACCCTACAGACATGCCCTGTTGAAAAATTCAAGAAGCATTTGGAAAACACAAGGATCTCAGCCTAGGAGAAAGGTACTGACACAGGTTGCATTTTTCTCACCTGCGTGAGTCCAAAATCTTATTTGCACTTATTTTATTTTTGAGTACTTGCTTTCTTTATTGCTTTTTTTTTTTTTTTATTTTTTATTTTTTAACATTTTAAACATAATAAAGGTCACTCTATGCTTTGGAAATAAAAGAAATTTAGCCTCCTCCAATGTCTTTTAATTTTAACATGATAAATCAACCTATTCTTCCGATCAGCATTTAAAAAATACTGTACCTCACAGTATCTCACAGGGGAAAAAATAACTATGGTCACAAAGACCTTCTAATCCATTAAATCCCAAGCCAAATTCATGTCCAAGACACTCCACTCAACACTTCACATCAGGCTGACCACTCTGGTGGCTGCTGTATTTCACATTAACTCCCTGCTGGGGTCCATCCTTGTGCCCTTGATTTCCCCTGCAGAATCGGGCTGAAGCTCTGCGGCTGGAATTAACATTGGCCAGAATGAGCCATCGCAGGGAGCAGATGGTTTGGAGCACATCAAACTGACGCTGTTTGTCAAAGCTATTGGATGCCAGCAGTCTCCAGCCTCATTGTTCTAAGAGCTGGCAAAAAAAAGCCCACAAGAAAACATTCTAAAAATAAGGGAATTGCAAAGGATGACAGTTAAAGGTAAATTATTTCCTGTACAGGGTAATTTACATACAGAATAAGTTCCCAAAGAGGGACATTAAGCAAAGAATGCAACTACATCTGGGAGATTAGTAGGCTGTTTTCTAAAGATGAAGATGGTGGGTGCATGGAGAAAGAAAGAAAATAAAGCAAAGGAAAAGGACATGCTCAGATCTGAATAGCCTCCTTTCCTTTCTTGGGCATTTCATACTTCTGTGAGCCACGAATAGTACATGAGAGTAAACGCAACAGGGTTTCACCAAGAAGAAACAGCCCCTCCTAATGAATAGGGACAAACCTGCTAAAGATTAACAACTACACAGATTCTGAAGAAAACTGCAGAACCCTGTGGTTAAAAAAAAAAAACAAGGGAGGCAGCATGAAACAGAAGAACAGAAGCTCTGATACACACCACTCCAGCTCAGCAGTTCCCGTCTTGTTGCCCTACAACAGATCTGCTGGCCCTCTCACTGGGGCACTGTGCAGATGGGGGTTGAGGAGCAAACCCAGGGCAGACCCTTCCCAACCACACAAACCACAGTACCGTTCAGCCCCACTGCATTCAGGCAGCTCATACCCAGGAAATAACAGCTGGACATACAGCAATCAATAAAGCAGTCTACTCACCAGCTGCCCAAGTCCTGCTCCCAGTCAAGAAGAAACAGGCTACCTTCTCTTTTGGTGTAGCAACACATAGTCAGCACCTGGAAACACCGCACTGCTGCCCAAGAGCAGCGAGGGTCATCTGTTCCCTCAGAAAAGCTGGTCTGGGAGCTGGGGATGACCCCTGAGCGGGCAAAGCCCTCACCAACAGGGCAGCAACCCTCAAAGTTTAAACTTGGTGTCCTAAGCGAGGGGCTGGTAACAGCGTCCCTCAGCAGCCCCAGGCATTGTGAGCAACGAACCAGGTCTTGGGTACATCCAGAGAGCCCAGTCAGGAGCAAAAGGAACCAAAGCCAGCTACAGCATGTGTCCAGCATCCATTCAGAAGCCGGTGGAAAGAAAGGGCTACAAATAAGCTCACCTCCACCACAGGGAGGGAGGGCCCACACCTGAGCTTAACTAGGCCCCAGACAGGAGTTGGAGGAGGCCACTCAGGGCAATCAAGGCCTGTCAGTGCCCCCGGGGCTGGGAGGGCTGCCTCTCCTCACCCCTACAGACCCACCACAGACATACAGAAATAGGGCTCTAGTGGGGCATGGAGGGGGAGGCCCCCAGGAGGCTGGTCAGGGCACTTAGTGCCTGCTAGGGCACTCAAAGCCCTGGCAGTTAATGCCTGTAACAAATCCATGAGGGGAAAAAGCCAGCAACAAAACTCACTGAGGGAATAGAGGCCCATGGGTCAGAGCACTCCTGGGAGCCACCAGTCTAACACGCTGGATGGGAAGATGGTGCCAGGGATAAACAGTCAAAAGAGCTTAATCCTAGCACCTGAGCACCAATCAGCATGAGATTCAGACACAGTAATATTCACTTATGGAGAAAACCCTGGCAAAACATAATCTGGATTATGCAAGTCAGTGTTCTTACAAGAACAAGCTCTCTGCTTTAACGAGTTTAAGCATCCTTCTCACCTCTGCTTAAGGGAACAAGGATTTGTCTGCAGCAGAACTACACATACCACAGCACAGCAATGTGGAAGCACAGACATAAGTGACAGATGGGATCTTTGGGGCACCAATCCTGTCTCCCTGATGGCACAGTGGTCTTCAAAATTCACAGCATCCTCTCCATCTGCGAAGCCAGAAGGTACCTTCTGCTATTCCACAGTCTCAAAGTCCCTTCCTTTTGTCCATTTAAAAGATTTCTTCAAACCCAACCTGTTGGCTTGGCCATGACGCCAGCACAACAGGCTTCCCTGTTGGGACTGAGAATAAAATTTGCATTTCAAAGTGCTCTGCTAAACTCATGAGAATCATCTACCATAAATCAGCCATAGCCAATTTAATACTTAAAGACATTTCTGTAGCCAGAACACTTAGTGCTGAAGGAACACCAACAGTTAATACAAGTCATCCCCTTCCTGTATGCGAACAGCTTTCAGGATCTGCTTGCCTACAAAAGAGAACGCTTCCCTCTTTCCCTAAGGTGGACAAAAAGATCACTTGTGTACAACTCTAAGCCTGAGAATCCCACCATATACTTGTGATGCTCAGTCTCGCACAATGTATTTCACAGTGGGATTGCTACCCAGGCAAGAAATTCACTAGCTCATGGGTAACTGCTCTTCCCAAAGTTATCCAGTTCATATAAAAAGGCTCGTTAATGTATTAAGCAGAGTCAGAAGTATTTGGTTCGGAGAAATTTAACTACAGAGATTTTCATCAGTTAAACATGCAATCAATCCTGTTTACAGGCTACTATGTATCTGGCATTATCAATAAATCTCATTCAATTTCTCCCTCTTAATTGCACTGTGTTAACAAAATTAGGAGAGCCTTACAAAACAAAAATAGATTATTTTGAAAACAAAATTAGCAGCCTGAGGCACTATGGCATATTGCTGAGAGAAAGCAGGTAGTCACAGGTGGCTCTGAGCCTCAAAAGGTAATGACTATCTATACACTGTGCTATAGGGCTTGGTTGCACTTTGATGAAATACTCTGTCTAAAAGCTGGCACAACACATTTGTTTTCAGAGCAATTAAAATCAACAGTAAATCCAAACCCACCTTTTTTATGAAAAACCACAGCAAGACAATAATTTACAGACCTATTGTGTAAGTGTAAGGATTTTGTCCGCTGGGCTGAAACCTCATTATTTTTCATCTCATCCCATTTAGATTTATTTTTTTCCTTAACAAACAGAGGTGTAAAACTTTAAGTATCACTATTCAGTTACATCTAAAAAACTGCATATTGCATAGACAGGTGCTGCAAAGGTCTTATCTATTATCAGAGGTGTTATTATCTGACTTTCAAGGTAACAAATTGTCCTGTGAGCTGTGCTTGCATAGTTACCAATTTTTACTGAGCCACAGGAGTACAGTGAATGATTCATTAACTGGTATCAGGGCTAAGATGAAGTTAAGCCTCATCTGAGGGCACAAAGGTATACTGAGATAACCATGTTCCACAGAGAGAATTTCCAAAAATTAAAATATCATGTCTATAAAACTGACTGATCATCAACGAAATTCTTCACTTAGAAAATAACTTCACTTTAAAAATTATCCACACGATCTGTCAAATTCTCTATGAACCATTTTCTGTGCTATTTAGACATTTTTCTAGAATCCAGGGAAATGCTGCCTCTGTCTCCCACCAATCTTGTTGTCATTTTTGTGCAACAGAACAACTTTTTGTAGTGCTGCAGTACCTTTGCTTCCTAGTACAGTGTTAAAAAAAACACTTAATCCTTGCAGGTTCATAGTTTACCTGTTTTCAATAGACCATTCCCTTTAGGTTTCCCTCATTGCAGCAAATGAAAGTGACTTCCTTATGCTCTTTGAAAGCTTCAGTTGTAATGCCCCCAGAATGAACCCAGCATTCAGCTCCCACAGGACAGGCAGCCCCAGGACACAATGTTTTAACAAAATCTACCGCAGATACTTCTTTACAGTACCTCCAGGGTGCTATACACGGGTTTTGAGCAGTAAACTGATCTCATTCATTTGTAAACAACTCGTCTCATTCATTTTCTGAAGAAAGTTTAAGGTTGGGCCACAGCTCATAAGAGCCCATGTGGCTTCTTGCCTTTCTCCCCACGTGGCTACCCCTCTTCTCTCTCATTTTGTACATCTGCATTTTAGTCATTCTCACTAATAGGAAAAATTACCATTTTATGTTGCTGTCCTAAATTGCTGCTGAGAAGAGGCAGAAGCATAAATGTGAGTGCGCTCCTCACTGTACCAGGAAGAAAGAGTCAAGCTCTTCCTAGGCCAACAGAAATAGCTAGGCAGAAATGTAATGAATTTCTTTAAACTCAGTCTCCACCTCCCCTAAAATAGAGATATTTCAACAAAGCTATTTAGAGAAAGAGTACACAAGTATTATCCTGAACTGGAAATAAAATCTCTCTAACTATAGCCTTCAATAAGAGTAGGAAGCATTTCTGTATTGTGCACCTCTAACACAAGTGCTCTGCTGCTGCCCACCTGCAAGGCCGCCTAATGACTGGGTTCAGTGAGCAACACCGAGTGACACCTGTACCCTGCCCAGCTTTGAGGCTGGACCTGCAGAAGCTGGAAGCCTGGAATATTCCTCCTGCTGAACAGACAGCTGGTATTAATGCCACAGTCCCTGCAGAGCACACAACAGGAGATTTAATCACCTTACGAGGCAGGTAAGCATTGCCTCTCCCAAGCCTTTTTCCATCTTGGACACTTCAAAGTATGCACAGCAATTGCAGCTAAAACATGTCCCCTCCCAGTGCCTTTGGAGATGGTGGGCACCGTGGTGGAAAGCCTCCTGGACAAAGAGGGGGGAAATCCCTGTCCCTGAAAAGAATATCCAGTGCTCAGAGAATGCAGCTGGCAAAGTCTGGACTCAGCAATATCAGCATTTTCTTTTACTCTGTATTTATTCCAAATCTATGGATACACATCAAATAGGTATATACTACTGCTTCACCTTCTCAAACTAAGTGGAAATGCCTTTATAAACTGCTTGAAAAGCCACCTAATTCTGCTAAAATACCCTTTAGTTTAACCTCTGCTTAAATTTAATCTGTAACTTCTTGTAGAAGTTTCTCCAAGCAGATTTCAAAGAGGTAACACTGTACCCTAACTTGGCTTAGTTACCTAACACTGGCAACTATATTTCCTTCTATCTTCAACACTGACAAAGGTTACCTGAACAAATGGTCGGATTTCAGCAAGCACTGGAAACTTTAGGTGCCCACTGTACTCAGACAAAGATTCATAGCTTCTCCAATGCATGTTGTTCAAAACCATCGATCTCTCTGTAAAGAAGTTTATATCATTTAAGAAGCACAGTATCAGTTATTTTGTAGAACTGCCAAAAACACGCTTGTTTCAACGAAGAAAATTCAGTAAGACGGGTTCATTTTCTCCATTGCTCCAGTTTCTTTAGCACCTTATCTTTTGTAAAACTGAGACTGGAGACTGTAATTCAGCAAAGTGTTTTGTCCTATGTTGAATTTCCACTAGAATTAATATGCTTCATTAAATCAAGCCTCTGTTGTTAGTGATTCCTGCACCACCGAGAGGAAAAAAATGGACAAAAGTTATTTTTCAGATTTGGACAAACATTTGAACGTATTTCGATGAAAAAGAAGCCTTGCAGAGCAAGATTTATATTAAAAGCATTATCACTAGCCTGAAATAAAACAGACTACCTTTAAATCACACTTCAGCTGATCTTCAGGCCATAAAGAAGTACTTCTCCCTTCATTCGATTCATGTACAGCAATAAAAGACTGGTAGTCCAGATATTTTTCTTAGCCTAGTGGACAAGGCAGCTGAGGTCAGGCAGCGACACAAGCGTGTCTTCATTGCGTTTGACTCAAGTTCAATAAACTTGTGTCGATACAACTATCAAAGGCAGGGATACTGCCAACAGTTTCAGAAGGCAGAGCGCTCAGTGAGATGAAAGGCAGCTGCCAGTTTGCAGCCAGAGGACTACAACCCTGCAAACAGTGAACAGAGACAATTTATTAATGTTTGTAATCCCACTGTTTGTCCGAACCTGGTAGCTCAGAAGAGTTACACCAACAGAAAGAGGTAACCTTCTCCTCTCCTCCCCTGCTCCCATCCAGATTATTATATATAAAATGAACTGAATACTTTGAGGAAGCTTCTGAATTTTTTTTGGCTTGGAAACAATTTTCAATTTCAACATACTGAAATGTGCGTGAATTGATCCAGTACATTTAAATGAGCCCAACAGGAGAGTCAGCTGGTATAAAATAATTTGCTTGGGAATGAAATCTGCCCCTGTGCTTCAACAGCCCTGCCCCTCTTCACACCCATGCACACTCTTCCTTATCCATGTATGGAGTTGCTTTAAATAACAGAGTATCATCTATCAGAAAATCCATAATATATTAAAATGAATTTGCATACATCTGACCCCCTGCCATATCTCATTTCCAGACATTCACTAGTTTCCCTTCAAAGGCAGGTAACACTGAACATCAAAACAACAAATTTTTGATGTTTTGAAAATTGAAAAGCTGTTCTTGAGCACTTGTGCAGATGCTTCAAATTAGAAGCGGCTTTCCTTTGTTTTAAGAGGAGGACACTCCCATTATGATCCCAAGGCAGGGGGAGAGTCGAAATCTCAGAAAATAAATAGTCCATTTAGGCTACTGGTATTTACTCCACCTAAGTACTATAAAGTACTCATCTAACAAAATCAAGATGTCATGTAGCAGAATCTAACATCTCAGAACAGTTTGCTTCCTATTATCCCTCACAACCTCAGTCTTGCCCCAAACACATAAGAGGACTGTAACAGGCAGGTATACAAGTTATTGTGAACTCCAAACAAGCTGCAGGGAGTCGAGCATCCCTTCCCACAGCAGCAAGGCCAACCATCAGCAATGTCAGCATTAGCCAGCTCCCTATCTCCTGCATCAGACAGTGCTGTGAGCAAGTAGAGACCAGTGTAAGTGGTTTTACCCCAGAAAAGGAGGAAGACTTATAATTTAATGGAATAATACAAACACATCCAGGCATTGACAAGAAATCAAGTACTTAAGCAAAAATAACCATAAACTATGGAGAATGATGTATCTGGAATTCATTTTTACTCTGCTAAAACTAATGCTGGGGCAATAAATTCCATTTTATATCCAGTAGTAAATACTGTTATGATTTACTGTAATTTCAAACAAAAGCAAGCTGTCACACAGCTTAGTGATATGTACAAGCATCTGAGCTTGAATACGTATTAACATTTAATCATTCATTTACTATGGAAGGATATTAGTTGCCTGTTGGAATGCCTTTAATGAGTACTAACAAAATTAAAAAGTAACGTATTTTGAAGCTGAGGGAAATTTAGATGCGCCATTAAACTGGTTCTCTCTCATGCCTCAGATTTTGTGACTGAAGTTGCATCTGATGTGCCTAAAGGGTCCATCCCAATTTTGTTTCCTGTCATTGGGAGACACTGCTTCAAGGATACTTGATCAGACTGGACCAGGAGTAGGCTTCGATTTTTTCCTTTTGAAAGCTCAGCACAGGGTCACTCCGAGCCCCATTCTACATGACACTGCATGCTTTCCCGTCACTAACTCTGTGTATTGCCCATCACACTTTTGGGGCTTGGCAATTCAAGAGCAATGCAAAAACAGCAAAGGTATGTTTTCTCTCACCAGTGCAAAAATTTACTTATCTGTAATAAAAGAAAAAGACTGAAATTAGACAAAAGGCAAACTACCTTAAAGGATTTTGAAGTAGTGTCTTAGAAGACTTTCTGACTTGTTAAAAAACATTGTGGAAAAATGATAGATTTCTCTATGTCCGACAGAGCTTACAAGATATAAAAGAACACCATTACTAACCCTTCAGAGAGGAACTGAACAAAAACTGTTCAGACACAGGTAGATCATCCCTCTTTATTTGTTCTGATAGTTCAGGCTCTGTCTAGGCAGAGAAACAGCTTAATGCCAGTGGAATGCCAAAAAAAAGTAGAAAATCTTTCATCCTTTTCTGCCCCCACACACCAGTGATAAAAACTGAACGAAAACAGTGAGTGAAGTATCACACAACTCCTGTTTTTTTTTTTTTTTTTTTTAAAACCATGCAATGGTATTCTACTCATTATTCACAAAATCTTAGATGCTGGAAAAAGGGTTTACTGTTACAAAACTTTAAGCCCACCAGAACCCACGTGAACTAGGCAGCAGAAGAGCTTCGGAGACACGGGCTGTGATCCTGCTGTGCAGCTGGTCCCCCACACTGACCTGGGCAAGCTCTTTTGCCCCCCTCCCTCTTCATTTCTCCCTGAGTAAAAAGGAAGATTCGCTTCCTTTGGAAAGTCCTATCTGCAGATATGCACTAGACAAAAATGTGTCACCCATTATCGCTTTGTATGTCAAAATTATGTCAGTCCCCAAAACACAATGAAAACTGGACTTCCTGGCCTGTATGATGCGCCCCATTAAACATCACATTCCTAAAATTATATATTTTACCCATTCAACAAATCACATGGGCTTCACAGACAATTCTTGCAAAAGGATTTTGTAAAGCAATAGAGCATTGCACGATCAGATCCTTTATGCAAAGTCCCTCCATACATCTATAAAAATATTTAATCCAACTGAAGACTTTTCAGACGTTACCTATGCTTGTCAGATTCTCTGCACCACATTTCTGTTATGCAAGCCACATTTTGCTAAAAAACAAAAATTATTGATAAATATTCGCCTCGGATGTTATTCACATATATCAACCTCAAGGACAGGAAACAGCATTTCTTCCATTGATGGCCATGAGAGACTTGCTATATTATAGATTTTACATAGTGTGTGTGCACACATGGATTATTTAGAGAGACATATGACATAACACCCCATCATCGTTACACTTATATACAGGTTGGAGTAACGTAAGGATAAGGAAGGATCAAAGTAATACCAGAGTCTAAACCATAAAATCATTTCTTAACCTACAGTAACATACAGTGTAACTGGTATGGCTTCATATAGCCTTTTGGCAGCAGTACATCTACTGTATTTGTATTTTAGTTCACATGCCACTTTCAAGGCTTCAATATTTCAGCAAAATTACAAATTAACGAGATAGGTAGTCTCTATTACAGAGATAGCAGCAATCTGTAAAAGGGTATTAAGAAAAGGAGTAATTTATTGGCTCAGGAAGGTTCCAAGTGAGCAGTCGCATTAGCATGACAGCAGGAGGTCAAGAGACTCATTAGCCAGCAGTTACAAGATATGCAACTCAGTATTACAGTAGCGGGATGTGCATGCAATGTACGCTTTAGGAAATGCAACTGCTGGGGCCCTCACTTTGGCACTAACTTTGAGTGCATTTCACACCCACCCAAAGCCCCTGGGTACCCACTGCCGTGTGCTGCCTCAATAGCAAATGGGTTCCAATATCCAGCATTGTTTCGTACCCTGCTGCATTACAAAAAATCTCGCCCAGTAGAAAGAAAACGCCCAGTGGGACAGAAACGGTAAAAACAGCAGAGAGATGACACATCTGCCTGTCCCCCTTGCCTGGGTAAGTGATCCTAACAACAGCAGCTACATCGCTTGACCCAGCAGAACAGCAGCCTGAATTTGGGCCATCAGGTTCTAAAAGCTTGAATGGGGTTAAGCCTCTTCTACCTTCACCACAAAAATAGACAAACTGGTGCAACTGTTAAAGATGCATCTTGTTAATACCTGCACTCATGCTTTCAGTTTGAACAGCAAAGCAGCATGGACCAGGTTTGAAATCTGGAGGTGAGGACAAGGGGAGGATGAAAAGAGGAAAAAACAGTATGCAAGTGGCGCTGGGGAGAGACGGTAGCAAGGCAGCATTCACGAAATGCACGTCCGGCTCAGACTAAGGAGAAAATGTCAAAAGCCTTCACCTGGATACAAATCTAAGCGCATGACATGGTGCAAAACTGAATAAATTAACTAACATGAAGGTGTTAGATCTTGATAAAATAAAGCTGCATGGCTCCACTGATTCCACTGTTACTGTGCCATTTTACATTCACTGAGAATGGCTCTAGGTCATTTTAGAAGAGTTTCACTTTCAAAAAAATGAAATCTACAGATAGTCTAAAACTTAATGCCATTCATTCACACAGGAACAAAAAGACTCAAATAACCTTGCAGAAATACACAGCAAGGCCAGCAGGGTGACCAGGTACAAGGTTAAAACTGGCTTCAGGTCTGGCTGCCGTTTCTCGCCTCTCCTCCCCACCCCTTCCTTTGTCTACAGAACAAGGGATTAAAGCAGAGACATACAAGTGTTATTGTCTAAATCAGATATGTAGAATGCAATAATTGCCTCTGAATGCGCTTCATGACTGATATCAGCAAACACCTTAATTATTAATTGAATTTCTTCAAACTAACTGTATCAAAGCCTAACACATCAACTCTTATCAAAACTGCAGCACTCCACCACTTCAATATTATTTTTAATTAAACACACAGGTACCTATAGGAAAGGGAAAGAACACAATCTCAGTTGTTTTCATAGATTTCGGATGTTCCTTAAACTTTGCAAGAAGAGCTGGTTTTTTATTTTTTTATTTTTTTTTTAAACAGAAACATCAGATACTGCTTTCCCTTAGAAGTGTTCTGGCCTAACTTTGATCTCACCTAAAAATGGCAATGCCAGACTAGCATAAAAATCAGAGTGAGAGCAGACTCATGAATAAATCAGGAGTCCAAAACTAAGCAGACCTGCAAACGCTTAACGCAGCTGATACCCATATTATTCATGCTTTTTATCAGTCTCAACTTTTGACTTCAATTTTTGATGTTCCTTCCCCTCAGTCATGGTTTTTTCACATAACACATCATTAGGCTGTAGAGCTAATTGCCACAGGATGTTTGGAGGCCAAGAGCACGTATGGGTCAACAATGAGATACGCAAATAGTTTAACAGAAAACAGATTCACCAAGGAATTCTGACATTGAGGGTTTGATGCCATCTCTAAGTCAAGGTCCTTAAATTGAAGGTCTTTAGAAAGACCTGTGTTTCCTCATAGCCCAGCTCCTTATACAGACAAGCCCTGACTCCTTCCTCCTGCAGAAAACCACCTCTAGATTAAATCCTGTGCTACACAACCCTCTGGTATGACCCACACAGCCATCCCATGGTCTTCATCTCTATGAAGAATCATGTTGCTGCTTCCTTGCATAAAGGTACAAGGCAGCAGGCTCAGAAAACTGAAGGGATAGATGTTCAGCAACTACAGCTTAGAGATGCTTTGTAAACTACCCAGTAGGAAAACATTAACTGGAGGAAGTTAAATAAAAAGAGAGCTGCACAGCAGCAGTAAATACAAGTTTAGCTCTTTACGGAAATCCTTGTGGAAAACAGCTAAATAAGATGGCAAATGGGTTAATCTGAAGGAAGTACAAGTGGAATGCACCATCCAGGTCCGGGGCTGCTACCTTATCTGAGCAAAACCCTCGAGCATTTGCACAGTCTGAGATCTGAATGTAGACCTATGACCAGACATGTCTCACCACAGTGACAATCTCTTCAAGATCCTACTCCACTGCATCCAAAATCCTTGATATTTTGGGAAGAGGAGTTGTCCATTTGTCTGATGGGCTGAGGCAGCTGAGAGTGGCCCCGGTTGGGTCTGCTCCACATCACTAGCACCATGGCACACGGCACACTGCTCTGGGAAATAGCAAGTTTCTGGACAAGAAGCCGCAAATACTAAAAATCTGGCTTCTTATCCGTAGTGATGGTGTGGGTCTAAAATAGCTGTTTCATCAGCTCCTGAAAATCTCATTCCCACCAGCAGCACTGCAGGACCAAAGGTGTTCAGTATAAGCATAAAAGTCTCTCTTTTATGAAGACAGATGCTGACCAAAAGCTTGATAGCCTCAACCAGAACAGCTGGCTTAGCATCCTGAGTCAGAAACCAGCCTCTGTTTAAAGAATTTTTAATGAACTGGTTAAACTCTAAGCATACATGACAAATTCCCCTCTCTTCTAATTCAATCTTAAAAGAGAAACATTCAAACTTAAAAACATGGCTTAGAAACTTAAACTAATAAACTAAACCAATGAGGATAAAGGCATTGTACTCTCATTTTGCAACCTGACCCATAAGATTAGACCTCCACCCTCAACCCCACCCCAATCATATCTGCCATTTTACTGGCATTCTTTAGAGCGATTGCAGTGAATCCACAAGTCAGGAATTACTCTTGAGGTCAGTAGAACTGTGCCTAATTATTCCAATGTACTTATATGTATTATCCTACACTGAGAATGAACTATTAGGGTATTCATAAAACAAAAAGCAAATGGGTGACTTCCACTTGCCACTATTTTACAAATATATGACCATCTGTGAATTTCAAAAAAAACAAAACAATTCTGGTGTTCGGTGTTATACAATTCCTTATCTTGACTCTTAATTAACAATACACATAACAGTAACAACTAATACATTCCACTTTAAAAAAAAACAGCCCAGGTGACCTTGGTATGCCCGCAGCTTTGAATCTAGCCAACAGGACAGTTACTTCAAGCTGAGCTGCTGTCCCCAGCTTGAAGTCAGCAAACATTATAAATGAAATTCCTGTGGCCTTTGAACAACAGGCGTGATGCAAACTTGGAAAAAACATCCCAGTGATGTAGGAAATGGGTACTGCCATGTGGTGAATCTTCTATTTCTGTTTTTCTTTGCCTCCAGCATGCATTGCATCATAAAAAGCACGTTCCCATTTTCAGCTTTCCCATGCAATAAAACCAGGAAGGGTTTTTGCTGTCTTCTCTATGGGTACAGAGCTAACCAAGTCAGAATTTATTGAAGCATTGAAAGTGACTGATCGCACACTTGCTTTGTATCCTTCCAACCTCATTTAAAAGAATAAATGGCAAAATAGCCCAACCAAAATACTTTTAATATGTAGGGACAGTGACTATATATGCATATGTATAGTCACACAACAGCACACCACGACAAACACAAAGCCAGGTATGCCAACTGACACAGAATAAATAACTTCTAAGCCTGGATTTTAACAATAATCCAAATTAAGACAGTGATACAACAAGGCAGTCAGATCAAGATTAACTACAATCCCATCAGTTATAAGATAGTGATGGGTAGGTTTCAAATGCTCAGACATTTAATAATTTCTGGCCATCATGGACATTGTCGAGAATCTCTTCTGCACCTCCAGCCCGCATGTCCATTTCCCCATCTTCCCATACAAACTACTTATACCTACTTGCTCTCCCTGACTTTCATCATCATGTTACCTGACTTTCATTCACCTTCCTTAGTACAGTGTTCCACTCCCTCCACATCTTAACATGTGGAAGATCTTTCCAACATCTGGAAAGGACAGAAATAAAAAGCCATTTCTTAAGGGGGTTGTGCCTTTTGACTGTCCTAAGCTACACTGCAAGGCTGAAAATACCTATAGCTCTTGCAAAGTCCACAGAACCAGAGCTGCAACCAAAAAAGGGAACTGAATATCAATTTCCTGGAGGATACAGTCCTCCTGGAAGGCCCTAGTCGGTCCCTCCACCTTATCCTGAAATCAAGGTAGCACACTGGTGTTGACCAGGGCTTCCCACCAAAATAAAACTGAAGTTGAGCTGCAGGAGAGTTCAGGCTTTGCATTCATAAACCTGGCTCACACATTTCTTTTAAAAGCCAATGGAGCGTGTGAGAGAAATCTGAGAGACCTTCTGGTAAGCCTTGCTCACACAGTGTTAAGCAGTTGTCCTCCCTTAAGGGCTGGCCAAATGACCCCAATGTATAAATCACTTTCTCACTCAACTGTCGTCATCTGGAAGGATAACACAAGACAGCACACTGAAGGAAGCCCAAATGCTTAAACCCCCTTTCTCCCTCCTTTTTTATTCACCATTGCATCTGAAAGGAATAAGCTGAATCCCAAATAGAGGGTGTACATACATAAACAGTTTAGCAGACCAAAAAGAGCCACCACCACCACCACCCCCCGCCATGTATTAATATTTTGTACCAATAGTTGTACTTAGAGATGCCAGCAAGATCAGAATTCACCATCCTGAAAGCCACGCAAACACACATATATGCTGTTCCTGCCCCAGATAGCAACTGTACCCTGGCTGCTTCCACGGTCAACACTGGTGTGGCATAGCTGCAGCTATCACTGCTTATATACATTGTATAGGTTTGGAGTTTATTATATTTTCATGGAAATTCAGCTCAGTGCTCAATTTGCCCTTATTTAAATGCTAATTTCAGTGAAGTGGTTTAACAAAGCAATTATGAAAAAAGGCTCTAATCTTCCACTGACTGAGTTGGGAAAAACTCAGGATGTGGTAGGCAGATTAACCATACAAATGCAGTATAAGTGATCTGTTTCATACTTAATGCATTCAGTTGATAATGGTTTTGGTTACAAAGGTGACTGTTCATTCTCCCTTTCTAAATATATAATACCAAAGTATCAACAAATATACTATAACCTCACGCAAGCTTTAATAATTATGCTTACTACCCCCTCTTGATTTCTATACTTGCATTTGTTTTCTTATTGTATGTTTATGCATTTTATTTAGAACTTCTGACTGTTCTATATAATCGGATACTTTAGAAAGTATTTTGCTATAATTGTAGTTAGAAAAGTTAAGTGCCACAATTTAAAATGGTTTAATGTTAATTCCACCTTCCCCAGAGCTCCAATTGAAGCTGACAGTGCCAAGCAGTTCAGGATGCCTCCTCCTACTAGAATCGAAATGTGCTAGTTCTACCAGCTTTCCAAAGCCTCTTAGGGTAAAAACTGAACATGAACATTCAACCTTCAGCAATACATTTCTCAGGGCAATGGCAGACAGAAGAGATGGGTGATGCAAGGGAGTGCTAGGACTGTTACTCGTTTCTTGGGCAAGCTGCAGTGCCATTACAATTTGCAACACCTTTCTGTTCTTGAGAACTGGTAACACGTGACTGACAAATCTGAGAGATATTGTCAAATGCTCAATCTTCCGCCTCTGAATCTGTGGAATTTTATGTAAGTTGAATACACATAGGATTTAATGTCACTGTTGATTTATGAGTTTTGAATACCAACTTTTTATTTTCTAAACTTAAGTTTAATCTTCTCAGTTCTCTTCTTCCAGAGACCTGCTACCTCTGAAAACTTGCTCACTGACTTCCTATCACCTTCTCAGTTTTTCCTCCAAAGCATTCCTGTTTTCTCCCATCCCCTCCAGTGTATCTCCCAGCTGCGTTGCCCCCAGGATGAACAATCTACTTCCCCCGGGGTCAGGATGATGAGGGAGGAGAACAGGACAAAGCAGCTGCTCACTGCACACAGAAGCCGAGGGTTAAAGGGAAGGGAAGCACCTACAGCAATTGGTCAGGAAAGACTTCTGGTCGTGAACTCAAGGTATTCACTTTCTCGACTAATTTTTCATCTGAGAAGTGTTGATTAGTAACAAAAAAGGCAATTATAACAGATATGTAGTTTTCATGAAATAATTATGCAGGAGCAAAGTAATAGATGGTAATTTCCAAAGCTTAACCTTTCTTCTGCTTGTCACTCTCCAGTGCATCACCACACATCTGCACTGTGTGCTGTTCACAAAAGTTTTCTGTTACACAAGTATTACTTCAGCTTAAAGAAATGCAATTCTTGCGAAGCCAGTGGAATGACTCCTGTTTAAGTTAAGACAAATTCCATGTGCAGTAAAACTCTGCAGCAGCTGTGTTTAACAACACTTTAAAGCCAAAAGCGTATAATGAAAACAGTGGGATGTGAGGGCATCCATCTCTTTCTCAGAAGCCATCAAAAGAAAAAATCTCCACAGGAAATCTTGAGCCATGTAACCAGGTACCGATGTATTCTGCATGGATTCCCTACCTCTATGGTTCACTCCATAGAACTTGAGTAGCACAGTCACAGGTGAACGAGTTAGATTTCCATCATCCAGCCAATGCAAACAGCACAGCATTCAACTACAATGTGTATTTCTACTTCTCTAAATAGGTGGGAAGTGATGCTGGGCCTCCCTCTTGTTAAAATGCACAAGGCAGTGCAGCACTGTGCCAGCTTATTGCACTAGGAGGGCAATGTCCCCATAGAATAACAGTGCAGTGAAATTCCCAGAATGTGGGGGAAAAATGCAGCTCCAAGATCCTTAACAGTTCCTGTGTGGCCCAGGGTTGTACCATAAGTAGAAAACAGATCTGCATTTCAGAGTCTATGAAATGCACTCGGTAGTTCTGGTTACTGAATGGCCCTGACAAAGACTGGTCATTCACTTCTCCCAACCCCACCTGAAGCTTCTAAAGAAGAAAATATTGGTCCTCCTGCAACAACATAATGATACAATGTGGGAAAGGAAGAACGTCTAAGAAGAGATGACAACAATTCAACATGAACACAGTAACACACCCTCCTCCACCACTTTGACCTATGTAATCTCAATTTATTATCCGTCAACTATTTTTTCATCTGTCTGGACTAGCTTCCAAAGCAAAATGGAGTAAAAAGGACATAGCATGTCCACAAATTAATAAGAGGTTGTATCTCTAAAGCCACAACTGAATTTTCTTTGGTGCAAGATAAACATTTGTTTCCATTCTCCTTACAATCTTCTATTGCAATGTCCCAAAGGTCTTGGTGACTGTACCTATTTGTTTGTGAACACACATAAAGAATGAAGAAGAAAGGCTGCAGAATGAGAGAATGGGGATGGAGGATGAGTTATGGTCAAAAGACAATTTTTATAAACTGAAAATCTTACTTCTGAGACAGAAAAGGGTCAGGGAGCTTGCTCACTTTTCATTATCCAAAAGGTGAACAGTTTAGCTCTGCTTCACAAGCAAAGCAGGACCCTGCTCAGCGCTCAGCACAGTGTGGGGTGGGCATGCAAGTATTCCCAGTATCAGCACGAGGCAAATGGCTCATTGATACTTACTCATGTGGAAACGTTCATTTTGACAGTCAATGTTCTTTAGAGATTGCTTCCATGCATTATTTCTTCTGCTGCCTGAAGGCACAGAAAAATATCTATAAGCTGCTCCGGAAAGGCACAGATATCTGCACAAAACCTGCACGTGCTGAGGTACTGCCTGCAGTTGTGGGGTACTGCACCAGAGATGAACCATGCCAAAACAGAAATCCAACTGAGCAGAGCTAGCTAATGAAGAAAGCTCTTTGTTCCTACCAGAGAAAAGACCATCCTACCTGAGAAAACACTCTGCGTTCCCAACAAACGCAACTGAGATTTGTTACATTTGTTAAGCTGGTAATCCACATATGTGCCTACATCTCCCACTTTCTGGAGAAGCACCCAGACAGAGAAGAGGTTTTGCTTGAACAAACTGGTAGAGATGTCACATAGCTTTGAAGATGTTGGAGATTCCACAGATGCAAGGGAGATACTGAACCAGTACTACACAGGGGAGACCCACCCACATAATAGTAAAAACAAAGGTTCTAATGATCAAACTATGACATCCTCAAGCCAAGCAAGTTTCTGGTCAACTTGGCTAGTACCCATCTTTGGAGCACCGATCATAGGTTTAATATATCACTACTACATGTTGGATGGGAGATCATCCTGAACTGACCTTGATGGATTCAAAATTGAACTTTTGTCTCCACTATGCCATGAGTTATGTCCTTACAGCAAGGATTACTTCTTAAAAGTGTCCTGTTTGAGAGCTGGCAGCCATTGTTAGTCACAGCCAAGACAGATTTCCTTGAGGCATGTAATGCAAGCCATTAACAGGTGAACATACTTCAGGAATTAGTCAAGAGCATAGACTACATACAGAAAATATGACAATGAAGCAAGAAGTTGATGTTAGTGAGGTCTTTTCTAAGACTAGTATTGAACAACTTAAAAGTACATTTTGGAAAACATTAGTGAAAAGCAATAAAAAAAAAGGGAAGAATAATGACAGCAGGAGCTCACCCCAAACTTCCCAGTGGTAATGCAGTATATGTATTGAGGATGAACAAATAGAAATAAACGATCACAAAGCTTTCAGACACCACTCACTTAAGGTAGGTAGGAAAACAGACCAAAATGTCAGTGTTTTAAAGTCCTAATCTCAGTCCAGATCCATGCTTTATAAATTGTTCTACTCTATAAAAAGCAGAGTTATACTTCTGGAGGTAGGAACATTTAGTTCTGATTTAACTCAGGCATCCATTTTTATAGTGTTGACTTACAAAAATTTTAAAGCAATACAGTCTTAACATTACTCTGGTTTTAACTTTTTCACCAAGTTCTTTATCTTACACAGTTTTCATTAAAATAAAGCTATTTTTATTTAAAGAAAACAAAAAAACTAAAAATATAGCTACTCCCTCTGGATTTTCATAAATCAGAAGTTTATAATCCTGCCCCTTGATTGCAAGAGCAATGTCTAAACAAAAACAGTAGGGAGAGGAGAGCTGAGTTAATATACAAACCCATGAAGTTCTAGAAAACATGTCTGATAGAAATCCACAAAGCTTTCAATGAATCAGAACAAAATTTCAAGCTACCTTGGTCTGAAATATAAGAAATACAGTGCCTCATACTAGATTTTGCTCAAGGGAAATCACATCTAATTTTGATTTTATGTAATTTTATATGTAATACAGAAAATTTAATTGGTTTTTACTTTTTAATATAGTCAGCTTGCCTTTGAGTTCTTGCTTACTAGAATTTAGAGCCCGAAAAGAGACTACATGAGAAAAACAAGAAGTGCTATGCAAAACTAAAGCTTGTGAGCTGCTTTACAAATGTGCAGCGTGTGTCACTGCAATTGTTTCTGTATTTTGCTAACACAAGCCCTGTTGGACCAAACTGGGTCTGAAGTGCACAATTCTGCCAGATATACAGCCCAAGTCCTGCAGTTCTGGAAATACGCTGACAAATCCAGAATGAGAAGATACACTCAAACTAAATGGTTTAATGCTTTAGGATTTAAATGAGAATAAAAGGTTGCTGGGGTGAGTCCTGGTGGCAGGGGTATGTGTAAAGAGACGTGTCAGATTAGAAAACCCAAATTCCCAGCACTTCAATATTGAGTGCTATTTGAATCAATGACTACCCACGAAAAGATTCCACAGAACACATGCAACAAATTTAAACTACAAATCCATATCAGTTTCATTTAAAATAAATATCTCAAGGTAGTAAAGCAGCCTCCCTTGACAGAATTTGTTTCATTAAGGTTTTCCTAAACTTTACACACCACAGTAGGCACAGTAATTTTATTTCCAAATGAGTTAAAACAGCTTTTGATCTGGCAGAGGCACTTAATTACAATCAGAAGGGCAAGAAACTAAAATATACGTAAGTGTGCTGGGCAATTCATGTCATTTCAGCGTAATTATCCTACCTCAGGGTCAGCTCAAGTTGCTCCCACAAAAGCTAACTTCCTCTGAAGAGCTATTTGTCATGGATGCTTGATTCTTGATCACCTCATCAGATCAGCTGCTGCTCTACCTATTCCTGTGATCACTGGGAAGCTTTCAGGCCCCTTCCACTCAAGTTCGTTATTAGTTGGATCCAATCCAGCTGGTGTGCTGAAAATTTCCTGAAAAGCACAAATATTTACCAGTGTTTCAGGTGATGCTGAAGAGTAGTGTGACATTACTGAATCCTGTGACACTTCGGAGAAGCATTTGGGTCTACGCTCTGCAGATGCAAACTGAAGACACCAAAGCTGATGTACTCCTGTATGCTGCAGATCGTACATGCATGGTAAGGCTCCTGGTCCCTTTCCACACGTGGTCAAGGGAATTACCCTCTCCTCCATTTCAGTAAGATTAATTCCCATCCTATCACACCTCCATAGTAACCTGCACACATGGAGTAACAGAAAAGCCTTTGGACAGGATTTCTGAAAGTGATTTTGGATGTACCAGAGAAAAAATTTACAGCAGGGATTGGACTGTCAGCAGCTGAACACTTAGCACTCTCCAACTAGTGCCTGTATGGCGTTTCTGAAAGTGCACTTATAAATCGACAGACACACCGCGGCTGAATGCTACAAGTGGGAATGCATTATTAGGGGAAAAAAAGAGGACTTTGTTACCTTCTCTGTACTTTGAAAAGGTCGTATTTGGAACACTTTTTATAGCACCTAGAGAGAGAGCAGTATGAACCACAAAGCCCCCTGTACGTGGCCCAACAATACCTCAAGGTTCAAGGTTCAGTTTGTTCACAATCTTCAGAAAGCTTGAGAAGGCAGCAGCAAGACTCACGAGAATTTCCCCGGCCAGTTTGGAGCCTCACTGCGGAAACAATAGTGCAGGGAAAGAACTGCACAGAGCTGCAGCACCTCGGTAATGATAAACTGCTCAGCTTCACTTTTCCAGCTTTAATGGTATGTCATATTTTAATTACAGTATTTGTGTTTGAGCTCCACACACAGCACCTAAATTTCAGCTCTGCAGTATGTGCCAGACTACCTCTCAGCAGAGTTTAAAAAAGGAAAAAACCATCAACCAGCTGCCTACTTGTTCCAGAAACAAGAAAACATCTATCAAGTCTTGGCACGAACAATTCTTATTTTTGTTTTATCTATTTATTCTCTTAAAAGCATCACTGAAACAATTCACAAGATTCATAATGCACAAGAACAATTTAAACCCACATCTATAGAAAAATATTAATTTATAGAAAACAGTAATTTACCTGAAACTGAGTTAGGAAAACACTTCTGCAAATTCATATCATAAGACTGTGCCGCAAAAGAACTGCAGAACACATTACTCAATTGTATATGTGTCCTCCTGTATCCAGAAAGCACAGACAAGAAAAACATGGGCACACAGCCAACAGCAGACCTCAAAAGGAACCATCCCTCAGAGGCAAATCCCAAAGGAAAAAGCATCCATGGGTCAGCTGCCAAGCACCCGGCCCTGAGCCCCTCAGGTATAGCCATGCTTTTGAAATGTCCCCATTTTCAGAAGCTCTGACTGCTCTGGGGACAAAAGCTCTGTTTGCTGGAGGACACCCAAGGATGAGCACACGGGCACAGCCCTGCGGTGTCTGCTTTGAATCAGAGTAAGCGCAGCAATTCAGAACAAACTTCCATCCTTACAGGGCTCTTCGGCAGTAACAGTGAACAGAAGCTGACCTGCAGGTCAACCTTCCAGGAACTTTTAAATCCCAGTATTCCACCTGGATGTCTGCTTTTCTTTTTCTATTATTCAACCACTACACTGCTGACCTGGAGCGGGGTTTGCCTGTGCCAGCTGAGCACACCTCAGTGCCCTGTGCGCAGCATACAGATGCATCTCCAGCAGGTTACATACTGGCTCATTCTTGAATTTGCCTCCATTCAGATCTCTTTTAACCAACACTCCCATCTCCTTGGATGCACACACACAACTTTCTGCATGCTGCACGTGTCTTTGAGAAAACCTGCAAGTCTCCTTTGTTCTTCCACTCCCTTCAGGCAAAAGCATACCTTAAACCTGATCAGGGATGAGACACCCTGAACCCCTCAGTCCACACTGCTCCAAGGACCATTCAGGGACTCCTACTGATGAACCCAGTCTCGAGTAAGAACACACAATGAAAGACCTCACTGATGGTCAAAGGCATCACAAGTGCTCCCTGTCTGCACCGTACTCACAGGCTGTCACAAACACCCATGACCTTCATACGCTTTTGAATGCAATAGTAATTGCACAACAAGTAATCCTGACTTTGAAGGAGACTGCCCCATGACAAATAAGTTAGCTCAGTTCTTCTGTAGAACATCCCTTTCTGTTTCAGATGTTACAGAGGCCTCTAGTCTGTCTTGGTGGTGGGGAGGAAACAAAAGCAGGTGTGCTAAGAGCACAGAGAGAGCAGACACTCTTCAGGAAGACACCTATCACTGCTCTCACTCCAGACTCACAGGTGTCAATAACACACAGGGCTCTTTCCTTTGGCAAGGCTCCAGGGTTGTTGACATCACCCAGGGGAAGAGCAATCACAGGGGAGTATTTCAGTTGAATGGCTCTTGCAGATACATGAAGTCTGGAATAATGAGTAAAAAGTACAGACCAAAAGAGAGACAGGACAAAAACGGACTCCTTAGGTATACTTTCTATTCTGTGGGCAATAGATCTAAAATTTCTTGTTTTTGTGAATAAGCTGGAGGAACAGTACTTAGCATGCCTGCCTTCTCTTGCCCATTGCTTTTCCTCCCTTGTACACTTGCCAGAATAATGCTAGCAGCGATGCCAAAGGTCCGCATGCCAGTGGAATATCAATTCAAATATATGCAAATAGTTCATGGAAGTATTCATGGTCAACTTAACCTATCACCATTTCACAGCCTGACACATCGTACAGCTGACATACAAATGAAGTATTTCAGGCCAAAGACTCGATGCAACACTCATTGGCTACCGCAGTTCTCGTCCTGGGGAAATGCAGAGCCTCCCCTCAGCCTGACCTTACAAACAAGTGCTGTAAGAAGGTAAAGAGTGCACATAGGTGTCAGGAAAGAGCACAGACACCATCCAGCACAGCAAGTGTTAATCAGCTTAGTGATTTCCTTCTCTTTTCTAATTAACAGATTGTAACTTATCTTACATGCTTCAGCTGGAAGCTGCAGATAGGTTGGTGGGGTTTGTTTTTTAACATTTTGGCTGTGAAATAATTTTAAAGCACCAAAATAATACAAACATAAAAACAGTCTTTAAATAATCTTCTAACACTAAATTAAAAATTGTATAGTAACAGGAAGTTAAATTACATAAGTGAAAACACAGCAATTAGGCAATGTAAATAATAAACAGATGAAGATGGAAGCCAACAGGATACCAAGGCATTCAGGCTAAAGTATGAAAAATTCCCTTCCTCTACCCATTACAAAGGCTCCTCAGGCTATTTCACACATCAGTTTCAATCTATTCATATACAAAATCATACTCAAAGAATAAGTAACTTCAGGGGGCCTTCTTCCTTTGCAAGCTGCCACCTGTATTTTTCTTACCAAGGATGCTCACATCCATTTCTGACCTTGGTCTCTACAAATCCCCCTACCAATGCTTTGCTTTTTCTTAGACAGCATTCTTACCCAGTGTCCAGACCAGTACTGGAGATACCCATGGGTCATTATAGGGGTGGCAGTTCTTTGTTCCCTAGCTATTCCTTTGTTTGCTGTGATTACCCATTCACTGTGCAGTAATACTGCTTCAAATATTCCCTCTATCCAAAATGTACATTGCCACCACCTCATTAGATGGCAACATGCACTCACTGAGCCATGTCTTCATCCTTAATTTCTCTTCCCCCATTATGGGCAACAAGACTTGGCTCATCTCTGTCATTCATGAAGTGGCAGCACGTGAAACATGGAAATAAGCATGAACCAAGGGAAATGCCTCACTGTTTTCAGCCATCTTTCATAATGCTCTCCTCTTCATTTTTTATGTGATCATCTTTTCCTTAATTATATTCAATATCACTATGCTCAGCCTCCTACTGGCATTCCCTTAAATTGCAGCCTAGAACTTCTATGGAGAAAGTGACAAGTCTTGCAGGAAAAGGAAAGATTATTGATTCCTAAACTGCAGTTAGGCATTGTTTGGAAAGCCGGTATAACACACAACGTGCAACCAGGACCGATGCACCAATGTCACAGTTTGTATCAGCAAGCCCCTTTGAAACACAAGAGTTCCTTTCTACTCCCCTGCAATGTATTTCACTTAAAAGTTTCCTTTCATACCTTTGATCTCAGGGGCCTGTGTTTCCTCCTGCTTCCTCCCTTTTTCCAGCCCATTTAGACCTCAGGCTCTGCTGTCCTCCCATTGCTAGCAATCCTTTTGGGAAGGAGATTCTCCGCCCAAAACTCATTGGCAACCCTCCTGAAACTCAAAGTAATTTCAAAAAGCCATAACTCAGCAAATGAAATGAAACAGCAAGGCTTCTGCTCCAGCCTCGTTCAAGCCCAGATCTCAGTGAGACTGCACTCAAAGCGGGCTTTATCAGAATTTGGCTATAAGACCCTACATGTGCTCTTCAATGTCCCAATCCCAGTTACATCCTGGGTAGCTGACACAGTCACTCCCCCAACCACTTCCACCAAGGAAGAAATTCCTACCAGAGTCACTGGGAAAGTCACTGCACTCCCACCTCCTCCTGCTCTCCTGAAAGGTTCTCCCCAGCAAGCAATTTCTTCACCTCCCTGGTGAGCCACAGCTCCTCAAAAACCTCCCCAGATCATGGCCCTCCAACCTCAGGCCCTGTGTAAACGAGACCCAGAAACACCTATGGTTTCCAAACATCCTGGTTGGGAAAGTTTTGTGCTGTAGCCAAGTTTCCCTGCTAGACTTCTCTCCTCTACCAAAGTGCAGCCCGTGTCTTTGCTTGCTCTACTCACGCAAGTGCCATAAGATAATCATCACCCACTACAGACTGCTTAAATTAGTCATAAGGCAGCTACATCACAACAGCTAATGGGCCCGATTAGCTATTCTTGGTTGAGACCATTATCTGAATAATCTTGGCTTGTTCTTGTCTGTTTATGATTTTGCACTGAACCAGCACATCTATTCCCCAAAATACTTTTTTGTTCTTGCTGATTTTGTATTCCAAAAGCACCTAGAGCAGCTCACAGTAATAGAATCTACAGATTTTCTGATTTCCTTAACTTTTCAGGAGCTGGCTCACATTCGGTGTAATTTAACTGAACTGACCTCGTTTAGCTCAAAACAGGCTCCAATTCCTAGCTTGTACTTTACACTAAAATAACTTATTTCATTAGCAAAGGAAAATTGTTCTTTTTTATCTCAGATCTAGGATATATCAGACGTATCAGGCTCAGCAACATGCCTGAAAATTAACAGAAATGAAAGGAGCATAACGCTTCAGTGCAACATCCACTGTTTTCTCTATCTCCAGTCACAGAGCTATTTAAGGAAAGCCTATATATGGAAATACCAAGGAGTGTCCAGAGCCATCACTTATGCTCAGAGCTGTAAATTATCAGAATAAAAAGCTCAAACACCTAACTCCCGCGACTAAATGTGATACTGAGTCAGATGGGGATTGCAGGTGCAATGGCAGTGCCCTGTTACTTCCCTGCTATGCATCACACCCCAGGCACAGCCACGTGGCAAGAGGAGATATTAGCGACCTTGTTCCTTCCATCAGTAAATTCATCCCTGTTCCAACAAGCAAATGCTTCTCACCACCAAGGCAACAGGATATGACACCACCGTCTGTGGCCAAGTAGAGTGCAAAACAGAAGCCCCTTTTATCATGGTGGGTACTTAAAAGAACTTCCAAAGGATGCTCTTAATTTCTCACACAAGTTTTGTGAAAGACTGTCTTCCTGAAGAGTTAACGGCACTCCACAGCTTGCAGCAGTGTGCTTCTGTACTGACGTAACAACGAAGAAAGATGTTCTTCACACAGCATGAAGACACAGAGACTACAGTAAGGTCTGAGCCCACCTCTCAGGCCCGCAGGACTCCTGCACCTATTGCTACTACACATCATGAGCTTGATTTGCCAAAGTGTCTGGTAGGTGCACAGATCCATTTCACCACACAAATACAGACATTTGGGGCTTCATCTTCAGAAGCGTTCTGTATCCAGAAATACTCTTGAAACTAAGAAAAGATGCTCAGTGCTTAAGAAGGAAAGCTGCGTGACTCAGACTGAGACGTAAGTGAAGAAACGTTTACCACGAGTCCACCCATCCTTCAATAGTCTGGGTCACTGAGTGCTCTCCTTCCAACGCCACACAACCAGAAGCTCTTCCTCCCACCAGCCACCAGTCCTTCCCCCAGCCCAGCTCAGGATCTGGATGCTGTGGTTCCTTGACTTGTGGGGGAGGCATCTGACCATCCGGGAGAAAAGCCTTAACTCGGATCTGCCAGCTCTGCATCTCTCACTTTCAGATGAAACCAATTCTGGCTTTTTGCCAGGTCACTGCTTATACAGGGAAGCAGCTTTCCCAAAATGCTAGTGAAACTTCTTTATATCTTCCATGATCTCCTTGCCCCTGATGCCTCCACAAGATTTCTGGGTGAGGCCCCCACTGCTCCGTGCAATAAATGCCTAACGGCAAAGTCCTGGGGCACCTCCGGGGCTCAGGCACTAACGCAGGGCAAATAAACCCTTCTCTGCTGGGTTGATGCAAACCCTACTGATGCATGCAATCGCCTGGAGGGAGGAGAGGCGATGTAAAGCAAGGAAACAGTTACACACCCCTAACAAAGAAAACTAATTATTCTATGGAGATGTTTCCAACGATGTTGGGAAGCACGTCCAGAGGACAAGGATCAGTGAAAATGATCAAAAGTGAAGAAAAAATATGCACTGAAAAGCCAGAAAAGAGAAAGCCATGGACACAGATCTAGCATCAGCAACGTGGTCACAGGAAACACCAAAGATGACAGCTTTTAGGTGAGATTTCTTGAGTCCTGCTGTGTTCAGGGACACAGGCCTTTGTAAATTCTGTATAAACACATAGGACTGCATCAAAGTCACCCGTAACTTAATTTCTCATCTTAAGTGGAACAAATGACAGAAAACCTCCCTCCCCAGACCTTTTTATTAGCTTCTGGGGTCAAGGGAGGCCACAAGAATAATTATAGCCTCAGCAAGGAGGTGATACCTTGTGCTAAAAAAAAAACATTATTTGAATCAGGATGGAAGGGACAATGCTTTTCTGGTAGCAGGTAGGTATATAATAGGATCTTTTTTTATTATTATTTATTGCCTATTAAGTACAGGGGTTTTCCTCCTCTTTAACCATTAGTAGATTGATGTGTGTTGTGGCCCAGCATTTGCAACACAGATAATAGTCTGGCTGACTGATTTGTTCAGCATTTAAATTAAGAACAACCATTTCCTTTAATCTCATTTATAATACCTAACAAAGTAAATACCATAATACTAACAGCAGGATGATTGCAAGATTTTGTTATAGTAACGTTTGCCTTTTATCACCAAGCAATAGCACGTTGCTCTAGTTTTTTTCTGGAGGGAGCAGAAAAAAAAGGCACTGGGGGCTAAGAGAAGCCATTTGCACAGCACCACTGAGTAGATCAATAGCAAGCCTGGGACAGAACAGGCAGCATTGAGGGCCGGATACAAAAAAACCAACCAATTACCAAATAACTTATTGCTCTTAAATCCCTGTTGCTTAGCCCCGTTCTTTGCCTTTCAGCTCAGGACCAGTGCAGCTCATTCCCTCTGAGCCCTGCATGGTGGGAGGATCCCCTGCTTGCTTTAGAGGTGACCCCAGACTGCAGCGACAATCCCGTCGTCCCCAGTCCTGCCCTGTTCTCCAGCTGCCCTGGAGCAGAAAGCATGTTTCTGCTGCCTCCTTCACTGTCCAGCAGTTACTCCAAGTACCTGGCAAGCATCTGAAATAAGATCCCTGCATCAGTTAACTGAGTAACAACCCATAATCTTCATTAAAAACACGAAGTCCCACTGAGCCGGGAGTCATCATATCCTGAAGTAGCACATCAATGTTGAAGATGCATTCAGTTAGAAAACAGTGCCATAAGGCACATGCTCATCTCAGGCTGAGGTATACGCAAATTCATGCTGCCTTCAGGTGGAGAATCATGGTTGGGACTGAGCCCTCTAAACTCAATTTGGTTGGCATGTCTGCAGAAGGTCTCCCACCAAACTGGGAGCAGAACCTGCCTCTCACTTTTTCTTAAAGGAAAAAATATATATATTTGAACATCCAGAGCCAAAAGCCTTTCTGTAGAAATTATGCGGTTTATATATTAAAGAAATAAAGACAATGTGCATAGAACTGTGGAAAGTTCTTTTCCCCAAAGCCACCCCCACCCCCCCAAGAAAAAGAAAGTACTCTTGAAGCTTTCCTAAACTTTGAACAAAGAAGCTACGCTATACTCAGCTGATACATTACACTTCTGATGGATGAGCTTGTGTGTGTGTGTGTGTGGGGGGGGAGACACAGTAGGGACAGGTAATTTCACAAAAGAACCAGGACACTAATGAACATTACTGTGTAAAAGGACAGAACTGTGTGCATGTACCTGTGTATCAAAAAACCTAGAGAACTGCAGACATGGGATTAAACAAAGATGATCATAGGGAAAACCATACCATTATTAATATTGGTTTGATTCAAAGCTTACCAACTGTGCCACTACAGCAGAATTTCTCATTGTGCTCTCTGTTCAGAGGCTGTAGGTACACCTGGTGTTTTCTGACTTTCCTTACCTAGTTGCCCCAGGTAATGAATTCCTCGGAGATAAAAGTATTAAGCCCCTTCACTCACCCTCACCCAAGAGGAGCATTTCATTCCATAAAAATAACACATGGTGAAAAAAGAAAAGGCTGATTCATCTGCAATGCAGCTAACCCTTAATTGCTTACTTACACTGTCAAGTGCTTTATGTTCACAGTGCCAACCTGCCGTTCGCTATTTTGGCTAATTATAGCGCTTTCAAAGACAAGACTGCTCTTACAAAGCACTGAAAGAAGGGTAGGAGGTATTATATCAGTCTCCCACATAGTTCATATTACATATAATTAGCCTCCAAATTCAGAAACGTCTGAGGAAATTACATCTGCTTATGGCAAGGCCAAATCTGGCCCCGGAACACAACCAGGTTTGCGGCGAAGTCAAATCTTGCCATCTTTGCTTTCTGCCCTCTGTTCCTTGTGTCCAAATGAAAATTAGCAAAGGAACAAGATCTACTGGCAGGACTGAAAAGTACATGGATTCAAACTGTCCAACATTATTAAACATACAAATAAAACCATTCAAGACAGAATCAAATTCCCCACCAGGCACAAAGGCTATTCATAGGCGACCAGGGAGAACTTCCACTGTGATCCCAGAACTGTACAGCTTCAAATTGTCTCATTTGAGATCCTTACATAATGGAGTCCCCTGAGACTTTCTATTCTGCTCAATCACTGTGCATCGGTATGATAGCCAAAGAAAAACTCGACACGCAAGGGATTAAGATACACTTTTTCTTCATAAATACAAGAGAAAAGGGAAACTGCCTGAAGGTGAGAATGACTTGCCCTTGCCTTTACAGCCTGTGAGAAGTCAGTATGGGTGTTGATATTCAAAACTGAGTTCCATAAAAAGCACAAAGTATGATTAAGCCACCAAAAAGCTGGAGAGCACCCAGGGTTTAATTACCATCATATCAGATTTTTAAATGCTGATGAGAACAAGTGTCAAACATAAAGCACTGAATGCAATAACGGCACACTTCAGGGACTGTCTATTCATGAGGTTGATCAGTGCCCAGCAAATTGACTACAACAGGGAATTACTGAGGCTTAATGTATTTAAGAACAGTACCATTAATTTACACAGATCCCAAACAACTTAACGCAAACAAGAAAGTCAGTGGAGTCCCGTGAACACATGATAGAAGAGCAGACAGAATAAGAATCTGGGAACAAGTATCACTTGGATTAAGCATAACCCAAATCCCTTCATTTGAAGGACAAGATCTGCCAGATACTTTTCAACAAATGCTCTCCCCAGTTACGTTAGCATTTGCATTCAGAAATATATATATGTAGAAGATCTAACCAGATTCCAGTCCAGCTTGTTCTGGACAACTCAGGAACTGTTTCGACTTGTAATGAATGGGTCAGCAAAGCCAGCAAAGCTCATGGCTACTCTCACAAGCAGGCATTTAGTGCAGGGCCTTTTCCCTCTTGTAAAGATGACTTAGTTTCCCCCGGGAAGTGCTGATACAAGTACTCATGGATTAAATGCAGGAAGGGGTCCCATGCTCCTCTTCAGCACCTTCATACAGCTTTCTTTTATAACGTACTATTCCCTACACAGAGGAGCGTACAGAGCATTTTGTTGCTAACAAATACCAGTTCTGCTGAAATAGCACTCCTTACCTCCTGCACTACAAGTACCCCAACTAAACTGTCCCTTGTAACAGCAACAGCAAAATCACGTCCTAACAGGGCAAGCTGCAATGAAGCCTCCCCATATCTCCTGTTAAGGAGTTTTGATAGCACAACTGTTTTGGTCATATGTTTTCATACTCTGACATACAACTCCCTGGTGTCATCCTAATATTCTAAAGAGCTAGAGAATGAGGGGAACTCTCAGCTCAGCCAGTGGAGTCACTTGTCACACGTTACGGAGTGAATAAGAAGCATGAAGAGACCCATGTCCAGAGTACAGTGCCTTCTACCAGCCCTCTAAAAAGGCTTCACTGGCTTAAATTCAACACATCCACATTTTGTGTTGATATGACCTTTTTTCCTCCTTTCATTAGACTGCAGATAAACCTCCATCACATCTGCTTCTTCCTCTGTACTGTTAAAAGACCTTCCAGGATTCAGTTCCTCTTGTGCAAATTTCTCTGGACATGAAATAATTGTGCCCCAACATCTGCCTTTTTGGATTACTATAAAGCAGGAATATGGCATCCTTCTCTTTTGTGCACTGGTGACCCCTTATCCAGGAATGTTCGCCTTCCCCCTATGGCCAAGATCCAGTAATTTGCCATGTCACAGTGTTCAGGGAACCCTTTTTCTCCTGCTAGGAAACTATCAGTTTGTTTTCATTTCTGCTGAGCCTTTAGGAAGAGATGATGACTTAAAGTTTAAACTTCTGATTAATGTTATTTCCTTCAATGTAAGGAAAAAAATAAGTCAACATTAAAAGACAGGCTTTATCAATTATTTAAACACCATTCACACATGAAAGATTCAAAGAGATGCAGTATCTTTTTTTGCCCCAGTGGAATAACCCCATTATGAAAGCAGCAGAACTGTAAATCAAGTCTCTACCTGCTCCACAAAGTGATTTAATTTGTGGGGTTTTTTTGAGTCACTTGAAATTATGGCCAAGTTTTACTAAAATGTGATCTCAGCTGCCACAGGTTAATAGTAAGAGGAGGTTATCAAAGGCTGAATTGTATATTCTGAGCATGTGTTCACATGAGGTTTTACGCTTGCACCTCTTTTACCCACAGAGATGTATGCGTGCTTCGTTTATATAATGCAACATATGTATAAGACTGGGAGCAGATCTAGGTCAGAAAGGAGCAGCTTACTCAGATGATTGTCAGTTCCATTACATCACATACAGCTCCCAAGGGAACTGCAGAAGCATCCAATATTAAACTTGCAAGTATTGACCAGGGCCACGATTGCTTACCTGTCAATGGTAGACATTTGATGGAACAGCTGCAAGCACCAGAAGTTCCCAGACCAGAACCATATTTAGGGGGGCTCAGGATCTTTGAGATTGAATTGTGAGTAAAAGAGGTTGTGAGGCTGACAGAGAAAGTGAACACCAACAAATCATCAGACAAGAGGATATTAAGGCAGGAGTTCTGAAAGAACTAAAGGATGAAATAGCTCAGACTCAGCTCTGATATGTAGCCTCTTCATCAAGGTCACCCCAGTGCTGAAAGCAGTAATGTCATACCTGGAGAAACCAGGGGAACTGTAGACCAATAAGCCCAATGACTCCCCAAGGAAAATAAATAGAAGCTACTGCAAAGAAATCAACTTGTGATCTACTGAAATCCCCTGAAAGAGTCTGTAGGACAGGGGAACAAAGTTCCTCTGGTATACTTGGACTTCTTAAAAGCATCCAGCAAGATTCCCCAGCAGCAGCTTTAAGGAAACTAAGCAGCCATATCAGAGCAAGGGTATCACATAGATAAGTGATTGATCAAAATACAGAAAGCAGAGTAGGAAACGGTAATTTTTTGTAGTAGGGAGATCACTTAAAAACTCAATGGATTCATGTTAATATCCAGGTCCTTCAAAATTTTCATAGATGTTCTGGAAGGTAAGTGTTCTAGGTGGTAAATAAGGGCTCACTGTGAACAACTGTGGAAGAGCACTGCAACGCAGACTGACTGGGCTATAAAATTCAGTATAATAAACAAAATTCACTGAGTGCAGGTTACAACCTCCATGCTGGTTGAAATCCACATAAGATGACTTGAAACCCTGGCATAAGCCACCTGTGAGAAGTCAGGCTGGCAGAAAAACCCAGAGCTGGAGCTGTCACCTTCCCCTGAATGTCATATTCTAGAAGGAAAGGTACTGCTGAATACTTGGAACTGCTGGAAACACTGCTTGGATACCCAGATACTGCTGGAAGTGGAGCGATCTAAACTGCATTAGGGAACCAAGGACTGACACAGGGAACTGAACATAGCTGACTTGTTCAAGGTAGTGCTCATGGCAGGCTTAAAGAAATCAGTTTTCAAGATATCCAAGTCACAGCATACCTCCTACTACCACTCAAATGCGCAAAGAGCCACACAGACTCTACAGAAGAAAGCTGTTATCAGCCTATCAGTTACATCTGTTTCCATGTTACCTCTCCAAACCACCAAGGGGCAATTCCCCTCTGTTACACAGCTGCTGCTCTCACACAGTCACATTCTGTATCACTGACCAGAATTCGACCCTGAAATATTCTAACCTATTTGTACTCTCAATTGCAAACACATGGCAAGCACCTACTTGTGGTTTTAATCAGTTTCTCTCACTTTTTGGAAGTCATTTGTGCATTCTCTATTTGAAATACTCTGCATATCATTACCTCAGAGAGTGGCATGATATGAAGTTCAGTGCTACGTTAGATCCCAGTCCTGCATGGACTAGGACAGACCCACGCAGTGTTTTCAGAAACAGAAATTTGCTGAGCATTTCACCAAATATGTTTGATGTCACCTTCTCATGAAAAACTGATGTTTTTTCCCTATCAGCTCTGTAATTGTTCAATTAAAGCAAAAGAAGTGCAAGATTGCAGGAATGAAGCTATGTTTGAGTACTTGCATTAAATTGAATCAACTTTACCACACTAGGGACTGACTGTGGGCTCACACAATTACAGGCTCCTTCTCAAGGCACACACTAATGAAGTTTGTCCGTTCCCAGTTTCTGGATCTTCCGTTTTGCTAGGACAGACTCCTAACATAGCTTTAAAAAGAAAAACCTCAGAAGCAACTTTTGATATTTATTTGGGTACAAGATAGGTGTGAGAGGAAGTACTTTACCTCTGGAACTTGGTATAAGTTGATCAGGTGCAAGTTTCTACACATTAGGTTCTAACACCAACAGACTTTTCAAAGGGAAACTTTCCTGCATCTGCATTTTCCATGGCTTCCAAATATGTGATTTAGGAGGAGCAGTTTGGTAAGGTAAATTATCCCAGACTGACTACTTCAGGATGTCAGGCATCAGCATTTGTGCTGGCCACCTAGATGGGATGCTAAGATACCCGTCAAGTCTTCTTCCTCCCTCTGCCCAGGATAAGCACTTTCAAGATTCAATGATGAAGACTCAGACTGAACTGTCTGCAAAGCTTGCCACAAGTATGTGATATTACCCAGAACAACCAACTCTCCTGCCCTCAGCACATCATATCTGCAGCCCCTTATGCTGCTGAGAGGAGGATATACAAAATACAACACTGACCTCAGATGTGGATTCAGATACAGCAAGGCTACTTCTTACCAGGTTTTTCTTTTTCTCTACATTTGCCCTTTTCATTCATTGAACAATGCCGTTTCTGATAGGGCACAAGGAAACAGCATGAAGCTACAACAGGGGGGTTCAGGCTGGGTGTTAAGAAGAAGTTCTTCCCCAACAGGGTGGTCAGGCACTGGCACAGGCTCCCAGGGCAGTGGTCACAGCACCGAGCCTGCTGGAGTTCAGGAAGCATTTGGACAAGGCTCTCAGACACAGGGTTTGTGTTTTGGGTGGTCCTGTGTGGAGCCAGGGGTTGGACTCAGTGGTCCTTGTGGGTCCCTTCCAACTCAGGATGGTCTATGATTCTATGATCTCTGTCTCCCTGTTGTGCTACCACATGCATACACTTAAGAATCATGCCAGAGAACAAATACAGCTCAGGGGCATTTCAACAATCCTTACACAAGACAAAGAGATAACAAGAAAGATTACATTACCTTTATAGACACAGTACAAATAGCAGACACTTGGGTAGAGTTATTGAGTTTTTAGCTGAGATGATAGCTGCCAAACAAGCTTATACTGCATTCAAAACAAACGAACAACAACAACAAAAAAACAAAACAAAAACCCAACCACCACCACCACCAAACAGAAAACACCCAAACCACTGTAGTTCATGTAAATTTATGGTAGGCCTGAAGAAACTGGGAAAAGGGGAACTGAAAAGTCCGGAGACTATTTCCTAATATTCTTTAGTGAAATACTTACCTTTGTTTTTGAAGCCTTATTTTTTCCTCTTCCTGTGGGACATTACTCAGAGTTTATATATCAAATAAAATAAATATATTAAATGAGTTCAACAGCAAACCTTAAATTCAGATAATACACAAAAAGGTTCAAACTCCATTAATCTTGGCTCCTACATATTTGGACACATGACTTCTGTATTTTCCTTGCAGTCCCAAACCACGTGTGCCCCCCTCAGTCAGCACACCTAGGCTCAACCCTGCTTTTACATTTCCCAGCTCGTTGTGGTCTCTGACTCGCAGCTCACTCATTTTACAATCAACACTCACACAAGCTCCATAGTATATTAGAAGTAAGTCATGCAGTGGAATAGGACAGAGAAGGGAATGGGCCTGCTATATCCAGAGAGAATATTAAAACTGAAATTAATTATATTTAAACCACATTTGCAACCAGTGCTGTTGTAATTAAAATAAGGTTGATTTTGCACATTAAAAAACCTGCTCTTTATTTTTATTGCAGGAAGCCGTCTACTCTGAACATTAATAATGACTTTCAGCTACCAATCTGGCTGGAAACCAGTATACAGCCAACCTCCACATGCACTGTGCACTTGGCTCACCATTGATTTATTTATTTTAAACCACAGCTACTTGTGGTACTTCTGCTACCCAGCAAAGAGCGAGCCAGAAGAGAGACGGGAGATGATCATAAGGATCAGGATCTCTAAACCAAACAAGTCTTGGACTCTGGGAATTTATTAGAAGTTATAGCATTACGTAGGTCATTACCTGCCTGAACACACTGCTTGGACGGTGCTTCTTTGTACAGACATTACCTAAGAGAAACACTGAACAGTGCCAAAATTCCTTGAAGAGTGGGAGCAGTCAGAGAAGACAACAAATTTTCATATAAAATACTTCTGAGACATCCAGATTCTATGCTGCTTAGACACACATCTGCCTAGGCAGAGAGAACAAGCAGGTCTGATTGTGTGATCTCTGCCATTCACGTACCCAGGGCAAACAGCAAATTCAATAAAATAAAATGTTCAGTTCATGCTGATTTTAAAGCATTTAAAAATAAGCACCCAAAAAGATACTACGCTCTAATTTAAGACAAAGTTGTGGATATTTACAGCTTCACTGAACAGTTGCACCTCATCTGTAAAGAGCGAGAGGTTCTTTTCCCAAGTACATCATTTCAACCACTAATCCACTGGTCTGCCTTCTATCAATTTTCAAAACAATAAGGTCCAAGCAAGCCTATTCACTGCTATGGGCTTTACAAAACACATCACAGAACCAAGTTTGAGTGCTGTAGCTAACTTTCAAGGGTACAACAACAAAATGCCACGCAGCCAGCCACCTCTCATCAGGATTTTGCTGCTGCTGCTGCCTGCAGTGCCTTCTGCTCATCAGCTGAGACACCACCAGGCGCTCCTCACACCCACAGCCCAGCCAACCTCCTGCCTTTGAAAGTGTGCGACCACCACACTTCTCCCATCTCCACCACATCCCCCTTTCCCACCACTCTGAAAATGAACTTTTCCTCCAGATGTTCAGCACAACCTAGGCTGTCATCCTGGCCCTGCAACAGAGAGGGAGGCATCCTGGGCACGCAGCTGGGAGAGGGAGAGCTGCTCACGAGCCCTTCCCCTAGGACCTGCACTGCATCCTGGCTGTGGGGCTGGGAATCACGGACCCTGCAGAAGCCAGAGTTGCTCTTCCTGGAAGACTTCATCTGCAAACTTCCTCAGCAGTGTGAGATTCAAAACTCTTCTTGCCTTAACACTACGGCCTGCAAACAGAGCGACGGCGCAAGAACCAGGAGGAGCACCGAGGCGGCCTCCTGCACCATGCTGCCTCTGCCGCGCCGCCCCGCCGGCCTCACAAGGTGCTGCTCAGTCCTGAACCCGGGAAGTCTGAACGGGATCAAAGCCCCTTTGACACAGCTGCCTAAGCCTGATGAATGCCATTTCATCTCATTTCCGTGAGATTAGTATCTTGCTCTATAAACGACTTTTCAACATAAGAAAAATAGCTTCACCAAACAGTACGTAGCGCTGCAGATAACTAACATGAAAAATGCCATGCAATGCAGGCACTAAATAACAAAATAATCAGTTTTTCCACTCAGATGCTTTCTAATATTGCTTATGTTTTTTTGTGAGATGTGGTGTTCATAATAAATAATTTAAAAACTTAATGCTCACTGGGTCCTTTGTCATTGGCAGCTCTTGAATTGCCAAATAAAAATATTTTCGGTTTTGGTATTCTATATAAAGACTATATACTTGTCAACAATTTTATAACTCTAGCAGTACTCCATGAATATCATCAGCATCAGATCCTCTCTCAAAAGCCTACTATATAT